>BMAC01000076.1:170614-257138 GCA_014905375.1 Phtheirospermum japonicum
CCCGTTCATCACTCTCGTATAAAACACATTGACATCAGGTATCATTTTATCTGAGACTTGGTTGAGAAGAAAATAGTGAGTCTTGAGCATGTAGGGACAGACGATCAACTAGCTGACATCTTCACAAAAGCATTAGATTTCGAGACCTTCTCTCATTTGAGAAGAGATCTCGGTCTGTGCATTGTCTAGTCCATGTTGGGTTTGATGTTGTGAGGCCCAATTCTGTCATCAGTCACAACATCTGTATATTTTGCATGCATTTTTGCTTTTCTCTTTCATACATAATAAATGAATTGAATCTGATTGATAATGCAAAAAGATCTTGTGTTGTAATAAAAGTGATGAAAAAAAGATCAACCTCTTGAATTAGGTGATTGTGAATCTTTCCCGCAGAAACTGGTTTTCTCCCAGGTCCAAAAACAAGGGGTGTTAAAAGCAATTGCTAAGATAGTTTCTCTTCAAATCTGTAAAAAGATGAAGACAATATGGATTAAAAAGATCCAATCTTTATATTTCACCTCTTTGAGCGATTTTGACGTAGTCATTAACTTGGGTTAAGGGGGTTTGTTTTCATTGACTTCACCTAAAGTAATGTTGGTTATAATGTCACCAGTCATGAAAAGAAACACGGATCAAGTCACTAAAAACATTAAGTGTATTTTTATATTTTTTAGGTCTTTTTTTAGGCATTTTCTAGAAATTTAAATAACATAAATATTAAATTTTTGTTTTAAAAATTTTATATTTGAATAAGATATATAATTTTTATCTTATACTCACACACACACAAAGTTGTCAATACAATCCCAAATAAAAAAAAATCATAAATTTCCAATTAATATTTATAATTTTTAAATATAAATATTGTCAATACATCTTTTATATTATTAAATATTAAATACATGACTATTTATTATGTAAATTATTATTATACGAAAAATAAAATTATCATTCGATATTATTATTTGTATAAAAATGTGACTAAATACTATATTAATCATGAGTACATTAATTATTATATAAGATTATAATTATCGAATGATTAATATAATTAAAATCTTATAATATCAAGATTTTAATTATATTAATCATTCAATAATTATAATCTTATATAATAATGTACTCATGATTAATATAGTATTTAATCACACTTTTTATACAAATAATAATATCGAATAATAATTTTATTTTTCGTATCATAATATTATAATGCATAAATACACCTTTATTTTATTTTGTTCAATCATAATACATAATAATATATTATTATGTTACTTAACCTAATAATTTACATAGTACTTAGTCATGTGTTTCATATTTAATATTATAAAAGATGTATTGACAATATTTATATTTAGAAAATTATAAATGTTAATTGAAAATTTATGGGGTTTTTTAAAATTGGAATTGTATTGACAACTTTGTGTGTGTGTGTGAGTATAAGATAAAAATTATATATCATTTTCAAATATAAAATTTCAAAACAAAATTTTAATATTTATATTATTTTAATTTGCCTCCCAAACTATAAGATTTTTTGTACTTTGCCCTCCAACTGATTGTCGATGGAATTTAGAAGGAATATTCCGCCGAAAATAAAGTTTGGGGCGCAATACCGTACATCAGGGGGCAAAGTGGAACAAAAAATATTTCAGGAGGTAAAGTGAAAAAAACTGCATACATTATGGGAAAAAGAAATTTATCCCCTGTGAAAAATGTCTCTCTTTTTATTATACAGTCTCAATTTATTATAAAAAGAAAAGAAAAAATGAAAGCATACGTTTGTGACATTTAGGTTGCGTTTGGAAATGGGTGAAAAAATTTTTTTGTCCGGCTGGCAAAAAAAAAATGGCTGAACAAATGAATGGCTACGAAAGTCATTTTGTTTATGGGAAATTTCCAAAAAAATTTTTTGGGTCCCTTCTCTCTCATTTTCACCTTCTTTCCCGATTTCATTTTCAAATCTAGGGTCCCTTCATAATTGCCTCTTCAAACCAAAGACAGAATGTAATCAAACTGAGAGAGAAGAAATTTCGCCGTTTTAACTACTCCGACTTGTCCAAACCCTTTGTAAAAAATTGCAATCAATCCACCACCCCTAATGGCGGCGAAACCCTCATCCACCGCCGTAACAACCACAAACATCCCCCAAAAGCACCAAACCCCGAAGCAGAGCGCAATCCAGCAGCAAGAGAAGCGAATCGAAGAAATCCTCTCCTACCCAATCCTCCTCTCCGACCAAATCGCCGTCGCCGTCAAGGACTCCGATTCCTTGAAGTTCGAGTGCTCCGAGGTGGGCCAAGCAGGTCGACCGCCTCTGCCAGATGCTCCGCTCCGCCGCCCGCCTCGCCACCTCCTCCACCCACGCCGTCATCAACGTCGTCCGGGGAGAAAATCGCGTTATTGGGGATTGAGCCTTTTGATTTCTTGTGCGTAGAGAGGGATTTTATTTAATTGTTTTGTTTTTTTCTTTAGATTTTTGTTGCTTTTATTTTTTTTCCAGAAAAATTGTTTCTGCTGGTTTGTTGCTTTGGAGATGAAGAGAACGATTTTTTTTCTTTTTTTAGGACATTAGTGGGTTGGTGTAGAGAGGAATTTTTTTAATTGTTTTGTTTTTTTTCTTTAGATTTTTGTTTTTTTTATTTTTTTTTTATTTTTCTTAGATTTAAGTTGTAAGCACATATTAAGACAATAAAAATATTAATTTTCTTAATAGTATAATAAAATTAGGAAATATGAATTAAATATTATATTATTATAAATAAATAAATAAAATAGATAAAATTATCTATTAATTCAAACATAATTGAAAGAAAAATAATTTAGATTTTGAACTGGAGCCATACATTTTTTTTAAGTTCCAAATATTTATATCCATTCACATGTTCACCAACAAGAAATTTATATCCAATCATTATCTTACCAAAAAATTTTATCTCCTTAAAATTTTTATTTTCACTATTTTTTAATGAAACGAAACGAAAATGAACGAACTAATTTCCAATTGCTCCCTAAAATTAACTTTCTCTCTCTCCCTCTTCCATGTGAATCGTTCTTGTGCATGATATAATGGTGGAGCATAAAATGTTGAACTTGAACATGTAAAATTATTCTCTCTATCTTATAACCAAGTTGACCAAACAGACAATCCAAGCCATAGTGGAGATCAGGAAAACAGATGGAAGAGTCTAAATTACATTAAATAACCAATTTACCTCCAGAAAGTTAGAAAATGCTCAACCATTCTCAGTTGTCTTATAATTTTTATTCATGTCTATTCCAGATGACGAGATCTTACCACGGGGATAAAATATATTATTCTTTTAGTAAACAGAACTCTCGGCCCAAATTACCCCGAATAATTCATTGTGATCGTTCATAGACTTTGTTAATTTATAGCGACATTGCTACCTATTATAATAATAATAATAATAATAATAATAATAATAATAATAATAATAAAGATCAATATTTATTTTTTTAATTATATTAGACTTAATTTACAAAGAAAGATAGGGAAAAAAAGTCTCTCAAACACGTTCCTAACGGCTTGTTTGGGTTAGAATTCCGATTCTTGGATTCGAGATTCGAAAAAACGAATACTCGTTTGTTCTTACTCAAATAACAATATACTATAAATAATTAAATATTACTAAATACAATATAATAATAAATTATCTTTAATTTCTTTACGCATGATTTGATATCAAATACAAGAGAATAATACATTATCATATCAGAATTAATTTCAACAAATACTAAACCTAACGTGCCCTAAATAATTCAAACTTGAGATATAAATGATATGTAATGAGTATTTTTACAATTTGAAGTAATTCACATTTTAAGTAATTCACTTTTTACAAGGATCAATATTTTTAATCAGGCTTGATTTAAGGGATAGGTCTGTGATAACCCCCTTTCAGTTATACACTAGTGCAGACCCGCGCGGGCAAATATGAGAAATGCAAAAATAAAAGGATAAAATTTTTCAAGATTTTTTTTTTTTTAAGAATGTGAATTTAAAATATCAAAAATATATAAAAATATTGTTCATTTTAAATTTCCTAAAAATTTATTTATAGGCTACATTATTGATAATGGGATCTGTGGACAACCAATGAGGGACGACCATGAGTTTATAGGTCAATTTCAATTGTAAAACTGTCTTTTTTACAGTTTATATTCAAAGAAGATGAATTGCTAAAAAAGGACGTAATAAACTTTATTGCAATTCTATTATATATTTATTTTAATTAAGTAGAAAACTACTACATTAGTTCTGTTTTTATTCATAATATATGTTAATAGTATAATCATGTAAAATATATACGTTAAGTTGCTTAATACGACACTAAACATGCATTATTTGATAGTTATGAAATCATTATTTAATATTATTATAAAATTAATTGTGATTTTAATTACATTTCAATAATGTTTATTGAAGGATCTTTATTCGAGTAATATTATCATGTAGTATGGGAATACTTGTTTGAATTAAAAAATATTTAATGAAACATAGCAAAAAATTTATAAAAGTATAAATTAGTCGACATATTTATAAGATTTTTATAAATAAATTTTGGCATAAATTAAAGACATATACCAATTTTGTTTCTTGATACAATGCAAGTGTGTGACTTGGGACATCATTTTGAGGCTTCGTGTTCGAATCCATTAGCTAGACAAATTGTAGGTTCGAGGTTTGTAGCAACTATATATAGAGAGTGGTGCTGAGCAAATCTATGAATTATTTTAAGAAATAATATATTTTGGTATATATAAAGATACATCTACTAATAAGACTGAAAATATAAATACTCGGATTTAATCTTAAATCTTTTAGGATGGTGATTGTATATATTTGAAAACAAAATCCTGTTTTAAAAAATTAATCAGGGGATAATTAATTAGGGGATACTTATTGAATCATCGTATTAGATAATATCAATTTTCCAATTTTATAACTACTGAGATTAATTAGTTACGATCAAATATGTTTTGTTATAGTAAATACTATACATAAAAATAAACTGATTGAGAAAATTGACGTCCTTATAAACATATTAATCGGCTATGTAGACATTTTTTTAATTCAAATCTTTACACGAATAATATCAATCAAGATATATGGAGATCTATAATTTAAGCTGATTTATTTGTTCTATTTCAATGAGTTTATATTTGGATGGTATTATGAATTTATTCGTGTGATATATTCATAATTATTTTAATTCATAAAGAATATACTGAGTTAAATAATTTACATATATCAACAAATTTTAGAATTAGAAATATTGAGTTAAATAATCTACATATATCAATTTTTTAATTTTATAACTACTGTGATTAATTAGTTATCATCAAATCTATTTTGCTATAGTAAATACTTTTAAAAACAAATTGATTGGGAAAATTGACTTCCTTATTCCCATATTCATCGGCTATGTAGATATTATTTAATTCAAATTTGTTAATGGATAATATCAATCAAGATATGTGGGGATCTATAATTTAAGCTGATTTATTTGTTCTATTTCAATGGGTTTATATTTGAAGGGTATTGTGAATTTATTAGTGTAATATTTTCATAAAGAATATATTGAGTTAAATAATTTACATATATCAACAAAAAAAAAGGGAAGAAGTTTATAACTAACACGATTAATATTTATCATCAAATCTTTTGTTATAGTAAATACTCTTAAAAATAAATTAAAACTAAAAATTGACTTACTTATAAACACACCAATCGGCTACTTGATTAGTGTATAATTCAAATATGTGATTGGTTAATATCAATTAAGATATATATTTTTATAATTGCTAGGATTTTTAGTTATCATCAAATCTATATTTGTTATAGTAAATACTTTTAAAAACAAATTGATTTAGAAAGTTAAGGGAACAATAACATAAATTACCCGACCAATATAAATCTTTAAATCTGCCATTTTCAACGTTTTATAGTTATAATTAATATTTATATTTATATTGTCGATGATTAATTATGGTATTTTTTCATGATTGTCGGCAAATTAAATGAATATGGAGTCAAACTTTACTTATAGAGAATGAGCTAATTATATTTGGAATTATTCGAAACTTAAATTAATTAATAAGTAGAATGATGTAGGGATATGGATCTTGTATTAATTATATTTTAATATAAAATTTTACATTAAAATAACATAATTAATTATCGACATGATTTTAGAGGGATTCTTTCAATCACGGTTCATTATTACCATGATTGGATTTAATTAATAATAAAAATCGAATTAATTTAATCATGGTGTATTGAAACATTATGACGGTCACAAAATAAATATTATGATCAATTACCTAATTAAGTCTAATAATAATAATAAATATAATTTTTAATTATCAAATAGTCACAAAATAGACAACTTAATTAAGTCCAGTAATAATATAGTAACAAATAGTATAATTGTAATCAAAATATGTTGCCTAATTTATTTAGGAAATCAATAATTTTCGGGCATCCCATTTTTTCTTCATCGTTGTGTAACCTGTGTGGCGTTTTTTTTGTTTTATCATATCTTTCTATGCATTCAACATATTTTTTGTCAAAAAGAAAAAAAGGATCATCAATAGTCTTTCTATTTTAACAATATGCACATGCTCATCATGTAAATAGTACCAACCATTACAAATAGTCTTTCTATCTCCCTTTTTGTTTTATAAATTCATTCCATTTTGAAACTCATTTAACTCCAATTCATTCTAGTATATAAATTTAAATTTGTAGCCAATATTAAAAAACAACACAATTTTAAATTTGGAAAAGGATCAACAGATCATTCACAGCAATATAGGATTTTATTTTTTTAATGTAAATCAAGAAAATGTATGATCAACACAATCACTAAATTAAACAAAAGATTGTACATCTCATATCTGAAATTGACAACATACACCATACACCACATCAACCTACCAAAATAAGTGAAACATCCCTTACTATCGCATGCGTCACATAATCGCTCTCTCCCCCTCGAGCCTTCATCAGTACAAACTGGCTATATGCTGCCACATGCACCATGTACCACAGAACCAATGGATACATCTGTACATGTATTAGAAAATGACAAAAAAAGAATGCTAAAATCAAATCCCCAAGCGACCCTTTATAATAGCTTCTGTGTCATGACTCAAAGTGTAAATGCAAATCTCGATTGGTAAGAAAAATGGAAAATTGTGTGAATTACGCTTCCAGAGACATTTGAAATTATATGAATAGTGGCATTACTTAATGAGGCCCAACCTGATGGATCCAATGAGCTGAGTCGCCGCCAAAAACAAACGAACACATGTGTAAGCATATCAGGACCAAGAGACTACAGAGACACAAAGCTCTAAAGCAAACCCATCCATAGCGGTCTGTCCATTTGGATGCGACCCAATAATAGCCAAAGCCAACACAAGTAGCCGAAAGCAAAGTGACTGTAAATCTGCATAGTAATATTTTACATTATAATTAGTATTAAAGAATTATACAACTTAAGGGGGGAAGTAACTATTCCTCAGCAGATTGTCTGAAGATTTTATCGAACATAGCTTTCGCGACCGGAAACAAAGCCAAGACTGATGAACGTAACCTGACATCGAATTTATTTTTATCCTTGCTAATCCAAACCGAAATCACAGCTGGCAAACGATTAGCCGTATCAAGATTATCCTCAAAGAGCGCACCATGATCATAATCACAATAATTGTACGATTCGAAAAAAAAGTATCTAAAAAACATCTTTAAACTGTCTGAACGATTATCAATTTCAACAACAGAACTCAATTCCGATAAAATCTTGATCGAGCAACATAAAAACAGAAGATTTAATCTCCACTTTTCTCCATTAGCAAACGGTTCGTTTTCAATTAAACTCACCGGAATCATCAAATCACCGGCATTCATCACAACCGATTGTCCGATGAGATGTTGAACGGCTTGTGATTACTGAGCAATAAATTCGCAGTAGCTTAAAGGATACACATCGGGCCCATCTAATAAGGATTATTACCCAAAACAACTATAAAGAATTAGTAGATATTTTTACTTCACAAAACACCTTGCATTTGATAAGGAGACGACAAGAATAAACATATTCCTAAAGTGTGGCGACCAATTACCCATTAACCCTCCACCAGTCTCGTAATGCTTGGCCCGAGAAAAGCCCGTTTCTAAAGCTAGGTTCTCCAACTCTTTTCCTGCATAAAAAACACGTGCAGAATCACATCAATCGAAAATATGGAATCGCAAAGGAAGAAACAACAACGAAGAGTAATTTTTCCAAACAACCTCATACATTACCACGAACCATCGACATAGCTACACGAAACAATGGCTGAATTTATTTTGAATATCTTATAAATTTTGAATTCAAATTAATAATTCAAATTGTGAATATCTTATACATTAATAATTCAAGTTTTGAATATATTATAAATTTTTTAAATTTAAATTTTGACTTATTTTGCAATTCTTATATTTACCCGCGAAAAATGTCCATGGTTAGTTCGTCGCAACCATAGGAATTGCACATCCAAAAAATGAAAAAAAAAAGTCGCAAAAAATATCGCAACTAACCATCCAAATTTTAGATATCAAAAAAAAAATCGCAGCTTGGTTTCACACTCAGAAAATAACAAATCTCAATTCTCAATAAATTATCATCTGAACAAATATGAAATTCTTCACTGTAATTGCAATTGGTTATGCTAGTCGAAATTATTGAGATATTTCAAAATATCGGGGGAGAAAATTTGGTATTTTTTCTGACAAACCTAATGGGAATTCAGAGGGAAGAGAAAAACATATGGGATCGTAGCAAGTAATTGTATGTTTGTCTATCCTAACTCGTGAAATTATTTCTTACAAAATCGAATGAAGAATATA
The DNA here is from genome assembly GCA_014905375.1 of Phtheirospermum japonicum. Taxonomy (NCBI): domain Eukaryota; kingdom Viridiplantae; phylum Streptophyta; class Magnoliopsida; order Lamiales; family Orobanchaceae; genus Phtheirospermum; species Phtheirospermum japonicum. The sequence continues at coordinate 179,535 of BMAC01000076.1, forward strand.
ATTATCATTACAGATGCGAAAATATTAGATCTGAAAAAAATATCAGTAATAAGAAAATTTTCTTTCACATCTATGATAAATACTTATTTGAAAAAATAAGAAAAATATTCAATCCTCTCAATCCATGCCAATTAGACAATTACACGAAACTAAAAAGAATCCAAAATTTCTATCACTGTTCACAAAAATTTCAATCTCAATTCCAATAATCCCAACATCATTAAACAAAACCATCCAATCAAGAAATACTCTCAATTATTAGAGTATAACAAAATAAATTATTGCAAATTAGGATTTAGCAATTTAGGGTTAGCCAAAACTTACCCCAATTAGGATTCGCTCTTAGTCCTCCGATTTTTCGCGAAGCCAAACACGGGAAACTCCAAAAGATATGGAAAACAGATAAAAACACAGATCCCTACTTTTTGTGAAATAACAAACAGAGAGAAAAATATAGCATTTTGTTTCTTGTGTAATAACAAATAGAGAAAAACAGGTCTGGAAAAAAAAAAAGGAGAGCGGCGCTCTGAGGATGAAACCTACGTTTTGATATTCAAAACTATAATAAAATTTAGGCCTTCGATTTGAAAAATATGGGAACTTCGCAATAATATTAACATCCACTTTGAAAGAAAATCTCATATCCAAACACAAAGGCATGCAATCATTTTATAATCAGTGCAAATTTCAGATCCAACAATTCTTGGTTTCCAGATTGAATAAATATTTTCAGATCGAAGAAAAATTTCCAGATCTGAACAATCATTAAAAAAAATCTTTAAATTCATTACTATAATAAAATTTACGCCTCCGATTTGAAAATAAAAATACGAACAAACTCAACAAATCGAAGAATTCTTATCAATTGCTTTTTATAATTTCCCAACATAACTTTTAGAAAAGTTGGGATTAACATGCCGGAAGATGAAATATGTTAAGAGAAGAACAAAAATAAGAAAAAATAAGAAAAGTTATGCGAGTGATGTTGTGAATTTGTGAAGAAAAAACGAAAAAAAAAAATAAGAAGAAAAACCGAATACTAATAAAAAGCCATACAGAAAAGAAAAGAAATAAACGAAGAAATGCAGAGAAAAATCGCGTGTTGAAAGGCCGTGAAAAAAAGTTGGGTGACAAGATTAACATAAAAAAAAAAATGTTATTTATACCTGGTCAAAATTTTGGCCTTCTCCCAAAATAGACCCCTATTAACCACAGTCTGACACGTCATTTTTAGAGAATTTTAATTGGTCCACATCATTCCCGAAACGCTCTTTTTTTGACATATCAGCATTAATAGTTTAACAAAAAAAAAAAAAAAAAAAACGGAGGATTTGTTGATGAGCTGCAATAGTGTCTCACATGTCATACATATGGAATGTCAAACATCCATTGCATTGCTCCTATATATTATTGTATTTATTATTTTTTCTTCAAAAACAATCCATACTTTTTTCACATTGGAATTGTACGGTTAGCACGACCAGCGCATGTGAGGTGGACGTGATCAATCAATCAAATCGCGCTAATTTAGGAATTAAAAAAAAAAGTTTCATGTTTATCTCATTACGCCATGTGGTCACAAACTATTCTAATAATAATTATTTTTTCTCTTCAATACAGTTGTTTATTTCTTTTAAAATCTCATATTTTTAGTTTTAGAATAATTCTTTTATAAGCTTCATACAAATGGTGTTTGATGTCTAAACTTAGACGGTATTCTACAGGCTATTGAGAATTTGAGATTTAAATATGCCATGTATTGAAAATGTTGTTGTTCGAGTCTATCTCAAAATTGTATCAATCATTTGTTTTGGAGGAGGGAATGTGCAGCTAAATTCTTTTTATCTATCCTGTCCATGTGTTGCATTTCTAGTCCTTAGCTTAAGCGGGATGGTAATTTTAGTGCATTTATATGTACATTTTTGTTGTTGTATATAAGATATATCATTTATATTATGTTTTAAGAAATGGGAATAATTAGAATCAAGTGATAGAGAGTTATCTAAGTTTTTTTTTTCTTTTTTTTTAAGAAACAACCAAATATCATTAATGTTATGAAAATAAATAATCAGATTTAATAAATAAATTTATCAGATGAAATCTACTTAGACATATAAAAATAAATGTAATGTAGATAAAAACCTAATAAATACAAAAAAAAAAAAAAAAAAAAAAAAACACATTTCGACAAATTTCATGCTCATGAAATGATCTCGAACATGTCCACTGGTTTGTATAAAAAACTCCTCAAAATAAATTGTGCTACTGAATCTTCTAAATAAGTACCAAACAAAATGAAAATTTAACTTATTAAGTAGATAAAAGTCCTCTTGTTAGAATGACAAGTTTAATTGACAAAGACATTCGGTCTAATTTATAAGTTTTATCTATTATATTTCTACACTCCCGTAACCCCGTTGACAGTATTGTAGCTCTGTCGGTGGAAAATTATTTTGGGGTTTAATTTGACACAATTCAAGAACATAATATATGAAGTTAGAATTAGTCTTCTTTCTTTTTTCTTTTCTTAATTTAAAAAAAAAAAAAAAGAAAAAAAAAAAAGACTTTTTCTTCCTCCATTATTTTATCCCTGTACAACTCTGTCCATCTCTCATTATTCTCTCTATCTGCGTCTTTCATTTTTTTTTTCTACATTATTTTATCATTGTATAAACCCTCTTAATTCCCATCATTCTCCCATCCCACATTATTCTGCCGTTGGTTCCATTTATTTACATTTCTATAACTCTCTCCTTTTTCTCATACATATATCGATCAGCTGTACATGTGAATGTCTGTATATATGTTTCTGAAGAGAGAGAGACATTCTTGCAGCTGCATCGACAAAGGTTTTGAGAATTTGTCTTTGCCAACAAATTGAACCAACACGGTAAATTATTTTTACAATTTTTTAATTTTCATTTATTTCTTCAAGAAAACATCAAAACATACTGCTCTGATTTTCTGGGAATGTGTTTGTCAGCCACATGTTAATTATTTATACCACACATTCAGGTTTTATGTATTTTCAATTTCTCATTTTTTGGTTAATTTATTATTTTTATTATTCATAGGTAAAAAAAAAAATTGGCGTTTCTTGGTAGATATATAATGTCTTCTTCTCAGACGCCTGAGAAAGCTACAAATGTTGCATGGGTTTTAAGGTCAATCCCCATGGTTCATTGGTGGTTCTTCAAGATTCTGATGATTGGGGCGCTTCTCGCAATTTTGATTATTTGGGGGATTGATGGGTTAAATATCAACACATTTTTATCCAAGGATTTTGCTATGTTGAAGCTCAGTAATTCTGAAATTCTCTCACAATCCCATGGTAAAGATTCAATCTTTACCAATCTTTCCTTTTCACCCAATTCAAATAAACCTCAACAAATTGATTTGAACCAAACCCATAATTTGCCACTCAATTTGAGCCAAGATGTCTCCGGTTTTATCCCTCAAGTTCCATCCAATTCGACTCTCCTCCCTTGGATCTCACCTGAGTTTGAGTCAAACTACTCATCCAACCTTCTCGCAAAATGGCTAACTCCGGGTGGCTCACCCTGCAAAGACTCCAAAACGGTCGATATCCGGGTTCCTAATTTGGACGGTGTTAATCAAAACATCGTGCTATCAACCGGCGATATCCACGAGTTTGTTTTCCAGACATTGGACGATTTAGGTAACCCGCATTGTCTAAGCGGCGACTATTTCGAAATCGACCTCTCGGGCGATAACTGGAAATCTCGGCCTCCGATCAAGGACTTATCGAACGGCACGTACGCATTTTCCCTCCAAGTCCATCCCGATTTTCCCGGGAATTACAATCTGACCATCATCCTGTTGTTCCGTAATTACGAGGGGCTTAAATTTTCGCCCACGCGGTTCGCGTTCGACAAAACATTACGCGTGATTCCGATCACATTCCAAAAATCGGCATCGGGTTTGCCCGAAATAGCACAATGCGAGAGGCTCGATTACTCCAAGGACGTCTGGTCCGGCCGATGGACCCGCCATGCGAAGAACGAAAGCTGTCCGATCAGCAACGATGGCCGGTACAGATGCCAGGAGCCGAATTTCCCTTGTCGGGCCCCGTGGTGCCGCGGCCCGTTGGGCTTGATCGAGAGTAATGGGTGGGTGTACTCGGCCCATTGCTCATTCGACCTGTTCACTAGCGAAAAGGCGTGGGGTTGTCTGAACGGGCGGTGGATTTTCTGGTGGGGCGATTCGAACCATTGCGACACGATACGTAACGTGCTTAACTTCGTTTTGGACGTGCACGATGTTCCGGTTGTTCCGAGGTATTTCGATCGGAACATCACGAACCCGGCCGACCCGACCCAGACGGTCCGGTTCACAAGCGTTTTCAACGGGCACCCGAACGATACGGGTAATTATCAGGGTTTGAACTCGTTGATTAATCCCGAGTATAGAAATTTGTTGAGGGGCTATTTTTCGGGGAACGTGGTCCCGGATACGATCATCATGAACTCGGGCTTGCATGATGGTGTGTTCTGGCCGAATATTAGGAGTTTTGTTAGGGGGGCAGATTTCGCGGCCGGATTTTGGGCTGAGGTGATCGGGGGAGTGGTAAAACGTGGGCTTTTGCGGCCCGAGGTTATATATAGGACGACGGTGGCGACGGGAGGGTACGCGAGGAAATTGGCATTTAATCCGGCGAAAATGGAGGCTTTTAATGGGGTGGTGTTGGATAAGTTGAGGGGACATGGGGTTCTGAATAGGGTTATCGATGATTTTGATATGACGTATCCGTGGCATTACGATAACCGGTGCAACGATGGGGTCCACTACGGGCGGGCGCCATTGAAGATGAAGTGGAAGGATGGAGGGATTGGTCATCAGTATTTTGTCGACCTAATGCTTTGTCATGTGTTGATGAACGTGTTGTGTGTACGGTGAGCGAGGGAAGATTGAAAAAACGGGTTTTATTTTATTTTTCGTTAGGATTACGCTCAAAAATGTCAGCTAGAGCTCGGAAAATAGTAGCAAATATTTTGAGGAATATATATATATAATTTTTTGTCCAAATGTTGTATATTGGAATGGTTTTTTATTTTTTATTTTTTGAAAATTTTAATGATGGTATGTAAATCACAAGCTAAATCAAATATATGAAATTCTTTAATTGTTTTGTCGATTTATTTGAGCAATCTTGAGAAATTTGTGCTGTTTTTGTTTTGTTCTTGAAGATGTTCTTCTCTAGCCTTAAAATGTAAGTTTCTTGTTTGTGCTTTTGGATTAAGACTGGAACTTTTAGTTAGTCCAAATAGACAGTGTTCCGCATTATTAAGTTCATTTGGGAATGTGAATGGATTACTTTTTGTGTTAAAATTTATTAGTATCGAAAATTGATATTTAAGATCTAAAACAAAAGTGTATTTTAAAACCATAAATCTCGATTGAGGACTGTGTAAACTCAGAACAAATTAGGGAGTAAAATTAAAACTACCGCATTATTAGTTCATTTATGTTCCATGAAGTTTGCCAAAATTATGAAGCATAATAAGTGGATGAATAAAGACTAGTTAGTTGTACACTTTTCTCCTCTTAAAGCATATTATTGGCACAATCAATGAAAGAATGTGTGTGTGAAGTTAATGTCAAGCCTTGTTTCAACCAACCTGCCTAATGCCAACCACTAATTACCGCGTGGAGTGGCGGGAAAATAAAGAGGGTTGCCAACTTAAATGAAATCAAAATAATCCTTTCAAGTTCCAACTACCCCACTCTTAAAAGAGAAATTTCCCTCCCAATCTATACACAATTTGATACTTTACTTTCTAATATTTTATTTCGTACACTTTATCTCCTGAACTATGCGTTTTTTTTCATTTTACCTCATATTGACAGATTTCGCCGACCGGAGCTCGGCATGTGAGTTTTCACGTGATTAATGTAGGCGTATTTTTGTCATTTCCTTTCAAAATTGTTTTCAAAGAATTTTTTTTTGTCTCCCAAACAAGATTTGACATTTTACCTCATAATCTTTTGTTTCGTGCCATTTGCCTCCTGAACTATGCAAAAAGAAATTCATTTACTTCCCAATGGCAAATTCTGACACAAAAAATCAGTTGGAGCGCACGTGATTTTAACGTGAGATTTGTTGGATGTCTCCATCATCTTCTTTTGCAATTAATTTTAATCTAATAATCAAAAAAAAAAGTCTTCCCCAAAAAAAAAGGATTACCACCTCCCACCATTCATCTAAATCTGCAAATCTAAAAAAAAAAATTAAAATATTGCTAAATATGAAAAGGATTTTATTTCTTAACTATAATATTTTTCAAAAAATAAAATCTAACCACTACAATTTCACCATTATCACTGTTAACCATCATTTGTCTCCATCATCTTCTTTTGCAATTAATTTTAATCTAATAATCAAAAAAAAAAGAAATAATTTTTTTCAATTAATTTGCAAAAAAAAGAAAAAAAAAGAAAAAAAAAAGAAGGATTACCACCTCCCACCATTCATCTAAATCTGCAAATCTAAAAAAAATAAATTAAAATATTGCTAAATATGAAAAGGATTTTATTTCTTAACTATAATATTTTTCAAAAAATCTAACCACTACAATTTCACCATTATCACTGTTAACCATCATCCTATGCAAAATAAAAAATAAAAAAATTAAGAAGTTAAGATACTCAATCCAAAAACTAACATAAAACCACTAGGTCTTCATTTTAGAGCTTTTTGATCCGAAAATAAAACAGCCGCCAGCTTTCCCAAAATAAGGGGAGATCTGCTGCTTACTGCTCACGGAAAGACCCGAAAAATCAAAATCAAATCTAAAACTTCAAGGAGAATTTGGGTTTAGGTTCCTTAGGTTGAGAAGTCAAGCGGGATAACAAAGGCATTGTGGTCCAGGCATGGTGCGGCGGAGCTATTGGAGGTGGCGGACTGTGTGGAAGCGATTTAATTTGAACGTCCTGAAGTCAGCAAAATTCATGGCACGGGATGAGACAAAGCAGTAGCCGCAACCCACACGCGATGTGGTGATGGCGGGTGAATTTAATAACGGCGGCGGGAGCAGGAGGTTTTTGATTTTGAGGGGCTATATATAAGTTTTATGTTATTCTGATTTTCGATTTTGAGGGGCGGGTGAATTTTCTCTTCTTTTAATTGTTTTGTTATGATGCCCAACGTTGGGTGGTGGTAATCAGTTTGTTCATATAAGATTTTTTTTTATTAAATTAAAATAAATCTTGAAAGGAAGTGACAAAATTATACCCGAAAATCTTACGTTGAAAACACATGTCGAGTTCCGGATGATTTTTTGACGCGGAACCTGTCATTAGAAGGTAAACTGATAAATACTCATAGTTCAGGAGGCAAAGTGTCAAATGCTATATAGTTTGGGAGGTAAGAATAATTTTCTAAAATTAAATTCGAAAGGAAATAACAAAAATACCCTTGCATTAATCACGTGCCGAACTACGATAGTCGGAATCTTCCAATAGGAGGTAAAGTGAAAAAAAAAGAAGGCACAGTTCATGAGGCAAAGTGTACGAAATAAAAGATTAGTAGGCAACATGTCAAATTGAGTATAGTTTGGGAGGTAATTCTTTTTCTCCCACCCCTAATTAACTATATTGTAAGATAGATTTAATGAATTGGCAATTTGTTCATTGAACGAGATAATTTAGAACATGATTTTAAAAGTGTAATTGATTTGCATCCAAAACTGCTAGAATAATAAATTTGAAGTGATATGTAATGTGATTAATTTTCAGTTGTACTTTAAGAGCATTTCTAATGCAATAGTGTTAATTGATCATATGTGGCAAATGACATTGACATTTTATAAAAAAAAGTTTTCCAATGCATCAATGTTAATGTTATATATGTGATAATTTATTTTATTTATTTCTAGAAAAAATAAAGAGAGAGAAATAACATGATTGAATATATTTTTAAAATTAAATGTAGACATTGTCAAGAGTAATGTCTAGAATTTAACATTGCTCTTGACAATGTCAAGCATTTAATGTGCCACATAATTATTTTTATTTCATGTGTCATTTTTTTCACTTTCAAAATTATTGCATTGGAAATGCTATAAATAACAAACTTTTGGTTTCATTGTATACAATTACTTTTATAGTGCCCTCAAATGAAGTTTCGTAAAAAATCCCCAAAATCAATTGATCGGCCTTGAGCGTCAGACCAACGCCTAGGCGAGACCTATAATTTATATATGGCAAAGACTTGCGTTAGGTCAGATTGACGAGTCATGACCCGTTAGACCATCTGACTTGATATTTTAATGTATTGGTTTTTGAATTATGTATTGGTTTTTGTATTTAAAAGTATTGGTTTTTCATAAATATCTGACCCGTATTATGATCTATTGGTTTTTGTATTAATATTATGATGTATTAACTTTTTACTATAATATACTGTTTTTTTGTACTATAATGTAGCGGTATGAAATTTTGACATAACGGATGATCCATTAGTCCGCCCTTATAAGAGTCTTGCCCTTTATATATGAATACCCTTCTTTATTCCAATATCTAGACATAAACACCAAAATTCCAAAAATATCTTATAGAAGTAATTCAACCGAGTAAAACTGTAAGAATATAAATACTAACCTTGAAAATTAACCTAATTGCGATATCATCCAATTATTTTTCAAAATTACAAATACACCATAAACCCATACATTTATATTTTATAAACTATACCCTATTAAATGGGAAAATTTAATAATAAAACACATTCAATATCTTAAGGACCCATTTATAATTTTTTGAAATAATCAAATTTTGTTAATATATTCAGTACAAAAAATAAATCCCACACACTAAAACAACAAATTCAGATGTACCATTTTAAAACATTCGGTAGCTCGACGGTGCCTACAGCGCTTAGATTAGATGCCAATTTTTGACCTCAGCACTTTGTTCAAATGACTTGCGCGTGGGCTAACCAAATCATCAAGGCGTAGCATTGGATAGGGCCTAGGGAGGGTAACCTAGAACTGTTAGCCGGCCTAGTAGATCGTTTTGGGCCTTCCGACCCTTTCATTTGGGTCCAAAGCCTTTTGCAAATAAATTCATATGAAGTAGATACGGCGTAGTTTTCAGTTTCGTTTTTTTGACTTTTCTTCAAGATAAAAATCCCATCTTAGCAGGAAAACGAAACAGAACGATCGCAATCACAGCAGAAAATATATTTTTTTTACCAGCAAAAGCGAGATTAGATAAGTTAAATCATAAACAAGAAAAAAAAGAAAAAAAGCTCCAATTTCTTCATAGCTAAGAATTAATTTTCATTTCACCCAAAATACATAGAAAAAAAGAACAGGATCATTGTGTGGAAAACCACTTTTATTGATCTTCTAATTCAGATGGGGTAACAAAATCCTCACGCATTCATCATTTCTGAAAAAAGGGTTTTTTTCTATTATCAGTAAAAAAATTGTTATTTCCTAAGTCAATCTGGCAAATTTAGGAGGAATAAATTTGAGGCCTCGCTTGTCATTGAAGCAAGCTTTACCAGAGGATCCTGAAGAAGTGTGCAGGCCTTGGCGCAAAAAGATTTTGTTCATCTCCCCACATTCGATAATAATGAATTTCAAATTCAGCTGGGTTTCTACTTTGAAAATTCTACTGCTCCTAATGCTGATTGGGGCTATTGCAATTGCTTGCTTCACTCTCCCGATTGAAAAGGTTGGTTTTTTTAATTTTTCTTTGTGTGCCTTCTGTTATTTTGCTTAATTCTGCTTTGTTTAGGGGGTTTAGTGGACTGCTTTTCTGAGTATTGATATATTCATTAATGTGGCTTGTGTTGTGGATTTCTTGGGCTTCTTTAGGTGTTATATTATGCTGGGAAGTTTTTGTTGCTTTGTCTAATTGATACTATTTGGGTGTTTTTCTTGAATTGATTGACATTTCAATAATTGTGTCGAAAAATATTGTGTAGCTGATGGCTGTTAAAAAATCAGTAAGTTAGCCATTTCATAAACCTGACCCAACCATCTTAATGTCAGCTAGAAAATATCCCTACTCTAAGCTTTGTTAAAACTAAAAAGGAGTTCATGAGCTCTAATTGGATTTAATAAAATAAAAAAATGCAGACCCTTTTCTAGATTATCAAACCGGTACATACTGCATTAATAACTTAGTGATTTTAGGTAACCTCCACATTTCAATCTAGCCAACTTGTTGTTTGGGGTTGTATGATTGGAGAAATATCTCATTTCAGTATTACAGATTGTTATTCATTCGATTGGATTAGTTATAAGATTGTTACTCATTAGTTTATTTAAACCAATATTTTGTTATCTCCAGATATTGAAGGATTTCTTAGTATGGATAGAACAAGATCTTGGTCCTTGGGGTCCTCTTGTGCTGTAAGTACAGTTTTATGTGCTCATGCTGGTTAACTTTTTTTTTCGTTAATATCGCGTTATTTTTACTTTTCAGTCAGTTTACATGAAAAACAAACAGAATATACGCATGATTTACTTGAACAATTAAACTACCAGAAGTGGGAGGACTTTAAGAAGCATCATCATATTTCATATATTTATCTATTTGTCATCAGAATTTTTTGCATGTGGGAATTAATTTGATGTCATGGACCTTAAAGATGCATCAATGTAGCTTAGTAGTAACCAGGAGTGTCATCAAAATCTGCAGGATATGACTGTCAAATTTTCTGCGCAGGGATTTTTCTTTCACTGTTATAAAAATCCTAATACATCTATTTTTGTGCAATATATGACATATTAAGTGGCTTAATGAATGTTTGAAAACTTTTAACAATTTGATGTCATTTTGAGTCACTCACGGATTGTGAACCTTGCAGAGCTGTTGCATACATTCCTTTGACGGTGTTGGCAGTTCCAGCTTCTATACTAACGGTAAGGGTGAACACCGCATTTATCGGTTTCGTTTGTGCGAATTATTATTTTTTAATTGTTATTTTTGTTTCATGTTTTCTCTGTTAATTGCTTACTTCAAATCCCATCTAACATATTTAAATTGGTTTTCTTGATTCTGTAATTATTCCAAAGTTGCATTATGGACTGACAGTTTTTGTCTTGTATTTTGGTAATCGAACTAATACCCTGTTTGGCACTTATTAATAATTTTCAGCTGGGTGGTGGCTACCTCTTTGGCTTGCCTGTGGGCTTCGTTGCTGATTCTGTTGGCGCAACAATAGGTGCTGGAGCTGCTTTTCTTCTTGGACGAACCGTAAGTTATTTTAAAATCTAGTGGCATTTTTTGTTTCTTGTTGTAAGACCTTTAGGTTCAAACATAATATGTAACTATTCTCTTATTTAATTTAATTTTTTTTTAAAATATAAACTATTAACAGATAGGGAGGTCATATGTTATTTCCAAGTTAAGAGACTATCCCAAGTTCCGTGCAGTTGCCATTGCAACTCAGAGATCAGGATTTAAGGTTCGTTTTTCAATCCTGCGTATTGGTCTTGATCTGTTAAGCTAGAATTAAGCCTGCTCTTTACTTTTCTTTTTTCTTTTTTAAATCTTGTTGGGTTCATTTCCTATATCTAATGTAGGGATAATTACAAAAGGTATCCCTTGTTGTTTGGTGTATTTACAAAAAAATCCCTCGAACTTTGGAAAAATTACAAAAACCACTGTAACATTTTGCCCCAACCATTGGCTGACCTGATGGAATTTGGTGACGGCATCAAATATTTTACAATTACACTCCCCAACTTTCTAAATATTACAGATTGCCCTAACTTTTCGTCTCCCTATTTGTAGTACTTAGAAAAATCGAGGGACATAAATGTAAATTGTAAGATGAAAAGTTTGGGTTATTTTTAATATTTGCAAAAGTTGAGGGATGTTACTGTAAAGTATTTGGTTAGCTCAGTTGACAGCTAGTGCGAAATGTAGACGAATGAAACCTCAAGGGTAGTTTTTGTAATTATCCCTTAAATATTTACAAACCCATCTTGTTCACACATGACATTGTTTTGTGCCACTGCAACAGATTGTCTTGTTGCTCCGGCTTGTTCCTTTACTCCCCTTTAACATGCTGAACTACCTCTTATCCGTGACCTCGGTATCTGTTACTCAGTATATGCTCGCTTCATGGTTGGGCATGATGGTATGTACTTATTTATTGTATCAAATCATTCAATATGTTTTTGACCTTTTCAGTTCTCTATATATCATGTGCCCCATTGATTTTTTAAATTTTTTTTACAGCCAATTACTTTTGCCTTGGTCTATGTTGGAACAACTTTGAAGGATCTTTCGGATGTAACACATGGATGGCATGAATTTTCAAAAACCCGTTGGGTAAGAGTTCTTTTTTTGTCACATTAGTTTGATGAAATTCTGTTGAACACAGCCAGTAAAATTTGAGATATAAATTTAGTGATGAAATTCATTAAGAGTTTTTTGTCGTTTTGATACTAGCCTTTGCTTTGATGCAGGCACTTATTCTAATGGGCCTTGTGGTGTCTGGTAAGTTTCAATTGACTTTACTAAAAATCTTGATTATCACAATAAACGAGTATTTTTAAGCTTTTAGAAAAAAAATTGTTTTTTTTTAAGTAGAAGTTAAAGTTATCTGGGAATTAGAAGTTTGATAGTGTTTGCAAATAAAAACTGAAAGTCGAATTAGTTAAAACAGAGTGTTTGTTAAATAAGTTGGAAAAGCGTTTATTTGTTTGTAAAAGTCAAACCAGAAGCACAGTCAGAGATGCAAGGAGTGTGATTTCTTTCACTTAAGTTTTTAGAGTGAATAGTATGAAATATTATTTTAAAATAGTAAAATAATGTTCGAAAATGATTGGTAGTTAGAAATATGTGAGTGAATGAATTGTAAAATTTGTTGGGAATTGTGCAGTAATGACTAGATTTTTTATTAAAATTGTGTAGATGTGATTGATTAGAAAAAAATGAGAATATGTGAATAGTGTATTTTCTTTTTTAGTTTGAAAATCATATGGGATAAAAATAAAATTCTAAATAGAATGGAAAAGGAAAATTTTGTCATCCATCCACTGCTTTTATTGATTTGTTTTTCCTTTTTCCTTTTTTTCCAAGTGATTGCAAATAACTGAAATTCAAGCCAGCTTTCCCATTTATCATCGATGACTTATTGTTTGTTGTAGCACGCACGATATTAATTACTGTATACTGACTTCGTATTTTACTAATTTGCTTGCAGCGGTTTTAATTTTTTGTGTTACAAGAGTTGCAAAGGCCGCTTTAGAAAAAGCATTGGCTGAAAATGGGGATGCAGATTGTGATATCTTGTCGCCACAGTTACCCATTACAGCTGCCTCGGCTGTAAATCTCAACGAGCCACTTATAGTTAAGATCGATACCGTTGAAGACAATCATGAAAAATAATTCGTTCAATGTGTAAATTCTCAACTGCTTCTTGCTCGATTTTCAATTGGCTTCGTCTGAGCCATCATGCTTCATATTCATCTGTATAGCCGATAAATTTTTATGACAGGTTGCGCCAATATAGTCACGAATAAGTTTAATAATTCTAACAGGTTTTGCTGTTAACACGGATAGTGGAATGACAATAATGGTCGATTAGCCAAAAAATGACCCATAATTTTCAACATATTCTTTGAGCCATTTTTGGACAAAAATTATTGCCGGATTTTGTTTCGACAGATTTATTTTGCAGAATTGAATGGAAAAATCTTCCTTTTACATAACTCTTCTTCAAGGTATGCTAAAATATTATGCATGTAAGGACAATTTTGTCTTTAATTGTAAAAAAAATCCGGCAGAGATAATTTCCGCTGAAAAATGGCTCAGAGAGGTAAATTGTTAAAAAAGTAAAGTTCGGGACAGTGTAATTCCAATTTCCGGCAAGTTTAATACCAAAACTGATATCTCACATTTTGTAACTATATCATGCATTTTGTTGGACCAAAATTGGGATGTGTAGATAGTTACATCCAATCATAAAACTTGTGGGTGGCTACCAAATGGATGGTGGTTCTGGATTCTAGACCATCATCATGCAAGCCCATTCTGCTGCAGACATAGTTCAGCTACAGAAGAAGGGAAAAATAAAATATAAAATTAATTCAAACTTAAAGTAAACATAAAGGCAAGAGGCACAATGATGAGACATGAAGCAAAATCATAATGCAAACCCCATCAAGCTTTGAGTGCATAGTGCCCACTATACTCATTTCTTTTCATTTTTAATACCAACATGGAAAAAGTAGTTGCACAGATTTATTTCATCTTCGAGAAATTAAAAAAAGAAAGAAAAAAAAAAAGAAGAAAAATCATGACACTTGAGATATTTGTTGAAAAAACCTTATAAAAAACTTTAAGAAAAATATGATTCCATGCATCTTACATATTTTACAACCCATCTCATAAGCACATAATATTTCAAATATAATGCACTTTCATGGCATGTACATTTCATTTTTGACTCGTAAGCCTGTATGTAACACGAACGTGCACATGACACATGTCGGACACGTGCCTTATTTTTCTTTTATTTTTTAAATTTTCTGACAGCAGACACGGCGAGACATATGAAGACACGGTCTGGTCACATCTCCAACATATTTTTTTTTGTTTTTTATTTTCTTTTCAAGTTGTTTTTTCATTATTTTTTTCTATTTACATAAAATTGATGTGAATGGGGTTTATAATATTTATAAGATTAATTGAACATAAAAAATAGCAAATTTAATATTTATATCAAAAGAAATATATTAAAAATTATTTATATTATAAACATGTGCAACATAGCTCCCACATTTATAAAAAATATTACAATTACCTTGCAATGTAAAATCGAATCAAAGACTCTATTTGGTAGGATTCGAAATACCAAATTTGGGATACGTAATACTGAATACTCGTTTGTTCTAAAATTCAAAAATTAAATTCTCAAAAAATAATATCTTACAACTAAATAATTAAATATTACTGAATATAATATAATAATACATTACCACCTACTTTTCAAACATGATTTGATATCAAATACAATATAATAATACATTATCATCCAATTTTCAGAGACATCTATAATAAAAAAGTAAAGGATTTTGATACACAAACAAGAATTATTACTATTCACAGAATTCTGAATACCCTAAGATTTTGAATACCAAAACTCAGAATCCCAACGAATACTATTCACATAATTCTGAATACCCTAAGGCCTTGTTTGGTCTAGGACTGCGAATACCAGGATTGAGATTCCGAATCTCAATCCTCGTTTGTTCTACAACTCTAATTTTCAATCCACAACCAACCATTTCTTACACCTAAACTCCACACTCATCTCTTTTATCACATCATCATTATATTTCATAAATTAAATATTACTAAATACAATATAATTATACACTATCATTTACTTTTCACACATGATTTGACATCAAATATAATATAAAAATACATTATCATCCACTTTTCAGATATGATTTGACATCTACAGTAAAAAATACAGGATTCTGAATCCTATAACAAACAAAAATTCTTATTGAATACCAAAATTCAGATTCAGAATCTCAGGCCTAATCCAAACAACCCCTAAGATTGTGAATAGAATGCTATTCCAAACAGCCCTAAAAATTTCTTTTCCATTTTTATTATTAACATGAAATAGTAGTTGCCAAATTTATCTCATGTTTGGGATATTTACAAAAATAACTCTGAAGTTTGAGCTATTTATAGAGTAAAAAAACAAAACAAAAAAAAATTATAAAAACTCTACAAAATTTGATTTCGTCTTATATATTACCATCTTCATAAGCTTAAAATATTTCAAATACCCCTTTACAGTTACCCCTAAAGTTTGAATCAAAATCGAACTTGAAATTTTTGTAATTTTGAAATTCTCTCTCTTCTTTTTTAATACCTCAAACCTTGGGGATTAATTTGCAATTCTTCTTTTTAAATACCTCAAACCTTGGAGGTTAATTTGCAATTATCCCAGCTTCATCTATAATTTATACACAATGGAACCTTAATGGTCCCTACCACAAAAATTCAACATTCTCAATTTCTCATACTCACAGCATCTCACCAACTATTTATTACGCACATCCTTAAAAACCTTCACTCCCACTTTATATAGTCAACATTTTAAAATAAAAAATAAAAAAATCACAAGCCTTGTTTCATATTCATGACATTTCATTATCACCACTACAAATATCCATCCCTTCTTAAAAAACCCTCACATTAATATAGAAATGAAAAATCTGAGCCTCCTTTCCCTTCTGAGATGCTTCAACGGGTGCCGGGACCACACTCAAGTCTCGGGCCACGGCACGCGCATTTGGAACTTGAGTGATAAGCCCATCGAGCTTCAAATACGAGTTGGATCGATACTGAAGAGAGTTCATACGTTGAAACCGGGATCGTCCAAGAGACTGAAGGCTAAGAAGATTTACAAGGCGTACATGCCCGGAAAGAGTAGTAGTAATAATAATAATAATAGCGACGGAATAAAGAGTTTGCTTTATTACTATGATGAAACTTGTCATCCTTATATTTGGATACACGATACGGGTTGTGATTTTTCGAGGATGGTTAAACAGCAGTATATTAGCCTTGAGGACTTAAGGGATTTTTCGGAAATAAGAGTTGTTAGGGATCATCAGAAGGGATGCATTTCGGTTCGCAAGAGATCCAGGCCCGATTTCTGTTGAGTTTTCTTTTTCTTTTTCCTTTTTGTTTTTAAAGTAAATCTTTTTTTTTCCTTAATGATCTGTTGTGTTGAAATTATCTGCTGGGAAACCAAAAATGGTTTCTCAATGTAATCTGCAGCTGTGACATTTTGTTGTTTTATTGATGTTGCAATTGTACATTACTTTGTGTTGAGACACAATATATATCTATAGATCCAACTTGTTTAGAATTAAATGTTGTTTTAGTTTCTAACATCATAATTAAGAATTATATGTCTTAATTAATATACCCCAATAGTGATTGAGAGTGAAAGAAAAAAGAAAGAGATTTTTCAGAACTGAACATGGATAAATTGAGAAAAATAATTAAATTTATTTAAAATGGCAAAAAAAAAAAGGGACAAGGGAAAAAGGAAAGAAAAGCTGAAACTTCATTTAATTCTAAACGGTGGAGTATTGTGTTTTGTGGTTAATTTTAACTTACATTTAAAATTTTTTTATAATTCAATCATATATTAACAATTTACAACATAGTAACGTTATAATTGGGTCAAACAGTCGTGTCATTCCAAGTCAAGACACGTTATTATCTGAGTGTTGCATATCGCCAAACGACTCAAATCTTAAAGCACTGTATCATATTTTCGTATTATGTCATAAATTATGACACTTTGGAGAAATAATCAAACAAGCATTTTACTAGGATGCTCTTTTTTTTTTCTTTTCGTTTGGGTCAAAGAGACTAAAGAGTAGCTTTGCTCGTGAAATGTAGAAGGTGATTTTTTGACTTGGAGATTGTGTTTGCATTCTCAAATTCTCCATGGCTGCAGCAAATTACGGCTTTTTTAATAGTTAATTACAAAAAAAGAAAAGAAAAAAGTTATGAAATGTCTATGATAAGCGCGATTCTTGCTAGATCGGTCTTTCATTATAATTTTTTATACTCTTTTGGTATAAAAGAGGATAATTGTAGTTCAATCAAAGTAAATTAAGTAATACCTTTTCGAAAGAGAGATATAAAGCTGGAGTGCTGGACTATATATGTCCCTTTCATTTTTATTTTATTTTATCCAAATGAAGATATATTTATTTCTATATTTGAGTGTTTTGTACAATAAACATTTTCTAGTAGATTCTTTTTGTTCCTGTCATGGAAAGCATCAGTCTTGAGGTTAAACATATATTATTGAAATTAAAATTGTTAGATAAATGATCTGACATTAAATGATCCATACAGAAGAAAATCTCATGGTCATGTATTGTTCTCTCAACAAAGCATTATGCAGTTTAATTTAATTATTAGTTGGATATTGATATCACTGTTACCAACAACCATAAGTTAACTATTGCCATCTAACTAATACCTCGGTGCATTACAACTAATGTAGAATATCAAGGTCATTTGAAAACCTGCAAGTACTATTATTACTACTCAAAAGTGCTAAGCTATATTTTCCCACTTTACAATATTGTAACCTATGACCGTATAACTATTTTGTCGAGCTTCTCGCATAGGGTTCCCTAATGTAGTCTACTTTATTGTTCTGATTATTGCATTAAATTCGAGAATTTAGCTAATTATCATTCAAAGATAAGACTTGAACCAAACATAATACTGTTCATTCCTGTTTGATTTTAGCCGAACTTCCAAAATTGAAATTGAGATTGATTTGGTTATTAATCGAATCGAACTTCAAGAAGCTTTAGTCAATCCGAATCTAATCGAACTTCAATATTTATGTATTTAAACACAAATCTCATTCCTTTTTATACTAATTTAGTTGAGCTCCTGCCGATTGAGATTTATGTTTTTTTAATGACAAAATATATTCAAACTTGGTTCATTATGTTAACTGATACCAAGAGCATCAATCAAGTTGAGGCGAACTTTTGCTATGAATCGATATGTCAAGTCAAAAGCTGAATAGTTTATTTCATTTTATTTTTTCAACTCTACTCTAGAACTAACAATTTTTAGCCCGGTCTATGGGCCGATCGGCTATTGACAGGTTTGGGTTGTGATTCTCGTGGGCCCAAAATAAACTATGATCCTGGATAGATGATAGATGATTGGATTAGCTTGGCTGATTGCATTAGCTGATTTGACTAATCGATTGTATTGGCAGTTTGTATAAAAGTATTTGGTAAATACTTGAGAGCTGGTAGTTGTTTGATCGTGTAAAATGACCAAAAAGGGGCATTTGCACAATTTATTGTTGAATGTTTCTTTTATTAATAACAAAATTTATAATATATTGAATAATTAAAGTGATTTTTAAAAAACAATAGACATTATTAAAAATTATTATTTATAAAAAAAACTGAGTTGTAATTTGTTTAATATACTAAATTTAATTTGAGCAATTATTACTATTATTTAATTGTAATAAATCTTTGCATGTAAATTAATAAAAATCTTTTTTGTTAATTTGAGGACAAAATTGTTATTTTAATTCATTTTTAAAACCTCTCTTTCCAAAAAGTTCCCATATGAAGCTTTTTCAAAATTACTCCCTCCGTTTCTTAATAAGTGACGTTTTAGAGACTCAACTTTATTTCAAATTAAGTGTCGTTTTAGAATTTTTTGAAATTCTAGAGACTCAACTTTATTGGAATAAAGTGGCAAAAAATTCTAAAACGACACTGTATTTGAAATAAAGTTGAGTCTCTAAAACGACACTTATTTTGAAACGGAGGGAGTAGCTTTTTAGACCTAAAGCTAATTGTAACCTCTGTTTACCAAACATCAGTGTTCTAAAAATCGTTAGGCGTCAGGCCAGCGCCTAGGACGCCTAAGCGGGGCCTAGAACTTGAGAATAAATACCCTAATTTACAACATTACATCCAACCATTTAACAGTTATACATACTACCTGTTACACAATAAAGTGTATGACAATTCAAAGCTAAAAGTAATAATCACAAGTTACAATTCACAAGTTTAAAGCTATTTTTCGATTCAAATTTCAAAACAACATAGATCCATAAGTTCATTAGTAAAATAAAAATATCATAACATATATTACAAAATCAAAATAATCAAAAAACAGGCACAAAACCGACGTCGTTTCAGGCCATAAATTTTTTTAAAAAAAAAACTGGCATGACGCCTAGGTGTCGACTTGGGCGCCTGGAGCGCCCGACGATTTTTTTGGACGATTTTTGAAAATCGTAGGCGGATTGGTGGCGCCTAACGCCTAGGCGGGCGCCTAGGGCGATTTTGAACAGTGCCAAACAT
This sequence comes from Phtheirospermum japonicum, assembly GCA_014905375.1. NCBI lineage: Eukaryota > Viridiplantae > Streptophyta > Magnoliopsida > Lamiales > Orobanchaceae > Phtheirospermum > Phtheirospermum japonicum. The sequence continues at coordinate 199,427 of BMAC01000076.1, forward strand.
ACAAATTAGAGGATTTGACTGGTTAATCCTTTCGATTAAGTTAAATTCTCTAATTTTGGCTCAAATCTCTCTTTACCAAACGGGCCTATAATTTTTGGACCAACCCACTAGGCTCGTGGGCCGGGAAGACTCGATTTGCCCGATAAGCCCAATGAAGAAGTGCACTAGTTTTCGACTAACGAGTTGGGCTCGGGCCTTCAAAATGACAACCTAAAATAGTTACGACGCCATTCAATTTCCTCTTTTGGTGTGTCCCGTCCGGCCCTAAGCAGCGCGATTCTGCCACGAAGACGAAAAAGAAAAACCCTAGATATATCTCATACTTACTCTTACTAACTGCTCTGAAAATATCCGTCCGCCTACGACTTGACTAGTTTTCGCCTGGGTGTCAAACTTTCCTTGACCGTTTTTTTCCCCTTAATTAGGTCCGCACAATTAATCTTATTTATATTTTGCCTAATCTAATTTTATCTAAACCTCACCTACGCGCTGTACCTTAGGTTTGTCGTCTGTCTAACGCGCGGCACTTTAAATATTTTTTTCCTAAATAAAGAAGCCATATACAATGACATAGACACGTATAAAGATTATTCTTTTTGAAGATATGTTAACCCATAAAATTGAAATTCACCTTATTAAAGAATAATAAAGTCCAATTGAGAAAGCAAAAAAAAAAAAAAAAAAAAAAAGAGATGAAATCGGAGTTGCATACATATGTTTCAGCACCAAGAATTGAACTCCACTCCACTCCATCACCACCTCCTCCCCTTTTCCCCAAATCCCACACACACAACAGAGAGAAATGGGCATCTCTTTCAGCAGCGGCACCACCACCAGAAGAAGAACCCCGACCCACCCATATCCGCCGCCCCACCCCGATGATGGACTACTACCCCCTTACCCTGTGCACCCCCTCCCCCTTATCCTGCGCACTCCCATCTTCGCCGCGCCGTGTATTACCCCTACTACAATTCCAGCGCCTACACCGTGTGCAATCACGCTAACCCTAGTGTGGGCCAGCCCTATTTCGGCGTCCCGTTCGAGCTGCAGCCGCCGCTGCCTCAGCCCTGCGCCGAGCAGAAGGCGGCCAAAGTTGTGAATAGCGATGTGAATGTGCACAAGGATACTTTGAGGCTCGAGATTGATGAGCTCTACCCGGATCATTACTTGGTCTCCTTCGTTTTCGATGCTTTGGTTGACGGGAGGTACTTTTCTTTTTCTCTTATACAATTTGTTGTTTATTTTATTTCATTTCATTTTAAATAAGTTATTATCTGTGGAATTTCGTAGCTGTATACATGGTTTTCTTTTCTAATATCTGGAATGCTGTTGTATTTGTTAGCTGTAAGTTGAAGTTAAATGAATAATTTGGCTCGAGTACTTTTGGTTATATATGTGAGATGGAACTTGATGTTGAGATCAAATGTATGCTGCAACTCAATCACTTACCATATACACTGTTAGGTTGAATAGAAATCTTTGAGAGACCGTCGATGCTAGTTTTTTTTTTTTGTTGTTGTTACCGAAAGAATTATAGAAGACAAAGATCCGTAAGTTTATTAGTTTGTTTTAGATCATGAAGGCTCTTTGCTGCTAATTTTTCTTTTTCATCGAATCATTCTCCACAATTACACTAATCTAGAAGCAAAAGGCAATAGTTAAAATGTAGGTCAAGATTTAATAGATGAACAAGTTTAAGAGCTTGTGAATGGTTATTGTATGTACAAACTTGTCTTGCCAATTGACCAAGCAGAAGAAGTGGAAGAGTAGTCTTTTCTGCCGATATTCACTTTGACTTTGTCCAATTTATATATCGTGTTCAACTAACCATATTCTAAATTGTGCTCTCCTTATCCGATGCTTCTCGTAATGAACCTTTATATTTGGCACATATCATCTGTACCTGTTTGGACTAGCTTTCGTTGGGTTCAGAATCATGTTATTCAGAATCTTGTGTATTCAAAATTCTATGAATAGTAAGAATCCTTGTTTATTTGGGATTCATAGTCCTTTACTTTTCATTGTAGATGTCAAATCATGTTTGAAAAGTGGATGATGATGTATCATTATATTGAATTTGATGTTTAATCATGTCTGAAAAGTGAATGTTGTATTATTATATTGTATTTAGTAATATTTAATTATTTAAATGTAATGATGATAGGATAAAAGAGATGATTGTTGAATATAATAATATATGATAGGGTTAAGGTGTTTGAGTATTGAAAATTTGAGTTCTAGAAACAAATTGGGATTGTGATTCAGAATCTCAATTCTGAACTGGGAGTCCTAGACCAAATATGGCCTTAACTGATTCATTATGGTATTTGCAAATTTATCCCGTGTCTTGTAATTATATTTGATGCAAGCAACAAATGTCTTGTAATTGGAACCATTTTCGATAATGTTGGTTTGATCGTATATTGGCAACTAGCTTAAAAGGCTAGGTGGCAAAATTTCAAGTAGCAAAATGGCCATATACAATACACGATCATCTAAATAGTCCCGTAACCTTATAAAATATCTCAATTTTGGTCCTGCTAAATATGCAATTTGCAAAATATTCCTAGAATTATATAAATGAAATCAGGATCAAAACTGAGATTTTTATATAATTACATTACATGACTATTTTGTAAACTGTGTATTTTGCAGGAATAAAATTGACATTTTTATAGAGTTACATGATTTATTTGTAGAATGTATATCTGCAGGACTGATTTGCAATTTTGCCAAGGCTATATTTTATTAGCTCGTATTATATTGACCGGTTTTATTTTATTTTTTATTTCATTTAGTGTTTTTCTCGAATAATCACTATAATATTTTTTATCAACAGCATCACAATCTGTTACTTCGCCAAAGAAGAGTCCCATCAAAGATTCGTCCCGTTGTTCCCTGAAACCTATGTTCCCGTAAAAGTCCCTTTCAAAAAAGGGCTTCACCAGGAATTTCGACAGCCTTCACGAACCGGCATCGCCTTGCATTATTTCTCGTTGGACGATCTCTCGAATTCGTCGTCTCGAGAGGACGTGTTTCCGATCGTGATATCCGCAGACACTTGCTCGACCCCGTACGTGTTCAGCGACAGAAGCTATCTTTTGGCGCCCCAGATGCAGATAACGCAAGTCGTCGTGGCGAAAAATCACGACGGGCATTTTACTGCTAAAGTAGTTAGGCAGTTATTGTGTACCGATGATACTTGTTATGAACTGCGAGATATATATGGATTAGGAAAATCCGGGCCGGGCTTCAATGACAGTGGATCAGGGAAAGAGTGCGTGGTTTGCTTGACTGAACCGAAGGACATAGCTTTGCTTCCTTGCAGGCATATGGTAAGAATAAGTTTCTAAATGATTTTTTGTGTGTAATTTTCAAGGGATAATACAAAAAGAAAAGGAGAGGAAAAAAAAAGACTCAAAATTACGAAATCACCCCTGAAAGTTTGATTAGTTTAAAAATTAAGGGGCTCACCGTATTATTTATAAATGTGAAGGTGGTTTTGAATTTTATTTTATTTTGTTATTATTATTTTTGCTTTTAATGTGGTTAATGTAAGACAAAATAAAATCTCGGGCCTATTTTTTTTTTTAATTTAGTTTTCCGTGTGTCCTTTTAATTATCAGTCACAATTGTTTTTTGTGTACCAGTGTATGTGCAGCAGCTGTGCGAAGGCACTGAGGCTTCAGTCGAACAAATGCCCGGTCTGCCGAGAAATTATCGAATCACTCCTCGAAATCAAGACGGATAATACGGAGAGCGAGATCTATTCTCTTTCGGTAATTGCATGATAAAAATCGTCCGATCTTATCCGTGCCATTTTGTGTTGTGGGTATATTTTCAGTTTCATGCAACTGTCAATATTTGTGGTTTATTTATTTTTTTCTTCGTTGCAGTCAAATCCAGGATTATTACAAGATATTAACATATGTACACTACATAGTCATTGATATAGTTTGCTTTACACCATGGGAACAATTTGTTTGTGTGCTTGAATATATATCTTTATTTTTTTTCCCTTTCTCCTAACACATGCTTTTGTTTTTTAATGTTGAAAATGATATATTACTTCTGGGTTGTGCTCACTACAAGAAAAACCCAATTTACCTACAGAAAATCTGTCTGTAAATGTTAAGGAAATTGTAAACGGTAGGTAAAATTGTAATCCGTAGTTATGTCGGTAAATAGGAAAATTGACGGTGATTTGTTGGTATTGTTTTGGGGGAAAATATAGTTTTTATTTTGTAGGTAATTGCAAAATTTCGTGATTGTTTCTGTCTGTAAATTTTGGTGGTAAATTGTAAGTTTTTTTGTTGTGCCTTTGTGCTACTTATTTTGGTACTTGGTAGCGTGCAAATAGAAGCTAAAAGTTTAATTAGTTAAAAAAGAGTATTTGGCGAGTAAGATTTAAAAGTGATTATTTGTTTGGAAAGTAAAACAAGAAGTGGAATTTGAAATCTGAGTGATTTTGATTTTATTATGCTGAATTAGAAACAGAAGTTGGTATTTTAAAACATTAAAGTTAACATTTTTTTAAGCTAACAGCTGCAAATCAGTTTTTTTTTTTTTAATAAATTTTTTATAGCTTCCGAAAATGATGCTCTGGAAAAGGTTATTTGTCATAGGAGTTAGCAATAGCAGATACAAATTTGGCTGGAGCTTGAGATTAGGTTTTGTTCTGCACACAAAAAACAAATTGGTTCAGTGACATTGACAAAAGTTTGTTTTATTTTACTCCTGCATGGGCTTCTTGGGGACCATTCATTGATATGTTTTTTGCCTTATTTTTGTGCAACTACTTTAAGAGAAGTTGAACTCCAGAATTAGTTGCTTCATTATTAGTGCACATTGCTTGAATATTTAGGTTTTGATTTAATATGTCCTTTGGCTTTAAAAATATTCCTTTCATTGGAGAATAGTGATGAAAAAAACTTTGAAAGAAAATAGTAAACTAGTGACAGACTAACTAATGATTGATTTTGGTATTTGAAAAAAAAAAAAAGAGAAGTGAATAATATGTATTTTCTGAAGAAAATAAAAATCGCATTTTGTGGTAAAAAATAAAAATCCACTTGATATTTTTTTTCTTTTTTGGTATCCAATCGCTCGTGGCCTATCTACTATCTTCAACATAGATTGCAATAATAAATCTTAAAGTCATGTACAAATTTCTCCATTGCCAAAATAATTTTGACAGATGAATAGTATCCTCAAAAGGGACCATCTTCTCTTTGCTGCCAAAGGGCAAATAATGATTTGTCCTTGCAGATTCCTTTCTGCTACATTTTATCCTCTTTTGTTTTGTTGAAACATTACATCTGCTGAATTTAGTGCAATAATCTAACTTCCAAGTCTTGGGTGTTATAGAAAATTACATGGTATGGTAAATTGTGAAATGTGTACTTTTTGGACATGTAGCTGGAGTGCACCTCTAGGTGTTTGGTCAGGGACAGTTTGCAGTCACTAAAAAAGAAAAAAGAGAAATATATATATATACAAACATATATATATATATATATATATTTTTTGTACACAGATTATACTAGTGTAAGCTATTATTTTTCATAATTGTTATTCTTTTATCCTAATTCTGAATCTACCCCATTGGTAGAAATTAATAAGTTTCTTGAGGTTTTTCCATAGTTCAGAAAAGCACCGATGGCCGGTTCAATCAGGAACCGGTCACCTTTGAAACTGTTTGTCAACAAAGTTGGTCAAGAGTCGGTCTGGTCCAAACCAGTTAAAAACCCGGCTAATTATTTTTTTCCATAAATATCTATTATTCTTCAATGTAATTTTAATTTTTTTTAACATAAATAAAATATATTTTTAAATATTTCAAACAAGTATCAATTATTTTGTCGATCAGTTTAGTCATTTATATTTAATTTAGAACTTCTAAAGTATTAGTTTTTGGTGTTTTTATATTTAATTATTACTTAAATATTAAATAATATTAACAAATATAAATGAATTACTATCGGTTCGACCTTGAACCTGCAGCCAAGTTTATTCTATTTGAAAAGCGATTGGACATGTATTTAAACAGCACTAACATGAGTTTTGATCGTTGGCAAGTTTTTATGTCAAAATTAAATATATGGTAGCATTTACGTGAGAGAATTTGAGAGTCCAAGTTGACACTTGACATTTGGTTACAGAAGCAGAAAATGCATGATGGTACAAGGATTACATATTTTGAGGATACCACCAATCTATATAGTTCTTTTTCTACTTGTCAATCAAGCTCTTTTCAGACATGTGCCTTTTCACATGTTATACCTGCACATAAATGGCAAGTTACACTTCATAGTAAAAACATAAAAATGCAAAAAATCTAGTTCGATAGATATTTTTTCTATCTTCGATTCTTTTTATCTTATTTGAAGTTATATTTATTTACATGACGGGATTTTGATCGCATGGGAGTACTTGAAAGAGGGATTTCAAATGACTTCACACATTATGAATTTAAAACCCATAACTCAAAAAATAGTTTAGAGAGGAGTTTAAGGATTTAACATCCAACATATCAAGAGATTGTGTAAATAAACTTAATGGATTTGGTATTAGATAAATTCCAAAAGATAACGATAGTTTTTGTAGATTTCTTAATTGTTTCGTACTATTTGTTTCTGTATTGTTATCTTTTTTTGTTTACATATTTTGAGGATTAGTATGGATTTGCACCATGGAGAAAAAAGAAATGAATTATAAAATAATAAAATCTTTCTAGATGGATATTTATTGTATTTATTGTATCTAGCGGTGCAAACATATCCGTGAGCCCGTGGATATGCACAATTATGCTTATCGCGACTCGTTCATTTTACGATGGACAGAACAAACAAATTACAAAATTATCTTTAAACCCAATTTTCTTTTTCCAAAAAGAATAAATAAATAAATTTAAATGTAATTAATTACATGGGATTCAGTTGACGTTATATTTTACTAATATGTTCGCTACATGCATGATCCGACTAAAAATCTGGCTTACCAATAAAGATATCGAGTTGCGTCAAATCAATTTTCTTGAACCAGTCGAATAATATCTATGTAAACTTTTCGATATTTATGTTAATAACTTTATAAATTTGATAAAATCGAGAACAAGAAAATAGGAAAAATCATCTTAACTGTGAACGAGGATACACACATTTAAATGAAAACCATGTCATTTTATATGTGAACCTGTGAATGCTTTTATTATATAGTATCAGTTCTTTTATTTATATAATCACAGTGTTTATTGATATTTTAATTATATACACCAGCAGTACTTTTATTATACAATTCTAATACTTTTAATCAAATAAGGAAACACACAAAAAATATGATCCATTCGTTTAATTAGTTTGTTTTGCATGTAATTGTTGTATTTTTCTCGTGTTCTTAAGTAGGGTTTTATATTATTTTTAGTGGTTCTTGAGTCATTTAGCTTTGTTTTCTAGGTTATTTTTCTTATTTTAGGTTTTTGTGTTCTCCTTTTGATTTTATGTTTAGTTGGGTTAAATGGTTTTAATCAATTTGGAGGTTGTTGAAGTGTGTGGGTTTTTATGTTCAAATTATTATTTTCATAGGTAAAAGCRTTCCAAGCCAAAWTCTTAAACCATGYAGTGCCAAAAACCCATGCCAAGCATAATGGCACTTGTCGATTTTGAAGCCATAAGTTGTGCCAAGGAGGAGCTCAAATTGGCAAAATGCCATCCCTTGCCATCAGCTGCCGTCTTTCACGCCTAGCAGGAGCCTCCAATACTGAGAACCCCCTGGAATCAATGCCATCCTTTGCCAACAGCCGCCATCCTCAGCGCCAAGGCATGGCACAGCTCACGGCAGCGCCAGCCTTCTGCCATCCCTTGCCATCTCGCCCGCATGGCACAGCTCACGGCAACGCCAGCCTTCTGCCATCCCTTGCCATCTCACCCGCATGGCAGCGCGACACTGCCAATTACTCAGCCGTCTTTCACGCCAAGCTCCCAGGGGCCACCCCTTGCGCCATTTCTCTCGCCAAGGCACTCGCCATCAGCTGCCGTCCTGCACGCCAAAGCACCTGCCATCTTGCGTGCCTAGATCCTGGCCATTTCCAGCGCCCAACCTCAAGACAAACCTTAATTCCGGGTCAAAGTTGGGTCAAACCCGGGATTTTAAAGGCTTTAAGGTCAAATTGGCCCATTTAAACAAAAAATTAACCTTGTATAAATAGACTAAAACTCTCATTTTTGGGATTATCACTCAAATTTCCCAAACTTGCATGGGTTTTGGAATATTTTCTCTCTCTTGTTCTTAGTTTAATTTTGAAGATTGCCTTGGGTTTGTAAGCTCAAGATGAATCCAAGTACTCCCTTGGGTTTTTACTTTGATGCAATTTAATTCAAGTTTGTACTCTTCTCTTTTAATTCAAGTAAGTTTACCTTCATTTTTATGCTTTGTTCTACATTTCCATGCTTGTTCTTCATATTATGCTTTTTCTCTTAGCTACTTGATTTCTTGCTTGATCTTGTGAATTGACTATAGAATCTTGATGAGTGACACATCTAGGCTATAGATCGGGTCCTTGATCGGTTTAATCTTGTGTTTTTCTTATGCTTTATTTTGAATCTAATTTTCATGCATAGTTTTAGAATGAACCTTAGATCTACTCGTCGTTTTTCGTTATTTTCCTTATAGATTTAAACTTTTACGTCAACTTTTATAGCTCTTTACTTTGATGATTTCAATTTTTGTCAATTTGCATTATTTGAGTTTTCATGCATGGTTGTACCTTATGCATTCATGGTAGTACTTGATGAAATAATGCTTGTTTTTGCTTATTTCTTTTACTTGCTTGCATTTCTATTATGGGCATACGACCGAGGCATTCTACCAACTTGTTATTTCAATTTCTAGTGTAGTTTAGTTACTTTAATTGCTTTATTTTCATTTTCCTTTTATTTTCCAAGCTTGAAACATATTGAAACCTTCAATCGAATCGATTTCCAATAATACCAAGCCAAGAACCCGTTGATTTATTTCAACACCACGAAAACTCTAGTAACAACCTTCGAATTTCTCCTTCTGACCTGATTGACTTCTCAGCGATCTAATCAACCTAGAAAACAAAATTCAAGCCGGACAGCCCCTTCCGTCTGATGCTTAAGTCAGTTCCCTCAAAGTATGATAAAATCAACTTAGAATAAAAGTGAGGTCTGTGTCCTCTTTATAGACAGGAGATGTGTTTTGAATTTAGGGTTCCCGTCTCCTATTCGTACCACAATACCATAATTAACCACAGACTTAAATTAAGATTTCTCATATATGCTAAGTCACCATAAATATTAGAGCTCTCGTATTTTGTTAAGTTACCATAATAACCATGAGCCAATAACCATATCATTTCTTAACTCACCGGGCCCCTATACCATACCATCCATATCATCCCATCAGGGTCCAGATCTTGTTAACCATACATCCCAACTCTCAATACCGAGCTGTTATAATACCATTTACCCCATAAGAGCTCACCACTCTTAATTAAAAGCTCGCCACTCATATCTAAAAGCTCGTCACTCCTCTAAGAGAGCCCGCATTATAAATCTAAACCCACGTGCATTCTGACCTGAATATTGGATGTCGTTAATCCCCCACATTCTACTTGATTGAGATAGGGAATCAAACAACACAAGTATCTCAAAGGTCAACCCACACGCTCCTTTGTAAAAGCGCAAATCGTCAAAAATACATCAAACATCAGAACATCAGATTCACACCTTCATTATGTCGGACACGTGCCGCGTGCCTATTTCCTCGTAATAAAACATTCTCGTGGACCAGAAAATGAAAGGCCCACGATTAAACCCACTTTACCTCAGCGTCGTTCCCAATTCACATGTCCTTTCACCTTACTTCTTCTGTTAAACAAAACAAATGAAACATTTCACCATTCGCCATTGTAAAACCTCCGAAAATTTTCCAATAAGAATATCTCCTCTCCTCTGATCAAGAAACTCAACTCGGCAAATCCCCAGATCTGCACTGCCATGAGTAAGTCCCCCTAATTCTATTAGTTTATTTTTTATAATGCATTTCTCATTTCACTTTAATTTTCGCACTCTCATTTCCCCTCCCCTATTTTCTGTTTTGTTGTTGTTGACACGTGTTGTTTTTAGCATCCCCATGAACTCAGCCCCTATCCCAGACATCTCCTCCGGATGTAAATCCATAGAAATTCCCTTAAATAGGAAAAATAGTAGGAAAAACGCTAATCAACCTAGAATCGACCTCGTAGATGAACTGGTGGGGAGCCCTACTTGGGTTGAGCTAGAGGCCCAGACTAGGGCTCTAACCGAGGGAATCCCTGAAGCCATCCCTCAGCTTCAATCGCAAGCTCCTCCTCCTTCGTCCGACCCAGATTTTTACCTAACTAACCTAGTAAACATCGTTCCACCTTCTGCTCATGCCGACCCAACCATTCTTTCCTAGAGTACCAAGGTTACCATAGAGAACCTCTGGATCCTCCCAGACCTTAGCTTACTCCCAGCATTTATTAACAACCTTCACTTTCCAGAAACCATGTTTATTTGTTAAACCTGAGGCCGATATGAATAACCCAACAACCCCCCTCCTAATCACATTACCATCTTTGACGACCATGTACGAGAACGCGTTAGGTTTCCTATTCATCCCTTCATGGTCGATGTGGCCAAAAAATACGGAGTCCCCCTACTCTAAATGGCTCCGAACTCCATTAGATTCATTACCGGCTATATGATATTATGTAAACTTTATAGGGTAGATCCTAATGTAAGTTTCTTTTTCTTTTGTTATGAAAAAAATAAACCAGAAGGGCACACTTTACCTTTCTTCCTGCCATAAGGCACATTTTCTTGTTCGTCCTTCTTCTAAAGTCCATGAATGGCGAGCAAACTTCTTCTTCCTTCGCTCCCGCGAGCACTGGACCTTCCCAACCGAATGGCACGAGGTAACCCCTCCTCAAAAGGTAGTAGTCATGAAAAAAAAACCCTTCTCACTCCGTAAGAGATATATAGATCTGATTGAGGAATGGAATAAATTCTCCTGTGACGTGGTAAAACTTATCGAGTCCAAAAGGGTGTATACTATTGTGGGTCTTAGTCGCCGACTACAGAGTTCGAATTTGGTATGTTGATACTCTTTAGATCTCATATTCTTTATTTCTCATTATGATGAATATTAACCACCTTCTTTCCTGCAGAACAACTTGTGCTCGCTAGCTCATCCAGCTCAGAGGGCGCAACGGTTGCCCAACTGGATACGACGCCCACCGTCACCTCCTCAGCCACGACCATAGACACCGAGGAGGAGGTAGAGATCACCCTCGTGGTGATAGATCAACTGGTTGAGGTCGGCGATACCACTGGCGTCCAGCTGCCTCTACAGACTTCAGTGGGCAAGGGCAAAAGGAAGAAAGTTGTGTGTGGCCGTTCCCGAGCTCGACCCACATCTCCTCGCCCTAAATGCCAACGAACTCAAGGGGCATCTATCTCTAGCTCGCCAACCCAATCCACCGACCTTTTGAACTGCAAGGATGGCATACAAATTCTACCCTTCCTCGAGAGCCAAGTGCTGACCCCCCACAAGAAGCACCTGGCAGGTCTGAGCATCTCCAAGCAGGTGGCCTTTTTGTCACGGCACTTCTCACATGTAATGACCTTCCTCACATAAAGCTTTCTCGTTAGGGCGCGAATATACACACCCCAAATTATTAGTTGACCCCAAAGTATTTTAGACAAAAATAGTCATAAATGAAAAGACCAAAATAACCTTACCACCACCTGTCACCATTTCCGCCACCAAAAACTCAAACCCAGCCATGATATCGGAACCACCACCATCATTTGTTTCACTCACGGCCTCCATTTTATACCTTATCAATCCGTCGAAACATTCACCATCATCGCTGATACGAAACTCTGGTCCATAACCTGCCCGATTATTGTCGTCCGTCAAAGTGGGGTTGGAGCATCGCCCGACTACTCTCGCTGGTTCCTGCCTTCGCCGCGGGCCATGGCCGGGTTTTTTTCATCTGCACACTGCCACAAAGTCAACCGTAGCTTTCCCAGCCGCCGAGCATGAAGAAGCAGCGGTCACCGCCGTGGGTCTCTGTCTTCGCCGACGGTTCTATTTTTCGTAAAGTTTTTTTTTCTCTCTTGCACTTTGGAAGTCGGACGTTACTGTGTGTTACACTGTTAATTAAATGAAGAATAATGATTAAAATTAATAAACACCCAATACAAAAAATGATTTTTTCTTCTCTGTTAATTTCTTCTTCTTTGTTAACAGTGTTAACAGTTTTCCCAGCCGCCGATTATTGTTACACTGTTACACTTATATTATTATTTTTTCTTCTCTTTTTAATTATTATTTTATTATTATTATTTTTATTTTATATTTATTATTATATTATATGGGGGTAATATTGGGTGTTGTGGGGTTGATTTAGTAAATATAAATGTATTGTACTTATCAATTGAGGTCAACTAATAATATTTTGGGGTGTGTATATTCGCGCCCTTCTTGTTAACCTCCTTGAGGAATCTTTAACCTATTCCTTTCTTAAATGCAGATAGAACTTGTTCTTATCTCTCTATCCAATCATCTGATGGCCATTAGTTCCGAGGAGGAATTGTTGGACAAATGGAAGAAGGCGGCCAGCGAGCTAGTAGCTCAGGCCAATAAGCAAACTGAACAGCTCTCCTTAACTCAAGGTGAGCTGGATGAGGCTCATCGTCAAATAGCGGCCCGTGAGGAAGAGTTAATCATTTAACTGTGCCAGTTGGAAACGACACAATGCCAGCTAGAAACAGCAAAGTCTGAGGCTGCGACTGAGCTATCTAATTTGAAGGGAACACCATCAATCGTAGTTGGACAGTCTTCACGATGAGCTACGAGAGAAGGAGAAAGAGGTTCACGTGGCTCATGGTCGCGGAGTGTAGGTAGGTCGTCGCACAATTTTTAGGAGTGAGGTAGGTCGGTGATTCGTGGATGCGTACAGGAATAGTTTGATATCTACCTACCTTCACACCATGACATTTTTTCAAAAGGTGGGCAAAGGGGCCAAGTTGTACCTCAAAACCTCAAATGAGCGAGCAAAACAATAAATCCAAGAGGCCAGTTGAATCGAACTTTTTCGCGTTTAAAATAATGAAAAGCTCGTCCGCAAGAGAACGGAGCTATTGTAGGCGATAAGTTGACTCGAGTCGAATCACAAGGAAGACTAATCGGGAACTATTTCGGTGTTCGATTTTACGTACGTAGAAACGAAAATAAAAACTAAACTAAAATAAACTAAACACACGATCGAATAAAGTTTGAGGTTTTCTAACATCTACGAGAAATAAAAGTAAAAAGCTTTTAAAAACGATTAATGAAAGTAAGGGTCTAGTGCGCCGTAATCGTCTCCACGATCGGGGTTGTCAATCCCGATGGTTCTAAACGACCCAAAGCACACTAGACCAATAAACTCAACCAAAGCTCATGTTACTCTAAACATCTTGCAATTAAAAATGAGAACTTAAGTATTTAAAACCTGCAAATCACCAAGCATCTCCAACAAAGAAATGAAAGTTTACGAAATTAACGAGAAAAGTCACGAAGTTCAAACGAGAAATTAAACTACGAATTACAAACTAATCTATCTAACATCTAAAGTCTGAAATCTAAGAAACTAAAACGAAAATACAGAAAGTAAAACAAAGACAAAGAACAAACGAGGAATTGACGACTCGAACTTGCAATCTTCGACTCTTCAACCCGAATTATGCGAGTAATTGAAATGGTGCCATGAACCGAGGGTTCTCTACAATATCTGGACCTTTCCCCCTCGTCCCAGCACTTGAAAATGAAGAAAACCACCGGCTTTTATAGACTTTTTGAAAATAACCTCTCAAACTGCTGGAGCATCGACGGTGCGTCGACGGTGCGTCAGTCGACGCGAGCCAGGCTGCACGCGTCGACCAGGCAGTGCGTCGATCGATGGAGCTAGGATCGACGCAACAGAACATTTGCGTTGACGGTGCGTCAGTCGACGCGAGCCAGGCTGCACGCGTCGACAGGCAGTGCGTCGATCGACGCGAGCCAGGATCGACGCAACAGAACATTTGCGTCGACGGTGCGTCGACAGTGCATCAGTCGACGCGGGCGTAGCGTCGACAATGTGTCGATGGTGCGTCAGTCGACGCACCTACATGGCTTCGGCTCGTCGCTAGTCCCGTTTTCCTCGTTTTGAGCTGAGATATTAACATTAAACAAAGTTAGATTATTTCATACAAAATAAAGTAAAAACACATTAAACACCATAAGAAACGAAAAACATAAAAAAGGAAGAAAAAATGATAAAAAGATAAACTTAAAACACATAAAAGCACACAACATACGATGCAAAAACACACGAAAATCACATACAAATATGTACAAATCACCAGTCTCAACTTCTAACTAGACGAGGAAAAGCTAGAAAAGGATCTACCCTCGTTCGACTTTTGGAAAGGCGATATTGTCTAACCCAGGAAGGCCATCTGGTGGAACAAGTGTGCAGCTCAAGCGGTTGTATCTGTAAGGATCAACACCGAGCTCGACATTCCATTAGACGAGTTCGCCCCCCCTATTTCCCCTCCCCTAGTCTAGTTTGTATCTTATGAACTCTGTAATCCATTTCCCATTGTATAATGATATTTTGTGTTACCTGCATAAGTATTTCTAGCCGCTATCAAGAAAATTATTTTGTAAATATACAAACTTACACTTCTTAAATCCTGAACTTAATACCATCAAGCTAACCAAAAAAACCGCGATCATCAAAACTCTTCTCAAGTTAAACCATAAAATGATAATTCAAAGAGCTACATCAATATCAAGTGAAGATAAAAGCCTTAGCCATAAAACAATAACCCCAAAATATCTGCTTAATCATCGCCTTATAACCTTTAAACTTGCTAAACATAAACACATGTCTACTGTTAGAAGATTTTTAGTGGTGTTGAAATATATCAACGGGTTCATGGCTTGGTATTATCGAAAATCGATTCAATTGAAGGATTCAATGTGTGTCAAGCTTGGAAAATAAAAGGAAAATGAAAATAAAGCAGTTAACCTATCTAAACTAAGCTAGGAAATGAAATAGCAAATTGGTCGGATGCCTCGGTCGTATGTCTCAATATGAAAATGCAAAGAAATAATGAAAATAAGCAAGAAATTTATTGTTTCACCAAGTACAAGCATGCAAGCACAAGGTACAACTATGCATAAAAACTCAAATAAAGCAAACTAACATGAATTGAAAGCATGAATGGATAAAGCAATGAAAATTGATGGGAAAGTTTGAAACTTTATGAAAGACAACAAGCAACAAAATATAGATCTAGGATTAAGCATGAAAATAAAAAGAAAAAGAAAGCATGTGAAAAACTCAAAATCAAGACGATCCAAGACCCGATCTATGATATAGATGTGTCACTCATCTAGATTCCATAGCCAAATCTTAAGATATAACATGAATTCAAGGTGCTAAGACAAAAGGCATAAAAATGAAGAAAATGCATGAAACATGTAAAATAACGTGAAATTAAACGATCAATGCCTCGATCTATGATCTAGATGTGTCACTCATCAAGATTCCATGGATGATTCACAAGATCAAGCACTAATTCTAATAGCTAAGGCAAAAAGCATAAAATAGATGAAGAACAAAGCATGAAATTAAAAGAAACTTACCTGAATTAAAAAGGAGAAACAAAAGCTTGAATGAAATTGCAAGAAGTTAAAATCCAAAGGAGTACTTGAATCCTTCTTGAGCTTACAAACCCAAGGCAAAAAGCTTGAAATTTTGCTCAAATTCTAGAGAGAGAATTTTTAAACCCAAACCCAAACTTGGGTTGGGAGAGAAGTGTGTTTTTTACAAAATGAGAGATGGGTCTATTTATATAAGGTAATTAGGGGTAAATGAGTCAATTATGCCTTATAAGCTTGGATGTCCCTATGTTTGACCAATTTTGACTCAAAATGGTCATATAAAACCATTTGGGTCGAATTGGCTCTATTGGCTCGGCATGGCCGAGCTAGGTTCAGCGCTGGGCGAAACTGGGCGGCAAGGCTCGGCAGGGCTCGGCGCTGGTTGACAGGGCTCGGCACTGGTCGGCAGTGCTCGGCGCTGGTCGGAAGTGATCGGCCGCTCTCGGTAGGCCTCAGCGCTGGGTCTCGGCAGCTCTCGGCAGCGTGCAGGTGCACGCGGGACTCGGCGGGAGTGGCCGACAGCTGTCGGCAGGTCTCGGCGCTAGTCGGCAGGTCCGCGCGGGACTCGTTTTGGCTCGAGCTAAATTGAGCCAAGGGCCAACTTTCACCTTCTTTTTGCATTCTTGTCAAAACCTAACAACAATAACACCCATCCACAAATTAATTGAACTCATTTAACCATTTTAAGTATAAAATCAACAAAAAACACGAAAAACAACAAAACGAGAAAACAAACGAATAACCTAACGAAACTCGATTAAAAACAACTAAAATCAACATAAAACTCTAATTAAAAATACGAGAAAAAAACCACAATTACATGCAAAATATAATATCACACCTATTGCCAACTTAAATAATCGGCCCACACTAAAAAACACATTCATAAATCTTCTGCCGACCTATATAAGCGTCGAACCATAAAACTGTGAAAATCATAAAAATTGTCCAAAAATTTTCGCTGATCTATGTAGAACCCTGAACCATTCATATTTATGTAACCATGTTATTATCTATGTTATGACCTGAACCAAACTTGAGATCATACCGTAACCGCTTAACACAATCCATAGACCATAACCCCTCAAACTAATTAGACTTCATCAAATCAAGTAGACCAAAGCTACCAATATAAACAAAATAACCCATATAGAACCAAAGGAACCAATCAGTCCCCCATGTTTAGGTAAATTGGACCAAATTAATCAGCTAAATCGTACCATACCTAATAACCCAGCTAACTTATCCAAATAAACACATAATCAGATAACCAAATAAACATATTCAAGTCGTACTAACAAGACCATATAGACAGTTGGCCTTTAACCATAACCTTGAAAATTACAAACCATAACCATAAAAAACCATAACCATAAACATCGCTGACCTTAAACGAGCATCATTCCCTATCCATAAAAACCATACAATCATAACTATAAAACCATCGCTGACCTAAACAAGCGTCAACCCATAACCATAAACCATGATCCATCGCCGACCTAAACAAGCATCGGTCCATATTCATAAACCATAATCTATCGCCGACCTAAATAAGCGACAACCCATACCCATAAAAAAACCATAAAAATCATAATTCATCACTGACCTAATAGAAGCGTTAGCCCATAATAATAAAAACCATAAATACAATAATCAATCGCCGACATAATAGGAATGTAAGCCCATAATTATAAAAAGCTTGCAAAAGAACTAAGATCTTGGGTTAGTGGGTATTTCCGTATAGTAATTCGGCCACCTGATGGCATCAGGCACTTGGCTCTCCATAATTGTAAACACCCTAGCTCTAGGCATTGCTAAGGGTGTGAAGTCCGCATCCTCTTTCCATATCCTTCCTTCATCTCTCGCCACCCCTCTTCCATATACTCCTGGAGCCATGAGTGCTCGTGCAAGTAGTCTCATTTCCCTCCCAGGTTCCAACCTTTTAGTTGTTATTCTCTCCATCTCTCCGACCTTCCTTTCGAAACGTATCCTGTCTTCCTCCTCTGCTTCTTCGACATGGATATACTTCATGCACCTATCCAAGACTTCTTCAAAAGTATGCGCAGGTCGTTTGGCCAATGATGTTCTTAGGCCCCCCATCCGCAGACCTTGGTTCAAAGAACCTGCCTTCATATCAGTTGTGGCCGCGAGCACCTCCAGAGCAGCTCTAGTAAACCTAGATACATAGTTCTTCAAAGTCTCCCCATGTCGTTGCACCATTAAGAAGAGAGATTCTACAGTTTTTGTATGCATCTTAGCGCTAGTAAAGTGATTTAAAAAGATTGACTTCAAGACATGAAAGCTGGTTATTATCCTTGGGGCTCGTTGATGGAACCAATCTTGCACCAGCCCCCTCAATGTAAATAAGAATGCCCTACACGCCATTGCATCTGTGTATTACCGTAGAACCTCCTCGTTTTTGAAACTTTGCACATGGAGAGTGGGGGTCTGACAACCCTTCGTAACAAGAATCCAACCCCTTATATCCTCACGGTAAGGTCGCCCTCAATATCTTATCCAAAAATGGGTAGCCTCTTAACTCCTGTCCAGCCGCCCCTACGACTTGCCTCTGAAGTACTTGCACTGCTTCGTGCATTATCCTCATTATGCAGGACGTCGACAACACCTAGTCTCCCTCTTTTTCTATGTCACGCCTGGTGTGATCCTGATAAGTCCTCCCTTGTGATTTGCTGCTCAGGAATTATATATTGTCTTCCTCCTCGTCTCCCTCAGACGATGATGGGTATCTTGTCTAAGGTCGTCTTTTCTTTATGGTTCGAATTAACTCGGGATCTGACATCTATGGCTCCTTCTCCCTGCTTTTCTTCTGAATCGGATTCAATGGCTGTGGCTTGTATTCCTCCTCTTTCCACTCAACAATCTCCTCATCGCTATCATCCTCGCTCGCAATAATCTTCTCCAGTTTGCTTGGGGGCACCGCTTTCATCAGTTTTTGGAGGAGTCCCTTGTCAATGTAACAAGTTCGTTCTTTTGGTAACTCATCTCATTCCTTGGTCCCAATATTAACCTTCATTTGCCTAATTTTCTCTGGATAATTATTCTTATTCCTCTTTCCCAAACTTTTCGCTTTTTCTTTTTGTGGCGGTAGTGGTGTTTTCATGGTTGCTCCGTTACCTTTCCTTGCGGTGTTTGATCCCCATCAACTTGCTTCTCCCAGTTCATATCTTAGTCTTGCTCGCGTCAGAGGTGAAATCCAAAATTTGAGGTATGATATCTCTTCCATCCATGATCTCATTTCTAAATACGCAGGCCTTTCGCTCAAGAACTTAATGTCCCTCGTATTCTCACACACGACGCCACTTGATGCTACCAAAAAAACTGATTCACCAAGAATAAGGTTGCTGACCTTCAAATTGCTCCTTCCAACTTAATTGACTTCACAGCGATCTGATCAACCTACAAAATAAAACCCAAGCCGGACATCCCCGACGCAGGCCCTCCGATATTTAAGCCAGTTCCCATTTAGTAATGAATAATCGAGAGTTCAAAGTAGAATAAAATCAACTTAAAATAAAAGTGAGGCATATGTCCTCTTTATATAGACAAGAGACGTGTTCGCAAAATAGAGTTCCCATCTCCTATTCGTACTACAATACCATAACTAACCACCGACTTAGAATTAGTATTCCTCCTATATGCTAAGTTAGCATAAATATTAGAACTCTCGTATTTTGTTAAGTTACCATAATAACCATGAGTCAATAACCATACTATTTCCTTAACTCGTCGGAGCCCCATACCATACCATCTATATCAGCCCACCAGGACACAGATCCTGTTAACCATACAGCCCAACTCTCAATACAGAGCTGTTATAATACCATTTAGCCCATAAGAGCTCGTCCCTCCTATAAGAGAGCTCACATTATAAACCTAAATCCACGTGTATGCCGACCTAAATATTGGATGTATCAAAAGATGTATAACTCTCAAGTGGGCTTGGAACTTGAGAGGAAGGCTTGGCGTTGCTTCAACTGGGCTTGGCGTCTCTCAATTGTACTCAATCTTCGTAATTTGTAAACCATCTCATACTAGGACTCTTGCTCCCCTTATTTATCATACCATATTTCCATAGTAACTTGGAACCTTCTACAGTTCTACCACATTACCGACCTGTATCATATTATCATAATAATATTATATGTCGCGACTTATAATTTTCTAGTATATTTCACCTAATTATTGACCCATTAAGATCTAACGTTCTCTTAACCCGACCTGTTATTAACTAACTAGGTTGCTAAAAACTCATGCAACCAGAACCTAATGACCACAATTTCTTAAAAATCTTTTTCCATCTTGCCAATCTATTTTTTAATTTTCGTATTATGTATGGTCAACCTAATATTTAATGCCACGTCTATTCCAACTGTAGTGTAACCATGCATTGTGTTAGGATTATGTAATATGATGAAAAAGAGAAACAATAAAAACGACACAAGAAATTATTTACCCAATTCGTCAGAGAGAGATTCTGACTACGTTTGGGGGCGCTGCCAAGCCAAGAGTTTGTACTATGATAATTTTTGAGATAGGGTTACAATTATACAACCAGGCTATTTATAAAAAGAAAATTCTAGTTATAATTTTACGCATACTCCCTAAAATACTCCCAGAAATATCGGCTCGAGGGCCAGCCCCCGAACCCCCGATAGCATGAGGGCGCTGCCCCCCTGCAACCCCCCGCCAACTCACCAGCGAGTTGGATCGTCGTGAACGAGGGCTTGGATGTACAGTATTTCAGGCTCCACAACCCAACAATCTCCCACCTGGAGACTGATCTCGAATGTAACCATCTCTACATCTTCTTAACGTAACTCATATTTTCAGCAACGCCAAGCCTTCCTCTCAAGTTCCAAGCCCAGTTGAAGCCATGCATAACTTCAACTTCTCCAAGGTCAAAACCTTAGTCAACATATCGCCAAGATTGTCAATTCCACGAATCTTCACTAACTGCAAGATCTTCTCCTCTAAGAGGTAACATATGTAGTGATACTTCAACTCAATGTACTTTGTTCTTGAATGAAATGCTAGATTCTTAGCCAAGAAAATAGCATTCTGACTATCACTGTAGAGGATACCATATTTTTGCTCTTTCCCCAACTCACCCAAGAAATTTTGCAGCCACACCATCTCTTTACTAGACTCTGTTACTGCTACATACTCTACTTCTGCAGTAGATAGAGCCACAACCTTTTACAACTTAGTAGCCCAAGATATCGTTGTACCACCCAAAGTAAATACATGCCCGTTAGTACTTCTCCTTCTATCAAGGTCACTCGATGCTAAATCTGCATCAGCGTATCCTGCAAGCTCAACGCCTTTGCCCTCAAAACATAGGGCTCTCTCTTTGGTACCTCTCAAGTACCTAAGGACCCACTTCATTGCTTCCCAATGTTGTCTACCTGGATCGCTCATAAAACGGCTAACAACTCTCACCGCATGAGCAATGTCTGGTCTCGTGCACACCATCGCGTACATGATGCTACCAATTGCTGAAGTGTAGGGAACTCTCTGCATATGGGCACACTTTTCATCACTGCTAGAAAACTCTTTGCTAGATAGTTGGATCACCGTGAACGAGGGTTTGGATGTATAATATTTCAGGTTTCACAATCCAACACATTGATAGTGAGTTCAACAATGGATCCATGTAACTTTGCGATGGACCCATATAGGGTGGATTTTTTAAATGGTCTAAGACTCTAAATGGGTTTGAGTATTTCATTTTGAGACCCGGCCCACCCACGCATTCGATGTTTACTTTTTTTTTTTTTTTTGTTATATACCTTTAATGATATTTTATTGAAAATAAATATATTTAATACTAACTTTATATATATATATATATATAGTATATATATATATATATATATATATATATATATATTATTTATATTATAAATGTTAAACGGTGTTAATATTCTACATCCCAGTCTAGGTTAGGGACGGGTCTGGGTATTAGCCTTTACAAACAACCCGATCCATAGTTACAGCCATGATAAATTCTCTTTTTCTACCCCCACCCCCACCCAAAAAAAAAGCCAATGAATATATAAGACTTGACCCATATAAGACTTGACCCTCAAATCGAAAGGAGTGCGAGTACAATCTTTTGAGTGAATAGTAAGCAAAGGTAGAAATACTCCATTAATTTAGCAAAAAAAAGAAAAAACTTTGAATAATTAGGCAACATCCAAAAGTAGAAATGCATTATTATTATTGGCATGACAAGTTGTTTGGAGTTTTCTTTTCCACACCTCTCACATTTCCTTTATTGCGGAAAGGGGTCCTCATGGCCTCAAAAACTACATTAATTTCAAACTAAGAATGCAGAAAGCAAGGACAAGCACAAGGCTTTTTATATTTATTTTTTAATTTCATAAAAAGATAATTAAAAAAAAACACGCAAGGGTTTCATCATGGTTTAGCCTTTTAAGAACAGCCACACTTATTAGCTTACAAAAAGAAGGTGCAAACTTAGAGAAAATCAATATTCTAACAACATTTTTTTTTACTTCTTTCCCTAGTAACCATGCTCAAATTAAGGGTAATTACACAAATATGTTATAAATTAGGAAATTACAATTGAAGTACATAGACAAATCCTCAAATTCTCCAATGGTGTCCATTATTAAAGTCGAGGTTCCAAAACTTGAATTAATTGTATGTAGCCATATGCAATAATGAAATTTAAATAAGAAAAATACAATAAATGTTTTATGCGCATATAATAACAAGATGTCTATAATGTCCCAAAACATCATATGACATTGGAACATTTTGATGTTATATGACGGGACGACCACATCCCTCAACTTTTTGTTTTTTCAAAATTAATTTGTATTTTTATATATAGCTAAATATATTTATGAAGTGTTTATAATAATTATTAAATTTTGAATCTAACTCCATGCCCAGTGGCATGGTGTGATTGTCCAGTTTAGGAGACCCTAACCCCAAATAAATATTAGCCATCCTCAATATAATAACATATCATGATTTTTATGTTTGTGCACGATTTTTACAGGCTAGAATGCAAAGTCTAGGTACATAATTATTTGGTTTGCTGAGGTAGAATATACGATAATAAGCATAACAATGTGCAAAAAAGAGGTAAATTAATGTATATTATTTTCAATTAGGCATAAGATGTAAATAATCTTTTCAGAGTAAGCCGGAAAAGGTGCTCAATTCAGTCAAAAGAAGGATCACTCTTAGATGGACTCTATTGGTTGCATGAATTTTCAAATTTTAAAAATCAAAAGTAATTTATAAAAGGACAGTTCCAAGTCAACAATATCATGTGAAAAAAACTCATTCTATGCACCATACCTTAGTGACACACTCGTCTTTTATGGATTGTAATTTGTATCAATGGCCCTAAACGAAAAGGTCAAAAATAGCTGCAACATGATCTCGCCTAATTATGTTTTTTCTTTAGCCTTTTCATTTTTAAAATGTACGGCAGAGTCAATCAAAGTATATATGAAGCAAAATGAGGTAACACAATAGTTGGTTCCTATTCATTGAAATTATTGAGCAAGAAAACTATATGCATGTGTATATTGTTACAAAATAGAAACTAAAGTTTAATTATATGTACACTTTGATTATTGATTCAAGTTTCCAAGGTACTTACTACAATATCAAAGATTAATGCACTCAATAGTTAAGAATATCTGAATTTGTTTATTGTATTGTAGGAAATGAAGCTACAATCATATATATGAAATTTTACAGTATTTATTTGTATATATATATATATATGTGTGTGCGTGCGTGTGTTACTTGAGGGGTTGTTCTCTCTCATTTTTTTTTTAATCGTAGTAGTTTAGGCATATATCTCCTCAGGTTGCATATAAACATGTCCCAAAATGAACTGTAATTGGAATACTTTTTTTTTTTTTAAATGTATGTTTAGCCGGGAGAGAATGTACAAGAGAAATTAAAATAAACTTTACTAAAGGAAATATTATTAGCCTCGTGTATTAATGATCAGTTTGCATGTTGAATCTTTCAAGTCAAAACATAACATATTAAGATTGTAGATGATTTGCCATAAGTAGACTTCTTTTTCCTTGATGTTAGTGAGGGTGTTTTCTACTAACAAATACACTCATTTTACTCGTAGAAATAATTGAATGACATGCATTAAATAATAAATAATATTTATTATTTTAAATATTAATATTAATATGTAAATATTTTTGACATTTGAATTTCAAATTAATAAAAAAACATAAGAATATATATAGTAGATCTGAAGAAACATTAAAAAAAATGAAAAAAAAAAGAAATAAAAAATCTGAAGATTATATAAAATATATAACATTATTTATAATATATATAAAAACAAAGAAATCTAAATAATCAGTAAATAAGTTTGCAAAACCCAAAAAAGCAAGAATAAATATTTTCCAATGGTGTAAAATAAAATTGAAAAAATTATACACTTTAATTAAATTATAAATACTTATTTAGTAAATATAAAATATAAAAAAAAACACAAAAAACCAATAATAAAATACAATTAAAGAGAAAATTCATAAAATAAGTTATATTAATTATAAGTATTTAGAATTAAATTCTAGAAAATTATTAAATAAATCTAAAAAATAAATAAAAACAAACATAAAAATGAGAAAAACATAAAATAAAATTGGAAAAAAATAAAATTAATTAAAAAATTATAAAATATATAAAAAGAATCTAGTAATATAAAAAATATATAAAATAAATTGAAAAATATAATAATATCAATTAAGTGAAAAATAAAACATAAGTATAAGATAAAAATTAAAATCTATAAATGAATCTAAATAATTAGTTTATAAATCTGCAAAACCCTTAAAAAGAAAAATCAAAACATAAATATTGTCAAATGATATAAAATAAAATTAATTTATTTTATAAATTCATAGAAATAAAATATAAAAACTATTAAATAAATTAAAAAATATTACTTGATAAATATCAAAATTGAGAAATAAATCAAAACAATCAGTAATATTATAAAATTAAGTAGAAATTCAAAGCTACAAAAAATCACCATTAAATTATAGAAAATTATTAAGTAAATCTAAAAAGAAAATTGTGAGAATTATGAAATAATATAAAATAAGATTAAAACACAAAAAAAATGAATCACAAAAATATAAAATTTATAATATAATTTTAAATAATTACTTAATAAGTTGTTAAAGATAATATATATATATGTGTGTGTGTGTGTACACACAATTTGAATATAGGCAATAAAGACGAAGAAATATGCTTTCAAGTGAACCAAATTATTATTATTATTATTATTATTATTATTATTATTATTATTATTTATACATAGGAAGTAATTGATAATATGATTCTCTCGTACATCTTATGTTATTATCCAGAGGATTTAATAAGTTATGAGGTACGTAACACCCAATTTGTGAAGGTCCAAATTGAAAATTTATAGATCTACAAAGTATGGAAAAAAAGATGTTGCCCCTCAAGATACGTCGTTTTCACAATATAGTATACAAATTATTATTTATTATAAATTATCATACGAACTTTGTACGATTTATAATTTGTCCCCTAAATCAGAATTTTTATAATTTTGTGTCCAAAATCGTATAACGTGGTAGAATCGAACTATAGCACCAATTGTTACTCGAGGTGTTAGTAATACCAGATATAGAAGTAATTAAAGTTTGCTAATGAATTAACAACTCATACGATGTATGTTTATACCAAAATAGATATTATTAGTAAATACATTTGTTTTATAAAAGATCAAAATAGTAAACCATGCAAATTAATTCACATGAAAAGTGGATGATAGCGTATTACTCCCACCGTCCCGTTCTATCCAATTTTTCTTTGTCTCATTCTATCTGTCACAATTACATTTTCAAGAGAGAACATTGTTACTTTTTACTTTTCCAATAAAAACTAAATGTTACTTTACTACTTTTACCTCTACCTTTATTATTTCACACTTTTAATTACTTTAAGCAAAAGGATATTATGATCATTTGATACCTATAAATATAACATCAATCATCTTTCTTAATTTCCGTGAAAAGGTCAATTACGACAGATAGAAAGGGACGGAGGGAGTATAATATTGTATTTAGTAATATTTAATTATTTAGTTGTAAGATATTGTTGTTTGAGTATTTGAGATTTAAGTTTTAGAACAATGAGTATTCGAGATTACGAATCCCGAAGCCAGGATTCGGGCCCAAACAAGCCCTTAGAGTTGTTCTCGAGACGTCCAAAAAAGTCTTCAAGAAGGCAACGTATAAGCTTAAAATGTAAGACCAGCAATGGACGAAAAATTATTAGAAATTTCTCATTTTTTGGTCCATTATATTGGCCACATTTTAGAAAAGGCACGTGATATTGGCCATTATCAAACAACGTCAACTAAGTTGGCCAATTCATCAAAAAAAAGTTCAAAAAAAGCCCGATCAAACTTTTTTTGCTGACGTGGTGTGATTTAATACTTTCTTATCATTTTTCTTTTATTTTAAATATTAAATTAGAAATAAAAATTAGGGAATTTTATTTTGGCCCATTATATTGGCCACATTTTAATAAAAGTACATGAAATTGGCCATCGTCAAATCATATCTGCTAAACTAACCAATCTATATATATATATATATATATATATAAAAGGCTAGCATTTCTAAAAATATTTCTTAAAAATCTCCCGCCCATTTGACTTACTATATGTAGTATACATATTTATTATTTATATATTTATCTATATATATATAAAGGCCAGCGGTTTTAAAGATATTTCTCAAGATTTTCACGCCCATTTTACTTACTATATGTAGTATATATATATATTTATTATTTATATAATTATTTATGTAAATATTCTTTTGGAGATTATGATTTATGTAAAGAAAATATTAAATATATAGAAGAGTTATGTGTAATAATAAATAAAATTTGAGAAAAATAAAAATAATATAATTTTTTTTGAAAATATAAAAAATTATTTAAAATAAATATATAAATATATGTAAATAAATAGTTAATAAATTTGAAAAACCTAAAAAAGCAAAAGTAAAACATAAATATTTTCTCAAATGCTTTAAATAAAATTAAAAATATTAATAAAGTCATATAGATAAAAATATAAGAACTTATAATTAAACTACAAATATTTATTTAATAAATATGGAACAAAACCAAAAATTCAACAATCAAATAAATTAAAGATAAAATAAGTTAAATTAACTCAAAAAAATCATAATTAGATTCTATAAAATTATTAAATAAATATAAAAATAAAAATGAGAATCGATAAAAATATAAAATAAAATAAAAAACAATAATCGCAACTACAAAAACATTGTGTGTGTGTGTGTGTGTTTATGTGTGTGTATGAGAAATCTGAAAAATAAAATATAAATATATAAAATATAAATAAATCTAAATAATTAGATTATAAATCTGCAAAACCCAAAAAAGTAAATCCAATATAAATATGTCAAATAATATGAAATAATTTTTTTAATTATAAATAAAATATAATAACTTATAATTAAATTATAAATAGTTATTTAATAAATACAAAAAATAGAAAACAAACCAAAATATTGCTAATATTATAATATCAAATATGAATTCATAGTTACAAAAAAAGTACCATTAAATTATTGAAAATTATTAACTAAATATAAAATAAAAAAATCAATAATTACAAAAAATATAATATAATATAAATAAAATTGGGAAAAAATAAAATGAATAACAAAAATATAAAAATTTATAATTTTATTTTAATAAATTATTTAATAATTTTGTTAACTAAAAAAAAAAATAGTATGAGTACAAGTAGAAACTTTTTTTTTAAATAAATTGCGGCGCTTTTATTAAAAAGCAAAAAAAGTGTCCGAGTACATTGCAAACAATGAAAAGAAAACGAGAATAAAGAAACTAGCGCTTCATAAGAAATCCTCGCTTAAGAGAACTCTTTGAAGATTTGCGTAAAGGAGTAGAAGCTTCGGGAGCGATTGGATATCCTTTCGTTCCTTTTCATTTCGTTTTACTAGAAAATAGTGAAAATAAAAATTTTAGAGAGATAAAACTTTTTGGAAAGATAATGATTGGATATAAATTTTTTGTTGGTGAACATGTGATTGGATATGTGAACTTAAAAAAAATATGGCACCCAATTCAAGAATTTAAATTATTTTTCATTCATTTATGTTTGAATTAATAGATATATCTATTTTTCTTTTTTATATATTTGTAATAATATAATACTTAATTCATATTTTCTAATATTATTATATTATTAAAAAATTATATTTTTACTGTCTTAATATATAAATTGATTACAACGTAAATCTAAGAAAAATAGAAATAATAATAGAAAAATTAATCTAAAAAAACAAAACAAAACAATTAAACAAAAACAATGTATGAGCATTGAAATTTATCAAATTCATCATTTATTTCCAAAATGCACAGAGCCTGTGGGGAGTTTGGATTTTCGCAGCTGGGCCTTGACTACGACATTAAATTCTTTCCATAAGAATTCACTCAAAGAATAAATTCTCTCTGTGGGCCGTGGATCGATTGAATTCCATTCAATTGAGATAAATTCTTCTTCCTTTATTTTTTTGCCTCCGTATCCATTCAATGAGATAAAACAATTGACCGATGAAACTTCCGGCCAATTGAATTCCGTGGGCTGTGGATCGATTTCTGCCGGCGGTGTTTCCGGGTCGGTCTCAATGAAGAAGACGAATTCGGGCCTGCTTAGCAAACATGGTGAGCCATTGAAAAAATCACCAGAACTCCTGCCGGCGGATCTGCCGCTTTGAGCCAGATCTCCTTTCGGCTGGTTGGGCTTTGTCGGCGACGACGACTGTAGGGCGGCTGACGGAGATGAAGATGCAAGCCTTCTGAATCGGGTCGTGGGCTTGGCAACGCGTCGACAGCAACCGGCGGCTGACGAATACGGAGATGGTGATGGCGATGGATGATATGAATTCAATCGGCTCGATTTTTTTTTTTTGGATTTATGGCTTGTAATGCTTTAGAAATGTAAAAAAATGAGTTTCGTTCATTTTCAGAATTTTTCTTTGGTTTTCTTTGAGTGAATTATTATGGAAAGAATTTATTTTTCTTGGCCCGTATCCATTCACTTTGTTGGGCCTTTTTTTTTTTCTCTGGATGGGGTCCAGAAAAAATTTTCCGTTTCCAAGCGCAGCCTTCGTCTTCAGCCATATCCGCCCAAGATTGTCCAGAAGCAACATTCATAAGGTGTAGGGCAGGAGAGGATTTCGGATAATTGATAATGAAAGGAGTAGAAGACTCCTGTTGTAATTTTTTAATTATATCAATTAATTCCCGATCAGTGGCAGGTTTACGAAAAATAGGGATGCAATGTTGGCTGCCAAGTTCCGACTCGTCCACTATAACACCTTCGTCATGAGCAAGACAAACTAATGGAGTACATTGCGCTGAAGGAGAGACCTTATCTGAGGAACCCATTGCTACCTGATCAACACCACTCTTACTCGAAGAAGCAGATTTCTCATAAAGCATAAGCTGTCGAGAGGTGTCACAAACTATCTCACCCGTTCTGCAAACGGTCGGTTGGTTCTTCCTGCAGAGCTGCGCAATTAGTTTCTCATCCTTGTCTGAGCCACTGTCAGAAGGCTCAAAAGAAGTACGGTAAACCTGCCCTTCCGATCCAGAAGGAGTAAAAAGAGTACCAGCGACTTTAGGAGCCGTGGTCACTGGAGCAGGAGGTAACGGTTCGGACTCGGACCCTGAAGTAGGCTCCAAGGTAGGAAGCGCCGAAGGATCCAGGCAAGAATCAGTACTGTTACGGACCACCGAGGCAGTGGGTGGTGACTCAGGTTCGAGATCAGACTGTAATGCTTTAAAAGCGTTGGAAGTCATCAGCGCAGAAGTAGTAGTAGGGACTGAAACCGGACGGTGTTCCATACGGGTGCGGACCGTCGGAGCTAAAGAATTAGAACGCCGATGAGGGCGTCTGGTGTTAACCGTCTGCCAATTTCGCCCCAATTTCGATAAAACAAAAATATATTCTGTATTTGAAAATAAAACAATGTAGACTTGGCGTTACGTACATGTCTAATTGTAAAATCAAAAGAAAATAGAGAATTTTATAAAACTTTGAGTTACGCAGCGGAAATAGTAATTAGAAAATAATACAGTTTCTATTAGTTTTAAATCGATAGATAAAGTAGAATCGTCTTGAGTTTAAACCACTTTGCAACGATCCACTTTTAAAATAATATAATATAATATAGTATAATATGGACTTTAATGTTTGAAAATTATTTTTAGCACCTTGAAATCATAACTTCTAGGCCCCCCTTTTTAAAATGAAGCTCTTAGCCCTTTTCAAAAACCAATAATAAACCAAAAGTAGTATAAATAGAGATATCCAAAGTATAAACACGTATCATTTAAAAATAAAAGTAAGGATATCAATATTTATAAGTTGTCGCCCACGCTTTCGCTGCGCTACTTTGATATATAACCTTTTGAAATTAAACGCAGACAATTGATTAATAGAATTAAATATAATCAAACCAAAATGTCTAACTAGAAGTCAAATCGACATAGATTTAAATCTATTTAAATTCTACTTAGTGAATCATCCACCTCCAACGTCACTCGTTGCTCGGTCTCCTCAACCTGAAACTTGTTAATGATAGGGTGAGCTGTCCACTAGCTCAGTAGTTATACCAACATATCCCATGCAAAATTATACAACTCAGAAATAGCACATTTAACCATAGAATTCGTAATTTTATATTCGAAAATCAGTTGACTGCAGCTAAAACGCGGCGAGTTTCCCCGATGACACTTTAGGTCATAGGCACATAAGGCCCTTGGTTTTAATCATTGGGTATAGCACGCCGGGATAAACACGATGGTAACTTTTGGTCACAGACAACTTTAGGTCTACGTCTATATTAGATTTTATAAACATCGAATTTCATGATACACATAGCACACAGATTTGAGCATGTAAAACTTAACATAGACAAGTCGGTGGTCCCTACCTCGTAATTTGCATGTAATGAATTTTGATGAATGTAATGAATGAATGCTAAGTCATCTTCGATTCGTTGCCTACATAACAAAATAAAAACATTCGAACGTGACTTTGGATATTTAAACTTGGATAGTTGTCAACAATAGTTGGAATAAACTGAATTTGAATTTAATCGACAATCATCATCATCAATTCGAAAATTAAGGGTTAAATGGCGGAATAAAATTAAGGTGCAGATATATAATTACCTTTAAAATGTGGAGTAAAATTGGCTGAATTAAAGTTTCATAAGTTTGAGGGGCTGAATCTGGAATTTTGGGTAAACTGTGGGTTAAATTGGGGTTCTTGATAAATTGAGGGCTAAATTGAAAGGTGGTAAAATCAATTGGGGCCAAATCTGAAATTCTCGTAAATCTTGAGAAATATAAACGGAATCCCTATTCGATCCAACCCGTTTCTTTCATCTTCTCCATTCCCAAAATCAGCAATTGACCGATTTATCTCTTGTTCCTCGACGGCAGCTTCAACATCGGCGATTGGGCGGCGGGCTTCCCGTGGCAACATCACACAGCGATGGTCCAGCCAAAACGGCGGTGTT
This sequence comes from Phtheirospermum japonicum, assembly GCA_014905375.1. Classification (NCBI taxonomy): domain Eukaryota; kingdom Viridiplantae; phylum Streptophyta; class Magnoliopsida; order Lamiales; family Orobanchaceae; genus Phtheirospermum; species Phtheirospermum japonicum. The sequence continues at coordinate 230,848 of BMAC01000076.1, forward strand.
GAAGATGCCGTCGAGGAACAAGAGATAAATTGGTAACAAGAACTTGTCTTTTCTTCCATAATTTTATTTGTTGACCAGACCAGTTGATACGAGGACAAACCTATAACGTCATATTTTGAGTTTTCTATATGTGACTCGAGTAAAACTCGTAAACTTTGACCATAAACGTGTCACAAACTTGACAATGACACTTTTTTTTTTCTTTTTTTTTTCATTTTCCTAAAAAAATTAAAAAATTATATTATGAACATAAAAGGTAAATAACTTTATACAATTATTTGATTAAAACTTGAAATCAAAATTATAAGTGGGCAGAACAAAAAATGACCATATAATCGCATAATATAAAGAATTCAATTCATTATTTTAAAATTCTTAACTAAATAATTATTTATGAACGTTTGTATATTAATAATTTGTGACTAATTACTATGACTTTAAGTATTTAACGTTAGAAATCCACACATAAATGATTTATTACTCTTGGTTATATAATTACTATCGTATAAAATGAAATCTATATATAAATTGTAATTTATTATCGGGTTCATCGACTGAATCGATGACTTGGTGGTCAATTACTCAGTGACTATCTCGAGTCAATTACTGAGCTGATTTAATTTTTTTTTTTTTACTATAGTATAGAATACAAAGGCCCTCAATTAAATTTTTAATACGATACCTCATTTATATGGTATTTTTTTTCATCTTTGTAGTATTTTTTATATTTTTACAATATTTTTTTTATTTTCTAGATTTAGGAGATGACTTTTTATAATATAACATTAATTAAGTATATTACTTTCTGTTTTAAATATTTTAAGATTTATTTTATTATATTTTATAACTTCTTGATTTTTGTTATTGTTTTATTATCAACTTTCAATAGATAAAGAATTATTTAAAATTAACTTTTATATATTTATTTAATTTACTTTATCACTATCGCCAGTTTATTCTTCCAATGTATTTAAAATAAATATTTACAATTAATGATAATTTTATTATATTTTATCCGATTTCAAAATAATCTCATATTTATAGTATTATATTATATTATAATATTTATATTTTATTTCATTTTAGAAATTATTAAGAACCATTTATAATTAAAATATATATATGTTATATTTATTTAACTAAATTCATATTTTTCTAACTATTTTATTATTTATAGCATTTTAAGTGTGTTTTGTTGCTTTTAGAATTTATTAAATGATTATTTAGGACTTAGGTTATTTTTGATTTATTTTATAGAATTATTGTGAAATAAGATTTATTTTATATTATTTAAACTATTACTATCTTCATATTTTTTTTAAAATTATTTGATAAGTATTTGGATATAAAATATATTTCTTATATATATTTAACATATTTCATAATCTTTTATGAATTATTTCATTATTTTATAATATTTATTTGTTTTTTCTTATTATTAAGTAATTATTTAGAATTCATAATATTTTAATCCAATTTTAAAATAGTTTAGGATCTATTTTATATTATATATAATATATATAATTTTTGTGATTTTTCTAATTTTAATTTAATTAATATATATTTATAATCTTTTTTTTTTATTTATTTAGTTGGTTTTATAATAATTTCTCAAGCTTATATTACAAGTTATATATTTTTAATTAGTTAAAAGGTTTATTTAATAATTATATAATTATATTGATATAAATTATATTTACAACAAAGTACGACTAAAGTACAACTAGATTATTCAGTTGTACTTAAGTTGTACTCAAACAGAATGATGTGATTGAATTATGACATAATCTAATGATAAACATTCGTGTACATGTTGACAAACAAGTACAACGGATACCGATAATTAGAAAAGCCTAAATTTATTATAAGATCTTCACTTTGACTTTGATACAAAGAATAAACAAGGAGATGGACTCAATGATTTGTAATAAAAGTGACTCATATGATTGTTTCACGACTAACTAAATGGAAGAGCTTGAAACTATTGTCATGTGAGTTAAACTATACTTTGAAATGTAGTATGCAAAACAGGGGTGTTCGTCTCTGGTTTATCGAGCATATGTCATGTGTTTGAGCTTTTTCATCGAACAATACAACGTTGTTCGAAAAAGATTTGAACAGGCTTTAAAAGGGGCGTTCAGATCAATTTTTCGAACATGTGTTTTGTGCATGAATCACTTTTTCGCAGTTGTATTTTGTGTTCGAATCAATTTTTTAAACCTATATTTTGTGTTCGAAAGTTTGGTTCGAACGACTTTTTTCAAGGCATTTTTTTTCTTTTTCTTTCTTCAATGACACGACGGTGGCAGCGTATTTCAGTGTGCATATTTTGTTTATGTTCTTCAATAGACGGCGGCCATGGCAGTGGCGACAGTGATGGACGACGACTGGAGTGGTGGTGGAGAGTTGAAGGAGATGAAGTATTTGGGGGTGTAGGGTTTAAAGATAATATTGACATTTTTAGTAGGATGAACTAATAAATAAAACGAGGTGCGTATATCCACCCTTTGTTTTAAATTTACTCGTGTTGACCAAATCGTGACTTGAGTATTTAAGTTATTATATTACATTAATAAATTAATAATATTACACTTACACCAAATGAATTTACACCATCCATTCAATTCGCTCTGTGCATCGCACGGGTTAAGCACTAGTTCATTAAAAAAAACTTCGAAAAAGCTTGATCGAATCTTTTTTTCGGACGTGGCATGATTCTATGTTATTTATCATTTTTATTTAATTTAAATATTAAATTGATGACAAAAACCTATTTTATTTTTATTTCTTTTCTTTTAATCAAATTACTAATCTTAGTTAATGAGAAATAAAAAATTAGTGATAAATATATAAACATAAAATAAATCTTAAAATAATTATAAAATTAATAATAATTTATATAATTTTTATTATTAAAGTTTTAATTAATAAAAAATTAATAAACTCGAAGATAAATATAAAATTATAAAATGAATCTTAAAAATAATAAAATGTATATCAAAATGTATATGAAAAAATCTCTTATAAATGAATTTTGAGATTTCTATGTTTATTATATATTTTTTTATATTTATATTATGTTTTTATATTTATAAATGATTTGTATTTATTTCTTATTGATTAAAATTTTATTAATTAGATTAACGAAAAGATAAAAGAAAAACAAAAAGAAAAATGAGAGTGAATTTTTTTTTCTTTAATTTAATATTTATAATTATAGAAAATTGATAAGAAAATATAGAATAATACATCACCAAAGAACCTCGATCGGACTCTTTTTAAGCCTTTTTTGATCAATTGACCAACTTAGCAGACGTGGTTTGAGGATGGTCAATGTCACATACATTTTCTGAAATGTGGTTAATATAATGGACCAAGATAAATTTGCCCCCAAATTTTATGCTGACGTGGACGTGGTGTGATTCAATATTTTCTTATCATTCTTTTTTTAATTTTAATCATTAAGTTGAAGAAAAAAGTCCGATCGAGCTTTACTATTATCTTATCATTTTTCTTTAATTTTAATCATTAAATTGAATAAAAAAATTTGAGTCATGAAATATCATACTTAGGTTTAATAATTATCTTGTTAATTAAAAATAAATATGAAAATAAATTCTCGTATTAATAACTTGACTAAAAGATAAATCTACGTACATAAATAATAATCTATAAATAAATTGAACTAGTAAATGAGAAAAGAAATATCATAAATAAAATCTTCAACACAAATAATAATAATTAATTGATTCGACCAATTGAATATTTGCACTTTATTAGACCCAATGATCCTAATAGATGCACACACCGAAAAACGTTGGCACTCGATGTTTTTAATCACTTGGAAAAATGAGTTTGTATCAATCAAGTTGTGTTGTGCTGCACTTGTTCTTGGCTACATTTGATGCAACTCTAATGTTAATATGAATTCATATTTCTCTGTTTCAAAGTTTCTTATTCGAGTAGTAGGTCAATAAAATAATATTATGCTGCTTTTAATCTCCTCACATTTGCAAGTTTTCATATTATGGCCGTACAAGGAACTTGAATTAATATTTGTATAAACGCGCACCATCACACAAATCGATGTGATTAATTTATAACCTTACGAGGAACTTCCAAGGGAAAAGTAATGTTTAATGAAAAAGATTAGGGACTAATCGATCCAACCTTTTACCCCCAAAATTTAAAATCTATCGTAATCAATCGATGACTTCATCATCAACAACGGACATCAATTGCTGAATAATAGATCGTCCAATCTAAATGATTTAGTCTTCTCCTTATCCGAATCAACAATGAAGTATATCGTCTAGCTCCGAGTCGAAAACTCGGTGCCTTTCACAATGTGACGAATATTCGTTACAAAACTATGTAAAACATAAAATGGAAAATACTACTTAAATATACCACAGTTTTTATGATTGATAGAATTAAATAAAATAAAATTGGAGAACAAAAAAATAATAATAAACAAATCGGGCAAGAAATAACAATGTGAGGACTGAGCTCAGAGCTTAACAAAAAATGCTTGAGGTTTTTAGTGCATAAAAAGTGCAAAATGAATTTGCATCTGTGTGTTTTTTATCTATGATTTCTGTCAATTAATAGACTTTCACCATGTAGGACTTATGAATTTTTAAGGGTGGAGCTGCTGCAATTAGTAGGTTCGACTCTCCACTACAATTATTACTAGGGCTGAGCACGAGATTTGAAAATATCCGAATCATACCGAATTTCGAATTGAATCGTGCCTGAACCAAAAAAATCTTCGTTGACCATTGACCACCGAACCTCCCGAATTTCTTTTACGGGACAGATTTGGAGATTTTTTAATCCCCTTAAAATCTTTGTACTGAACCAAGAACCGATACTAGAACCGATTTATAATTGTATTAAATTAGCTATAAACCTCATTATATTCGATAGTTAATAAGAAAAATACTATTTTTATTACTTTTATATCTTAATTAATCATCAACTAACAAGTAAAAGTTAAAATTCACAATAATCTAGTCATTTTAATTTACGATTATAATTTGGGCGTAATACGGAGATTTATCCGAAAACCAAACTGAACCGTACCAAAACTGAAAAAGAACCGTTGAATTTGAGTTTTCTCTGAACCGAACCATACCCAAGAAAATGGTACGGTTCTTGAGATTTTCAAATTCTCGAACCGAACCGGACCATGCTCACCCCTAATTATTACCTCCATTATCATAAGTTTGAAACTTTTCAAATGTTGTTGATAAAGTTGAATAGTACAACCTATTGTTGAGATTAAGATAATGGGTCGAGCTCATCTTCATTTGACTAAATAAATAAGTTTGATTATTTTAATGAGTAGAGCATATTCTCTTTTGAAAAATCCAAAAACAAAACTACATTAGCCCAAAACCAATATCTTATAGCCCAGGAGAGGCAGAAAACTCAAATAGTCCAAAATCCTAAGTCATTTGCCAATATCCAAAGCCCATACCAAGGTCTAAACCCAAACCTGTTGTCGCCAGCACCAACAACTAGTGCATGGGTTTAATCACATGATGGTCATTACAATTTCATCTTTACTTATAAATTGCATTAATTTCCCTTACATTTTAAGCGTGAAACTTTATATACTTCCCCTTTCAAATGACTACTTTACATCATTTATTTTTCACTCACAAAAAATCAGTTTTGAGAAAATAAATATATTAAGATTATCTACTGAACACGTATAATAATATTTTTTATTTAATTCTACATGAATTAAATATTTAGTCATCCAAATTAGTCATAACAAAACTAATTTTCCAACAATCCTCCACATGAATGGAAATCAATTCATGTGTGTATGCAGACTCTTGTGATCAGTCATCATAATAGGTTATTGCATTAGGATAGATAGTTTGTGGTTTTGAACCTTCCATTGTAATTACTATTGAATATACTAGTAGTATGCTGTAATCGATGCCTTGAGCTATCACTCGTAGTGTATATAAAGACAATAATATTTACATAATAAAACCTTAACACCTTTATTTTCTTAAGTTGTATCCGTTTTGGTCAAGGATATTACTTTGGCCTCATAGTTGTTTACATTTGAAGCGACCCTGACTTCACACTTATATAAGTGACCTCTCATCAAAAGTATCTTGATATAATTCACCTTCACAGGTTTGAGATTAATTAAAAAGTCCCAAAGGTTTTAACTTTACCACAGTCCTCAAGTAAATTCACTTTGATTTCTTTTAGGTATGAGATTTGAACATTCAGCTTGTTCCAAGTGCTCATTGAATTTCCATTTAAACAAGTTAGTGGGATCTCCATTCATTATGGTTGGTTTACCTTTATGGTCATTCCTCAATTTTGTAGATTTTAAACCCATCTATCTAACAAGTTTCACAATTGATCTTGATTAGGCCCTTTTGTGAGAGTGTCAATGATATTATGCTATGACTTAATTCGATGAATATGTATAGACTTCCCGTTATACATATAACTTTGCAACCTTCCAATAGCTGCTTGGCTATCACAATGTATCAACACGGGTGACACAAGCTTTCTCCAACATGGAATACCTTCCAAGAAGTTACAAAGTCATGCTGCTTCTTCACCAGCTTTATTTAAAGCTATAGAATCAGATTCTATGGCGGATTGAGTTATACAAGTTTGTTTCGTATACCTACATGAATTGACCCACCTCCAATACAGAAGATGTATCCACTAGTGGAGTGCGAATCTTTTGAATTTGAAATCCAACCAATATCACTATATCCCTCAAGTATGGTTGAGTATATAGAATAGTATAAATTTCACTTTGTATTTCAAATACATCAACACCCTTTTCAATGCATTCCAATACTTCTGGATAGGATTGCTTGTATACCCACTTAATTTATTCACGGGAAATGCTAAGTCTGGTTGTGTACAATTCATCAAGTACATTAGACTTCCTATGACCCGAGCATACTCTAACTAAGCAATTGGTTCAATGTTGTTAGCTACCAGATTTATCTTTAGAACAATGAGCGTCTTACTAGAGGGGCCGTCATAGACATTGAGTCTCTTGATCACTTTCTCAACGTAATGAGATTGCGACAAAATAATTTCATCTCGAGTTTTATTGATTTTAGTCTTAATGATTATATAATCAACTATCATATCTTTATTTTCAAAATATCTTTTAACATTATCTTAGTATTCATGATCACATCATGGTTACTGCCCATGATCAACATGTCATCCACGTATAAACACCCTATTCAGAAATATTATTTTCACACCGATTTGATTAGTCTCTAGCTTGTGCAAAGAAGCAATCGCAAGAAGTACTCCAATGTATGTTATCCTTGTTACTAGTGAGTATTTGTTGAAGAAATCATAACCTTCTCTTTGTTTAAACCCTTTGGCAATCAAACGAGCTTTAAACATATCAACCGATCCATCTGCTTTAAGTTTCTTTTTCAGGATCCATTTACAGCTAAAAGGCTTACAACCAGGTGGTAGATCAACTACCTGTAATATGGATTATATTTCGCTATCAATAGCTTCTTCCTAAAGTGGTGCTTCTAGGTTGGATAGAGCATCATTAATGGAATTTGGCTCATCATCTAACAAATACATGAGAAAAGCAGGTCCACTCAAAATCAAGACAATTGAACTTGTAAATCGATTCATAACCTTTTGATCACAACCAATAACTATTCGAACCAAAGACTTTTCGGTCTTTACCTTTTTTCCACGTCTTGGTTCGCCACCATTTGGTTTTAAACCACTTGTAGTTCCGTATCTTCTCTTGTTAAAACTCGATTCTTTCTTATCTTTACATGGAAATATATTTTCAAGAAATATTGCATTTCCTAACTTAATCGTAGTACCTTCAAAAATCTCATGATTCTCCAATCTGTGTACTACAAATTGGTATGACATGCTGTTGTATGCATAACCGATAAAAATGCAGTCGATCGTATTTGCTTCAATTCTTATTTTGTTTGGTTCATATACAACAAACTTTGCCACCCCCACACTTTCGGGTATTTATAAGATGTCTTACAAACCTTTTAAAGTTCATAAGGTGTTTCATTGTTACCTTTAAATGGTATTTTGTTCAATATGTAGTTGGCCGTCAAAATAGCTTTCACCACATGTTCTGGTGTAAACCTAAGATAATTGACCATGCGTCGCAACGCGGTACATTTACTTATTTATATTTTTCTTGATTTCCTCCACTAACTAGTCGTAGTGGTAAGTAAGGGTCGACCCATGAGAAATGTGAAGTAAAACTGTAATAATCAAATAATAAATACTAATAATTAAAGGGGTTTTGTTTTGAAATATTAAATACTACTAATTGCAAATGTTATAAATATACTTAAGTATAACGAAAATACGGATGAAGATAATATAAAGAAAGATTCCGGTTCACGGTTCTTTCTACACCCTCGCTCGACTAAATCTTATTAATTGGGACAACTAATTCTATTATTTTTCTGAAGTTACTAGCTCTAAATAACAATAAACTCTATTATCTTAATCTTTCCTTGACAAATAATTAATCGTAATAAGCTTATCAATTAAATTTAACTATTTGACAACCTATACTAAGCTCTCTAGACTTAATATAATAGCAACTTTTAGAACTAGGAAAACAGGCTATTTAAGTAACAAACTCACAAGCTCAATTTATTTAACTTATTTTGTGTTATCCCTAAGAATGTAAATATTAGTTTCTACGAGCGAACCAAACACGACAACAACTACGGATTGAAAGTTCAATTATAGATATAGACATGCAAAATCAAGTTTAGGTGATCAAGTTAAAGGAGGTAACAACACGTCATGATTAAATAAGCAAAATAACACAATAAACTCCATGAAAATAATAGAAAATCGTTACGAGAATTAATTAAAATATAATCAAGTTATTAGGGTTCAACATCCCCAAAACTGCAATAAAGAAATTAGCTACGCATATCATTCATAGAATTATAAAACACATCCATGAGTATATAATAAGATAAAATATAATAGAATAAAATATATAATGTATTGTTGGATGTTCCACTGCCAAAGTCTCTAAGCACGCTGCACTCCAAGTATCTCCCCAGGCGCTGCTCTTTTTCTTCCTTAATCTCGTGTAAAAAAAACTGCCTCTTATAAAGTATCCCCCAATAATAGCCCCTGTCTGCATACCGATCATTCTTCTTCATACATTAATGTAATCTAAAGTAAGCTCTTAATGTAATTGGGACATCTCAACTTACATGGGCCGAACTTTCACCAAACTAGGCTGATCTCTTCGAAACTTGGGCTGGTATGGGGTGAACCAATACCAGACTATTGGCACGTTCTATTCGCAATGATCGGCACGAACAATCCATTGTGTCTCTCTACAGTCATGAAAACGTCCAAAATACTACAAATTAAACATTAATTATCACATAAGAGCACATTCATCCAAATAAATAGATAAGTAGGAGAATATATAAGTGTGACACAATTAAAAGCATAAAGTACAATACTAAACCATTATTTGACGCACATTCTCAAATTATCAATAATTAACATGGCAATCATCATCTATTTAAGAGTTCAATTTTTGTGTTCGGTAACGCCATTAGATTGTGGTGAATACAACACTGTCGTTTGATATATTATGACCCACTCACAACATAATTATTCAAGCGGAGCTACATACTCACCACCCCTATCGCTTCATATTATTTTAATCCTTTCACCAAATTGATTCTCTGCTTCGGTCTTATATCTTTTGAAAGTTTCAATGTTTCATCTTTGCTTCTTAACAAATATATGTAGCAAAACCTCGTGCAATCGTCAATGAAAGTTATTACAAAAAAACTTATTTCCACATCTAGTTTGCACAATTTCGAGATCTCATTTATCAATGCCAATCAAACCTAGAGGTTCATTGCATCTTTCTACTGAGTGGAATGGTAACTTAGCCATGTTGGCTTCAATACAAATTTCACATCTATTTTATGGATCAATTCTTGAAGTTGGTAACAAATCCAAATTCATAAGTCTTTTAATTGCATTTATATTAACATGTCCTAACCTAATATGCCATAAATCAAAACACTCAAGCAAGTAAATAGAATTAGATGCAGTTTCATTCATAATTGAAAAGTTGGTAGTCATTTATCTAGATAGCCCCCACTTAGGAACTGTCCAAATTTGAGTGATTTAAATCCATGCTCAACTAGCAGTGAGCCATATACTAAATTCTTGTGGATGCCTAGGACATGCAACACTATCTTCAGCAATAGCTCTTTTCCAAAGTTAACTTAAGAGCCACATTTCCAGTTCTAGCTACTTTCGACAAGGACGAATTTCCCATGTAGAGCTTACGATCTATTAAAATAATGTAGTTGGAAAACACATCTATGTCAGAACAGACATGTCGAGTGGCACTAGTATCAATATACCACTCTTTTGGGGTATCAACCAAATTGACTTCAAACACCACAACTAACATATCAAAGTCAGTCATTTCAATCGATTTAGAACCAATAAGATCAGTACTTTATTGTCCCTAATATTGCTCATTATTCTTTTTGGGCTTCTTACAATCTATTATCATGTGGTTTGGCTTGCCACAGTTACGACAATTTACAATAAACTCCCAGATCCTATAAACTTGTTTGCCTTTGTCATTTTTAGCATTATACTCTTTCCTTTTAAATGGGTTACCTTGCTTCAGTAGATTAAAACGAGCCTCCATCGGAGAATTTTTTTTGTATTTTTCAATCCGAAACTTGAAAACCAACCTCTCAAATGTCCATCTCCTCTGTCTTATGTTTTAGGTAATTTTAAAAGTTTTTCAATCAACATGATAAATCTCAATCACAAAAGCTACTTGTAAGGATTCACTTAGGGACATGCCCTCAGCATGAATATCATGTAAAATGAATTGGAACTCCTTGACTAGTGAGATGACACTCTTAGAACTACAAAAAAATAGTATTTTACCGAGGGGAATACCTAGGAAAATAATATCCTTGGAAATTTCGAGGGCATTATCGAGGGTAATATTTACCTAAGGCATTACCGAGGGTTTTTTCCTTCGGTAAATCCTTCATAAATACGGCGCCAAAATTTACCGCCATAATTACCAAAGGTAATACCGAGGGCTTTCCAGGGGTATCATTACCGAAGGAAAATGCCCCTAAAAAATATCGAAGGGAAATATATACCCTCGAAAATTACCGAAAGAAACAAATTCCCCTCGAAAATTATTGAAGGGAAATTTTACCTTCGGGAATTTCCGAGGGGAAACTATCCCCTTGGTTTGTTTGGAATTAAAAGAAATTAAAAAATAGAAAAAGCGTATTTACCGATCAACACCCAATTCTCGTGGTTCTATAACAATGAAAATCGGGTATTGATCGGTAAATACGCCTTTTCTATTTTTTTAATTTAAAAAAAATTGAAAAGAAATAGAAAAAGGCATAAAAATAAACCATATCCTATCACTTTAGGCACGTGGGGTGTTTTTGACCCGGTCTCGCTAGAAAAATATCACCGAGCAAGTGTGTATTTACACGTGTCATGTAATTCGACCAACAACCAAGATACGATCGATCGATCAACTTGTTAGGTTGGAAACTCAAAGCAACAAAGAGTCGTGATTTTATGAAGGTGTCATGGGTGGGTTTCGTTGTTATAGAACCACGAGAACAGGGTATTGATCGGTAATACACCTTTTCTATTTTTATTTATTTTTTCAATATTTTTTAATCAAAGAAAACGAGGGGATGTAATTCCCTCGGGATTTATGAGGGGAATCTATTTCCCTTCGGTAAATTTCCGAGGGAAAATAGATTTCCCTCAAAAATCCCGAAGGGTATTACATCCCCTCGGTTTTTTAAATTAAAAAAATAAAAAAAAAAGAAAAAGGAGTAAAAATAAACCATATCCTATCATTTTAGGCACGTTCGGTGATTTTGACCCGGTCTCGCTAGAAAAATATCACCGAGCATGTGCATATTAACACGTGTCGTGTAATTCGACCAACAACTAGGATACGATTGATTGATCAACTTGTTAGGTTGGAAACACAAAGAAACGAAGCGTCGTGATTCTGTGAAGGTGCCACGAGGTTGGTTTCGTTGTTATAAAACCACGAGAATCGAGTATTGATTGGTAAATACACATTTTCTATTTGTTTTTTAATTTATTTAATTTAAAACACCGAGAGAGGATGTAGTTCCCCTCGGGATTTCTGAGGGGAATCTATTTCCCTTCAATAAATTTTTGAGGGGAAATAGATTCCCCTCGCAAATACCGAAGGGAATTATATCCCCTTGTTTTTCTTAAATTAAGAAAAAATCGAAAAAAATAGAAAAAAGCATAAAAATAAACCATATCCTTTCATTTTTGGCACGTGGGATGTTTTTGACACGGTTTCGCTATAAAGATATCACCGAGCATGTGCGTATTTACACGTATCTTGTAATTCGATCAACAAACAAGATACGATCAATTGATCAACTTGTTAGGTTGGAAACGCAAATCAAAGAAGAGTCGTGATTTTGTAAAGGTGCCACGAGGTGGGTTTCGTTGTTATAGAACCACGAGAATCGGGTATTGATTGGTATATACGCCTTTACTATTTTCTTTTCTATTTTTTAATATAAAAAAACGAGGGGATGTAATTCCCCTCGCGGTTTCTGAGGGGAATCTATTTCTCTTTGGTAAATTTACGACGGGTAATAGATTCCCCTAAAAAATCCCAAAGGTAATTACATCCCCTTGGTCTTTTTAAATCGAAAAAAGTAGAAAAAGGTATAAAAATAAATCATATCCTATCATTTTAAGCACGCGGGGTGTTTTTGACCCGGTCTCACTAGAAAAATATCACCAAGCGTGTGCGTATTTACACGTATCGTGTAATTCGACCAAGAACCAAGATACGATCGATCAGTCAACTTGTTAGGTTGGAGACGCAAAGCAACAAAGCGTCGTGATTTTTTGAAGGTGCCACGAGGTGGTTTTCGTTGTTATAAAACCACGAGAGTCGGGTATTGATCGGCAAATACGCCTTTTCTATTTTTTTTAATTTTTTAATTTAAAGAAACCGAGGGGTGTAATTCCCCTCGGGATTTCCGAGGGGAGTCTATTTCCCTTCGGTAAATTTCTGAAGGGCAATAGATTCCCCTCAAAAATTCCAAGGGTATTATATCCCCTTGTTTTTTTTTTAAATTAAAAAAATAGAAAAAGACGTAGAAATAAACCATATCCTATCATCTTAGGCACGTCGGGTGTTTTTGACCTGGTCTCGCTAGAAAAATATCACCGATCATGTGCGTATTTACACATGTCGTGTAATTCGTCCAACAACCAAGATACGATCGATCGATCAACTTGTTAGGTTGGAAACGAAAAGCAATAAAACGTCTTGATTTTGTGAGGTGCCACGAGGTGGGTTTCGTTGTTATAGAACCACGAGAATCGGGTATTAATCGGTAAATACGCTTTTTCTATTTTTTTTATTTTTTTAATTTAAAAAAACGAGGGGATGTAATTTCCCTCGGGATTTCTGTGGGAAATCTATTTCCCTTCGGTAAATTTCTGGAGGGAAATAGATTCCCCTCTAAAATCCAAGGGTATTACATCCCCACGTTTTTTTAATTAAAAAAATAAAAAAAATAGAAAAATTAGTAAAAGTAAACCATATCTTATCATTTTAGGCACGTGGGGTGTTTTTGACCCGGTCTCACTAGAAAAATATCAACGACCATGTGCGTATTTACACGTGTCATGTAATTCAGCCAACAACCAAGATACAATCGATCGATCAACTTGTTAGGTTGGAAAATGCAAAGAATTAAAACGTCGTGATTTTGTGAAGGTGCCACGGTATGGGTTTCGTTGTTATAGTACCCCTAGAATCGGGTATTGATCGATAAATATGTATTTTCTAAATTTTTTTCAATTTTTTTAATTTAAAAAACCGAGGGGATGTAATTCATCTCGGGATATCCGGGGGGAATCTATTTCCCTTTGGTAAATTTCTGAGGGGAAATAGATTCCCCTCAGAAATCCCGAAAGAAATTACATCTCCCCAGGTTTTTTAAATTGAAAAGGAAGAAAGAAAAAAGATTAAAATTAAACCATATCATATCATATTAGGAACGTGGGGTGTTTTTGACCCGCTCTCACTAGAAAAATTTACACCGAGCATGTGCGTATTTACACGTATCGTGTAATTCGACCAACAACAAAGATATGATCGATCGATCAACTTTTTAGGTTGGATCGCAAAGCAACGAAGCATCGTGATTTTATGAAGGTGGTGGGTTTCGTTGTTATAGAACCACGAGAATGGGTATTGATCGGTAAATACGACTTTTCAATTTTTTTTCGATTTTTTTAATTTAAAAATTCAAGGGGATGTAGTTCCCCTCGAGATTTCCGAGGGGAATCTATTTCCCTTTGGTAAATTTCCGAGGGAAAATAGATTCCCCTCATAAATCCCGAAGTGAATTACATCCTCTCAATTTATTTAAATTAAGAAAAATTCGAAAAAAAATAGAAAAATGCATAAAAATAAACCATATCCTATCATTTTTGGCACGTTTGGTGTTATTGACCCATTTTTGCTAGAAAAATATCACCAAGCATGTGTGTATTTACACGTGTCGTGTAATTCAACCAACAACAAAGATACGACCAACCGATCAACTTGTTAGGTTGCAAACGCAAAGCAACGAAGCGTCGTGATTTTGTGAAGGTGTCACGAGGTGGGTTTCGTAGTTATAGAACCACGAGAATCGGGTATTGATCGGTAAATGCACATTTCTTTTTTTTTTTTCTATTTTTTCTAATTTAAAAAAAATGAGGGGATGTAATTCCCCTCGGGATTCCTGAGGGGAATCTATTTCCCTTTGGTAAATTTCCGAGAGGAAATAGATTCCCCTCGAAAATCCCGAAAGGAATTACATCCCATCAGTTCTTTTAATAAAAAAAAATAGAAAAAGGCCTAAAAATAAACCATATTCTATCATTTTAGGCACGTGGGGTATTTTTGACCCGGTCTTGCTTGAAAAATATCACCGAGCATGTGCGTATTTACACGTGTCATGTAATTCGACCAACAGCCAAGATACGATCGTAATTCGACCAACAGCCAAGATACGACCGATCAATCAACTTGTTAGGTTGGAAATGCAAAGCAATGAAGTGTCGTGATTTTGTGAAGGTGCCACGAGGTGGGTTTCGTTGTTATAGAACCATGAGAATTGGGTATTGATCGGTAAATGTACCTTTTTATTTTTTTCATTTTTTTTTATTTTTTAAATTTAATAAAAACGAGGGGATGTAATTCCCCTTGGGAATTCTGAGGGGAATCTATTTCCCTTCGGTGAGAGGAAATAGATTCCTCTTGAAAATCTGGAAAAGAATTACATCCCCTCAGTTTTTTTAATAAAAAAATAGAAAAATGCGTAAAATAAACCATATGCTATCATTTTAGGCACGTGGGTATTTTTGACCCGGTCTCACTGGAAAGATATCACCGAGCATGTGCATAGTTACACGTGTCATGTAATTCGACCAAAAACCAAGATACGATCGATTAATCAATTTGTTAGGTTGGAAATGCAAAGCAACGAAGTATCGTGATTTTTTAAAGGTGCCACGGGGTGGGTTTTGTTGTTATAGAACCACGAGAATCGGGTATTGATCAGTAAATATGTATTCTCTATTTTTTAAAAAATTTTAATTAAAAAAACGAGTGGATGTAATTCCCCTCGGATTTCCAAAGGGAATCTATTTCTTGTATATTCTTGTATATTCTTAGTGTATTTGTTGTTGAATTATTATAAAATTAATATATAATTAGTGTTCAAGGTTAGGGTTTAGTATTTATTTAGAAATTAATGTTTGAAATTCAGGTTAATTAATAATTAATTACCTAATCAGGATTAAAGTATGAGTTAGTTACATAATTATGATTAAGTATGTAATTATGATTTAATTAGGGATAATTACCTAACTAGGATTAAAGTAGGGATTAATTATATAATTACAATCCAATTAGAGGTTATTACCTTATTAGGACTAAAGTAGGGGTTAATTATGTAATTATAATTCAATTAGGGATTAATTACCTAATTATAATTAAATTAGAGGTTAATTTCCTAATTGTAATTAAATTAGGGGTTAATTACATATTTATTCTTCAATTGGGGTTTAATTTAGGAATGATTATATAATTAGGTTTTAATTTAGGAATAATTTTATAATTAGGGTTTAATTTAAGGATAATTATATAATTAGAGTTTAATTTACGAATAATTATATAATTAGGATTTAATTTTGGGATAATTATATAATTAAAGTTCAATCTAGGAATAATTATCTAATTAGGGTTCGTTAGTTCAAATGGGGTTTGATTATGCAATTAGGCTTCGTTAGTTCAAATAGGGTTCGATTATGCAATTAGGGTTCGTTAGTGTTAATTAAGGGTTCAATTATGCAATTATCTTTTAAAGTGTATGCGATGGTGAGCTTTAAATGCCGTGGTGATCGGCAATGTTAATTTAATGTATGTTATGATTTGTTGTTATAGTTTAATTGTGATTGATTGATGTTGTGATTGGTTGGGAAGACGTCGGTGATGACGTGGTGTATGGCGCTGGTTAGGAGGTTTCGTCCCTCCAATAAGGGTCTTCAAAATTATTTTAAAAAATGATGGTGATCTTAAAATGTTTTAAATTGTTACCGTGGTGATCGGTACATGGATGTTGCGTTTAACATATATGTTATTCTGTAGATATTGTTTACATTATGTGATTATTGATTGATGAATACGTCTGTGATGACGTGGTTTACGACATTGAGGAGGTTTCGTCCCTCCAACAACGGGGTTTAAAATAATTTTGATCCACATTATAGTCATTCTATTTACACTCAAACAATATACCTTAGACTCGTTTGGGATTTAGTATCGAATAGAGAATTTGATACTAAATCTCGAATTGCCCACTTATTTGGACAGTTTGAGAGCGTGTTTTGTTGATTATAAATATTTTGGTTCAGTAGCTCTCTTTCGTTCTCGGGTGCACTGCAATATATGTGTACTTAGAGAACTAAAGGGAGATGCTGCCGAAATCTTTATTAAACAAAAATTCATATAATAAGACGTTGTATTACTGGAAAATCATGTTTTTGAATGGGATAGGGCCCTTTCCAAAAATTCAATCATTTTGTAGCCACCCTCATGCTGCCCATTTTCCAATAAATCAATATAACATTCGTATAATGATAGGATGATTTCCGATCTTAGTTGGATGTACAAACGAATCGTCAACGGCTTTTTATACTCACAATTGGTGGATGGAGTCGAGAGTTTTATTGAACTTGCTCAAGCACATTCCGCCCATAAGGACGGAGAGAGGCTGAAGTCCTTGTAATCATATTAGATGTAAGAATTATAGGTTTCTCGACATCAATGAGATTAAGTACCACTTGGTTAGACATATATTTGAGCCGAATTACTATATATGGATTTACCACAGAGAAAGTTGGCCCACCACCTCTGGATGCCATCGCGATTTTCACGCTGGAGGACCATCTTAGATTGCTTCTGAAGAATAATCAAATGGTACATTAATATGGTTCAAGATGCAGATGGTCCCGATTTTGACGTGGTTGTCGACATGGAAGAGTCGCCAAACCCTGACGCTCAAAGATTTTACAACATGTTGAAAGCTAGATATCATCCATTGAATCTAGGGTGCGAGGAATATACTCAACTGTCATTAGTTTCCCTTCTCATAAGTTTGAAGTCAGAGAATTCATGTCTCAGAAATGTTATGATCAATTGAGTGAATTAATCAAAGAGATTGTACGGAAAGATAATCTCGTACCCGATAACTTCTACAACAATAAGAAATTGCTAAGGGGTATGGGCTTATCGGTCGAGAAGATAGATTATTGCAAAAAAAATTGCATGATCTACTGGAGAAGCGATTATGATATGGCAATCTGCAAATTTTGTAATGAACCTAGTTTTAAATCCATTTTCCGAGGCAAGAAAAAATGACAGAAGTCTCGCGTTGCGCACAAGAAGATGTACTATTTTCCATTAACTCCTAGTCTGCAGAGGTTGTACGCATCTAATTCTATAGCATAAGATAGGTGGCATGTTGAACACGTGGTTGAAGATGATGTTATGCGTCACCCATCCGACTCAGAAACTTGGAAACATTTCAACCAGACTCATCCAGATATCACGGCTGAAACTCGAAATGTGAGATTGGGTCTTTGTACAGATGGTTTTCAACTATTGGGGAGTTTTGGCGCACAATATTCATCATGGCATGTCATAGTTACACCCTACAACTTGCCTCTATGAATGTGCATGAAAGAGCAGTTCATGTTCCTCAACATTCTTGTACCAAGGCCAAAGAATCCGAAAGACAAACTCGATGTGTTTCTGCAACCTCTAATCGTCGAACTGAATCAGTTTTGGATGTTTGGGGCTCCCTCATATGATATATCTAAAAAATAAATTTTCAATTACGAGCAGCCCTTATGTGGACAATTAGCAATTTTTCTGCGTATTCAATGTTGTCCGGATGGAGTACGGCTGTTCGAATAGTTTGTCCTTACTGTAAGGAATGCTCAGATTCCTTCGCTCTTAAGTGCAGCGGGAAGCAATTGTGGTTCACCAATCACCGCAAATTTCGTGAATGCGGTCACCGTTTTCGAAAGGATAAATGACCCTTTCGAAAAAGAAGATTTTTTGAGACTCTACCGCCGAACATCCACTCAGGGACAAAAGTTTTGGCATCAATAGAAAGATTGGGGCTTCTGAAAGTCACTAAACTAGATACAGTACTCGTTAATGCACAAATTTCCAAAACGCCTGGTTGAAAAAAATGAAGCATCTTTTGGGATTTGTCATATTGGAGGACAAATCTAATTCGACACAATTTAGATGTTATGCACATAGAAAAAAAATGTGTTCGGTAGTGTTTTTAACACAGTAATGAATGTGAAAGGGAAGACCAAGGACACGTCTAAACCAATGGAAGAGTTGAATGAGTATTGTAATCATTAGGAGCTGGCGCCAGACTGATCGGGATCCTAAAGCCTGTTACCCACTTGATAAGCCGTCGAAATATGCATAGTGCGATTGAGTTAAATCCTTTTGATTTCCAAATGGGTACGCATCAAACTTGGGGCTTTGCGTCGATAAGAAGGAATTGTGTTTGATCGGGATTAAAAGTCATGATTGTCATGTATTCATGCAAAGGTTGGTACCAATAGCCTTTCGTGAACTGCTTCCTTCAAATGTGTGGAAGGTTCTAACCGAATTGAGCCTGTTTTTCAAGGATCTCACATCAATAGTCATTCGCACCAAAGATATGAGTCTTCTAGAACGTGACATTCCATTAATATTGTGTCAACTTAAACTGATCTTCCCACCAAGTTTTTTTGACTCAATGGAGCATCTGCCCGTTCATCTTGCGTATGAAGCAAGAACTGTTGGATCGGTGTAGTATAGATGGATGTACCTGTTCGAGAGGTATCTTCGCAAATTAAAGAACAACGTAAAAAATAAGGCGAGTGTTGAAGGGTCGATAACAAATACATATCTGGTAAAAAAGGCATCAACTTTTAGTTTGTACTATTTTGAAGATCACGTTTTAATTAAAAGAATAAATTTTCCTAAAAACGACGACGGTCAGGATGGTGTGGATGGCGCTGATGAGATTCCCTCGGTCTTTAAAAAATATGGAGAGACGTTTGGTACAAAAAAAAAGATTCCTAACCGAACCAAAATACAACGCCGCAAGGATATACGTGTTGCTAAATTTCGAAGAGATCCTAGAATATGTTAAGTACGAGTACTCTTTTCAATTTCTACTATAAATGTATGTATATGTACTAATAATTTTTTACTCAATTTTCTAACAAATGTTGTAGTATTTAAACGAAGAGCATTCAACGTTTCCAACCAAACATTACTGATGATAGGCTTAACGAAAGATTGGAAAATGAGTTTGTCAATTGGTTCAAATATTACGTAAGACGTTCAATACCGAGATGCATATCTTTTAATAATTGTACATATTTATCTAGTGTATTTCCTAAATTAAAAAATATTCTTCAACGGCATAGGCTAGAGATCATTCGAACAATGTGATCGACGTGAATATTAGGAGCCTAGAAGAGGGTCCATCACGATGTGTGAAAATGTATACTAGATGTAAGATAAATGGTTATATATTTCATACCATCGAGCATGGATCTAATAACTCAACATTGAGCAGTGGAGTATGCATTAAAGGGTCAAACTATGGGGCAATCGAGTTTGATTATTACGGTCGTCTCATAAAAATTGTGTAGCTCGAATACATCGGCCGAATGGATAAAAAAACACTATTATTCAAGTGTGACTGGTTTGATCCAGATCCTACAGGCACAAAAGTTCATCCACATTATAAGTTTGTCGATATAAATCATAAGCATAGGTTTAATCGACATGAACCTTTCGTACTTTCTCCCCAAGCTGTACAAGTATACTATTGTGTATACCCGAGTTTGAAACAAGATAAGTTGGACTGGTGGGCAAAGTGTAAAATCAAGGCGAGATAAAATGTTGAGTTTATCGAGCCTCTACCAGCGCAATTATTTCAAGAGGAAGCTGTAGATACACGCAATCCAATTCAACTAGACGGTGCTGATTTCCAATTGCACGACCCCAATGATAATGACGTGGATGAACTTGGTTATTGGGCAAATGATGATGCAGGAGAAGAGTTACTCACCGATCAAGATACAGATCAAGACACAGACGAAGATGAGTTTGGTGATAACTTTAGTAGTGAAAGTGTTAGTTCAGATGATTAGTTCGGCTAAAATATATGTAAATTGCTCATATGTAAAACTCTATTGTTTTAACTAATTTATTTATATTTGGATTTATTAAAATGGTTGATATATACACTGGTATTTTATAATATGCTTGTATATTGTATATACTTTTATCAGATGCCGAGAGGTCGTGGATGCGGATCCAGCAGTCTAGGTCGATTGGATATGGGGTCGGCTAATCATTTAGCTGGTTTTGATGACGATTACGTGAGCATTGGTATTGATCATTCAGCACCATCCACAGATAACACCAAACCAACACCTACACGGACGATGACACCATCCGATGCGGGTACATCTCGACAGGACTTGGGCCCACCACAGAGGCGATACCTTGTTTCTATCGGAGGGAAGAAGTAAGTAAATTAATAATTTTAATCATCTTTATTATTCAATTATATTTGTAACCACAAATATAATTACAGGCTACATAGCAGGGAGGTTAGGCTGACCAACGCATTCTGGGCGATCATGGAGAAGGAGCTCCATCCCGCCGGTTGGCAGTTTAAGGCACTAAATGAAGAGACACGTCAATTCTGGTGGGAGATATTCCAGGTAATTATTATTTTGTGTCCAAATTTATTAATCTTTATTGTAACTTGAGAATCATGTACCAATTTAATTGTAATTATTATGTTTTTTTGTAGGAGATTTGTTATTGGGATACGGAATTATATACTCCACGGGATATACACATTTCATTTCTCCACACGATGCAGGGCAATTATGGGAAGAGGTTGAACGAGTATAAGCAGTATCGTGATGCTAATGGTGGTCAGCCACCGAGGATCGTTGATGAGGGGGTATGGAGGTAAATGATTTTTCTAGGGGAAATATATGCCCTCGATTTTTCCGAGGGGATATTTTCCCTCGTTTTTCTGAAGGGATATTTCCCTCAAAACCGAGGGGAAATACCCTCAGTTTTTTTTGAGGGCAAAATATTCCCTCGGGCTTTCCAAGGGCAAATATAATCAAGCCCACGTATATTAATGAAGAAAAAAAAAACCTTCGGTAATGCCCTCAGAAAATTTACCGAGGGCATATTTCCCCTTGAAATTTTTTATCGAGGGGAGTTTTTCCTCGGTTTCACACTCGGTAAATTGATTAATGAGGGCTTTTGGTTTATCGAGAATTTTTCCCCTCGGTAAAATCCCTTTTTTTGTAGTGTAGTATCAACCATCTTGAAGTCCAAAAATTTTCCAATAATGAACTTTTTTGCTCTAGCATCTTCGGACTTGTACTTCACCTCCAAGGCAACCTAAAGTTCCTTGATAGTTTTCATTGTATTGTACACATTGAACAGTTCATTGTCAGTTTGTTTAGGACATGGTTTCAGCAAATGTAGTCATATTGGCCGTAAGCATCATACGCAGCACGCAAGTCAGTATTTCCTTAATCTTTTGAAACCAGAGATGGATCCTCCTTCAGATATCTAGCAAAAATCAAAGTGCTTTTTTAGAAAAGCATCTTTTGTTATCATCTCTTGAAATCAAGGCTATTGAAACTTTCAGGTCTTTCAGCATGAATGTAGGCAACAGGAATAACTATATTTTGAACAGTGGTTCGTGTTGCTTCACCAGTGTTTGTTACTTGTTAATTGACGTTCTCCATGTGTTAAGTAGCAAAATAATATTTGTCTTGTGGTTGTTATTAAAGTATGTAAAGAAAAACACGAAATGGGAAATACTATTGAACAGTACTATAAATCTTATAATTAATAAAATTAAGAAAATAAAATTGCAGAACAGATAGAAACAAGATTAATAAACAATTTGAGGTGAGAAAAATCTATATTCGCAAGATAAATACATCCAGTGTAGTGTTGACGGAACTGACGTAATGTCCCAAGAGATATAGTGACTTAAAGTCTTTTGAGATCTATAGCATACCAGACTTTAAAATTCCAAAAAACTTGAAAAGTGTGAAGACTGAGCACAAAACTTAAACAAAAGGCGTAAGACTTTTAGTGCAGAAGAAAGTAGAATGAAGTTGATTCTGTGTGTTTTATACATATGACTTGTAAGTCTATTTATAGACATTATGATGTGGGGTTTATGAATTTTCAAGAGTGGAGCTGCTGCAATTAGTCAGTTTAATTCTCAATTACATCCACTTAGACGTGTTGAACTGGTTAATAACCGGCAGTTAATTTAACCAGATTCTTTCTTAACCGTAACCTGACCGGATGATAACCTATTAAGGTTAGAGTTAAACCGGTTAACCGCCGGTTTTTTATTTTTATTTTTTAAAAAGCAGTCGATCGACTGCTGGATCGACTACAGGACAGTGAGTTTTGGTTTTGCGAAGGCAGTCGATCGACCGAAACTCTGTCGATCGACATAAAAGCAGTCGGTCGTTTTCTTTTTTTTTTTTTTTTTTGGAGAAAAATGAGTTTAAAAAAAATAAGGACTTGATTTTAATTCTAATATTAAAAATTAAAATTTTAACTTTTAATATTAGAATTAACTTGCCTAGGTATCCTCGAAAAGGAATCAAAGTTCACGTATTTCTTATACTTCCTCACTTACCTACTTACCTATTTGTCGTTGTCGTTGCTTCCCGAAGTGGTATCGTAATAATCGCTCTTTCACCTTCATCCAATTGTATTTCTTGTTCTCGCAATTCGGCTTTCACTCAATCGTTCATCAACATTTGATTATCAAGATTTTTGGATGTTAAGGTAGACCGACGCCCATCTAACATATAGCCTCCTGTGTTGAAGGCCTATTCAACAGAAACTGTTGAAACAGGAACGGCAAGAACCTCCTTGGCAATCCTAGAGAGCGTGGAAAAGATACTGGCCATTTTTGACCAAAACTGCACAAGATCGTTAGTAATACCATCAGGATTTTTTGGAACCGAAGACGGTTCAAAAGCCCCTAAATAACTGTTTAATTCCATTGACCGACTAGCACTAGCCCTTTGCCATTTTCGTTTAGTATCTTCAATCAACCTCATATATGGGGCTAGAGCTCCTCGAGAGTCGTTGGGTCGTCTTGTATTAGAAGTGGTGGGAGAAGGGGAATGGGACACATTAACATCATCACTTGAAGATTCATTGTAATCTTTAAAAAGTTGAACTAAAGATAGGTTTGCTTGGTGAGCAACACTAAGAGGGCTATGAATTAGAAGATTTAAAGCTTTTAAAAAAGGTCCTAATGCATCGTAATAAACTTTAAGTAAATTTTGTAAACCCTCCATCCAATAATCCGGGTCTAAAATTTTTGCAATCAAAAAAACCCCGGGAATGTAATGAAAATATTTGACTCATTTACTCAACATACTATCGATATATTCACCTAATTCAGAGTTATGGTGTAAAGCACTACTAACAAGTACTATTTGAATACAATGATCAACAAACATTGAGGAGGTAGGATAATAAACACCAGATAAATCCACGGTGGCATCGTTAAAAGTTTTTAAAAGGGACATCATATTATAACAATCATCCCATATGCGGAAACAAAGCGAAATCGACATCTTCATTATTAAAATATGAACACAATGGATCTCTTTATTCATAAGTATCATTAAGCAATTTATAAGTAGAGTTCCAACGATTTGACACATCATTTGAAATTTTTTTTTGATGCAATTGATTGGCCTTGCAAAATCTTTGCCATTTTTTTTGAAGCGAATCGTGGCCACGTAAATAATATATAGCACTCCTAATTGGTTGAATTTTAGATTTAAAAAGAGTTAAACCATCTTGAACACATAAATTCTAAATATGATAAATGCATCTAATATGAAAAAATTTGCCGCCAATAGCGGGTTGACAAGTAACTTTTAATAAATCTAAACTTGCCTTATTAGCGGCGGCATTATCAAATGAAATTGAAAAAAAAATTGTTAGTTAAATTATACTTGGACAAAACTGTGGATATTTTGCGCGAAATATTCACCGCCGTATGTTGACTATCAAACTTTTTATATGCAATTAAACGTTATTGCAAAGTCCAAGAGTTATCAATCCAATGGCAAGTAATTCCCATATAATCATGATTATAAAAGGAATCCGTCCAAATATCCGAACATATAGAGACACTATGAGGTAAACTATCAAATATTGAAATCAAATTCAATTTATATTCACCAGCCATTTTTTTAATATCGCGATTCAATTTATTTCGTGAAATCCTAGTGCTGGATGGATTAAATGCACCCCTAGTATAAGTTTCTTAATGATTACTATGCGCATGATTAAAAGGAAAACTCATAACGGAAACAAATTTTGCAAGAAACTTCCTATGACCACTTTCGGTATATTGAAATAAACTAGAAGAACTCATACCTTGGCCGCCAGTCCCGACGCTGGCGGTAGATGAAGATGAGAAGTTTAGTTGTGTTTGAGAGCTTTCTACACCATACTTGTCGGGATGCTTCTTCTCCATGTGGTATTTGAGCGACCCGTAGCCTCTATTATTTTTAGAACCGAAGGCGTAATGAGAATTGCAATAATTGCATTGCGCTCGAGATTCGCCGTTGATTGGCTTTTTTGTGAAATGCAACCGAAAGATGGGGGAAACAAATTCCCTCGGTTTAGATTTAGGCGGTGGCATATCATCCGCTCACTCCTCATCTTCATCTAAATTGACATCGGCCGGCAGTTCGGTTTCGTCGGAGTTAGGTAAATCTTCTTCAAAATTGGTTTGATTTTGCGACTCGGAGTTGATTTAGTCATATAGGTTCTCAACTTCTTCTGCCGTCATCTCATTGAAAACATAATCTCCGGCAACGGTCGAAGATTGTCGTTGAGATCCTTGACCTCGACCTCGACCCCGACGAGAAGAGGTTGGAGTGTTGATATTGACATTACGGAAAGAGCTTGCCATAGTGATATTATAAAAGAGAATTAAGAATATTATTGATATTATTTTTAGAACAAATTAGCAACTTGACTTGAAACTTGAAAATACAAGAGAAGAAGAATAAGTATAGATGAATTAGTGTGAGATTTTGTGTTGGGGAGTGGGGTATTTATAGGTGTCAAGATGTGTTAATTTTTTTTTTTTTGAAAAACTAACCGTTTAACCGGTTCGGTTAGACCGGTTAACCGCGGTTAACCGGCAACGGCTAGTTTCCCATTCAAATTTCGGCCATCAATCATCAACGGCTAGTTGATCTCAACCGTTGATTTTCAACGGCTAATCCAGTGACCAGTCGATCGTCTGGTCACTGTTTTTTTTTTTAAAATATTTACAAGATGAATGCTATGTCTTCCTACTCAATAAGTAAAAAAAAATAATTTATAAAAAAAAAAAACTATGATTATAAGAAATATAAAGTTTAACATTGTCTTTTTTTCTTATTCCATAATTTTTATAAACTAAAATAAATAAAATTAATAATAAGTTCTCATTATACTTTATGTGCAAATATGATAATGTGATTAA
>BMAC01000076.1:281931-309161 GCA_014905375.1 Phtheirospermum japonicum
TTATAGAAGAGAATCTTTTTAAGTTCTTTGTGAAAAAAGTAAGAGTATGAAACTAAAATAATATTTCATATTTTTATTTGATTACACAAATTATGAGATCAGGTTTGCTTCATTTCTAAATATTCATTTTTATTAAAACAAAACAAAACAAAACAAGTTATTCTAGAAGTTCTACATATATTTTTGCATAAAGCATTTTTAAATAAGTTTTATTTTCGTACGTCTTCTACATTTATAATGTAAGATATTATAATCAGGTACCCAAAATTCTAGTCAAATCTTACTATTCAAAAAGTTCAATGAACTCAAATAATCTGTACTTTTTCTTCGGAGAGAAAAAAAGAAATAGATACTAATGTATACTCGGGTATCTAGATTTGACTTGACAGTAGTAGAGACACACGCACATGTGTGTATAAATATATATTGTATATAATGTGTATATATATATGTGATTTCTTAAAATAATATTAAAATGATGAATGCCAGTACTTGGATTCCTGCATTTCTATAGATGTGAATTAATTGTGGCATGTAGGAATTAATATATATACTCAAAATATTTAATCAGGTTTTGTGCTTCAATTAAAAAAAATAAAAAAAATGAAATTGCAGTGCAAGAAAAAATGGGAATATAATGGAGACCTTAGACATAATTGAATTGTCTTCCACTAAAGAGTGTGTGGGAGCATGAGTGAAATTATGAAGAGCAATTTGGGGGGTACAAATTTCATGAAATGGATGAAAAAAACATTGGGCCCATTCATTGATGAAGAGTGGCCCCACCGCCCCAAAATTGTATGTCTATGCATTTATGGGGTGGGGGTGGGTATTATTGGTTCTGGTGTAATGCCAAATCTACGAATGTTATGTGTACTTGTTTGCAAATTCAGAATATTTCAGTCCCCCATTACAAGTAACTTTATTTTGCAAAGTGTAACAACATTATTAGTACTTACTCATCTACAAGTACTATATTTTTGGCAAATTGCGGAATCAGGCTCTTTTAATTTATTTATTTATTTCTATTTTAGTAATGATTATGTAAACTGTATGTGATAAACTCTAAGTTCATTGTTTTTGTTTTTTGTTCTTTGACATTGTTTGAATAAATTATTTTAATAATCATAAAAATCCTTTTTTCTTTTTACAAATATTTTAAACATTACTTGGCCATGGAACATGGTTTTATTTTGCATCTTAGACACCAACCACTAACTAATTAATTAAATTTAACTTTCACGGAAGTTCATAAATTATTGGACTAGGACCTTTGCTCAATTGATGTGTAGTTAATTGGGTACGTATCTTTTACACATGTACAAGGTATTGATTACAAGGTCAATGGATCCTATGTGCTTGAAGAGGGTGAAATGCATAAATTCAATAGCATTTGCTTTAGAATGTTTAAATTCAATGCCTTGGTAGGTCTATTATAAATTAATATTATTATTATTATTATTATTATTATTGAATGAAACAAAATATGGAGTATAAAACAAATATCTAGAAAAAAACTACCCACGAATTACTTGAGATAAAACACGCTTAGATGTAAAAGTTATTTATTTGTGTGACAAGGACAGGCTAACAGCTCATATATAGTAGATGAAATTATCTGCCCGAAAATAAAGTAAAAAAAAAAAAAAAAAATCCGGGCAAGACGAGCGGCGCTTGCCGCCGCAAAAATCTAACGGCGTTGACACTTGACACGAATTTGTGGTACAATCGTCTGTCGAGTCCAGTCGGGTCTTATCAGTTGAAATGGGAAAGAATCAAAAAGCGAGTGTTCCAGTGTGGAGACCCCACCATTTCTTATCATATGCTGTCCCGTTGGATTACTCTGATTTGTCTGTCACAAGAGATAATTCACAATACTACGCGGGCGGGACCCACCCACCGGGTGTGAGTTGGGCTAAGGCCGACGCCCGGTTTGAATTTCTTAATCACAGGCACAGCTTTAAATGAGTTGTACGCTGGGTGATGGCTCATCAACATACACTTGATCTTGATGTGATCTTTGGCCTGTGTATGTGATTGTTCTCGATCGGTCCCCCACGTTTTCTTACTTAGTTCTTGTCGAAACCCTGTTGCTCACTTTCTAGCTATGCTTTTGGTAACTCTTAATTATTATTTTATTTAATTCTTTGGGGTTTATAGGATTTTAAATAGTGATCCATTCATTGTTTTTGTGTTCTCATTGGTCGTTTTCTTCTTCTTTTTATTTTTAGGTACAATATTAAAATGTCATATTTTCTCAAATAATTATTCACATTCCACATCTGTGCAACATGGCTGATTTAGAAATTATTTTTTCTACAAGCACATACTAATAGTTTCACAATTTTATCTGAAATAGTCTACAATTTTCCCCCTTTTTTCTTGCTGTGTAATTACATATAAAGACAGTACTTCACTACTATCTCATTTTCTTTTATACGTTTATATAGAATATTATCTTTTTCCAACTCGAAATACTACGATCTCTTCGAATCTGATTAGGTAATTGACTAATTTTTCACATCAATATATTTAATGTACGAGGAAAGACCTTTTAAACACGTCTTCTTAGCTGTTACTTAAACTTATGATGGCTATAAGACCAAAATAAACTCAAGAAGTCAAGTTTGAGAATATTCGAATTATGGAGTAGAATAGATATATCAAACTAGATATTCCCCAATTCAATATAAGAACACCACAAGAAAAAACTAAACTACATAAAAAAACAAAAAAAAAAAACTCTCGGTTAATGTGAGAAATTTGTAAATTATTTATCATCAAAATTTAAAATAGTCTATGAATACATACAATATTTTTGTTGATAATTTAAAAAATGTTGATAATTTGTCGGTTATTTGGTTGGTATAATTTGAGAAAACAAGTTCGATTGTATAAACACTAAATTATTTTATTTTTATTTTAATATTTCTTCTATAATAAATTATTGAAAAACACATAGACCCATAAATATCTATTTACTTCAATGACATACACATATTAATTAATAAATTTATATAAGAAGCTTCCAATTAGTATCATTTGATTTTTTATTTGCTTTAGAATAAATACTTGGTCTCGATAATTTTTATCTTATTTTCGTTTGTACGTCATTGTAAAAATTTCTGAATCCATCCTTGGGTGAAGGTGGTGGCGACGACAAGGGGTGGAGGGAGGAAGATGACCATGAATGGAATCCTGTCTAGTAAATTTAAATGTATTTGAGTGTAAATTGAGTATTTCAAAATTTTAATATTAGGGTTAAGATATTCTCATAACTTGTTAGGGTGTCGATCTCGAATCCCGGGCCTAACACTAATATAAATGCCATCATTTAACAGCTATTATGGCTCGTAATTACCCACTCAAACTGATTTTGTACTGAGGATTAATGTCGTTTTTTTTTTTCATTTTGCACCATGAACTTATTAAAATTGTCCTTAATGGACAATATCCGTACAAAGCATTTCTGATCTGTCACCATAGTCAACCCGATTCATCTCGACCTGGTAATTCCATAAGGACATGTTCAAAATGATACAAATATTCGAGCACTTAATTACATTAATGCACTTAATTTATATACCTCACGATTCAAGTCGACTTAAGTATCAAGCGTCTTTACCTAAAGTGAACAAAGTTATCATAAATAATCTAATATGTTTTCTGTTTTAGGTCACTAATCAAGTATCGCGAGTGATTCAAATACGCGTGACATAAATGATTTTAGGTATACCGATTTATTTAGTCAAATCATTTGGTTGGTGAATTTTCATTTAATAAATCACCATTCATGTAAATACTATTTGTCTCTATTGAGATTGCTACCATGATTTTTGGGGTTCTAATCGACTAGCATGTGTTGTTCCGTTGTATCTTGAGCTACATGATTCAAATGAAATATATTTTGTGCTTTGTTAGTTATCCGACGGTCAATCAAGAAGACTTGAAAACTTGTATGTAAACATGTTATCGACAAGTGTAGGGCGAAATAATGACATCTGATGTGCTTTTATTTGTAACGAACATGTGATATATTTCGTTACTCATATTTACCAACGACACCAATATAACTCAAATCAACAAATTGATGTGCTAAAACGAATTATACTATTCACATATACTAGTCCTATCAATACTTTTCAATTCAAGAGGACAAACAATGTGCAAACTAATTAAGTCCACCTTCCCCTAATAATGGAACACCTAATTCTTATCCCTTGTAGCAACCCTCCAAAAGCCATTTAATGCATTCTCCAGCTCCCGGATCCAATGCCAACTGTGTTTGGTTCCTCAAATAGTACTCATTCTTTGTTTTGAGGATACATTTCTATTCATTTGTGAATGGCCAAGTTTAATTGCCTTTTTTATTCTTTTTTCTTCTTTTCGTCTATTGTCATGTTTAGATGGGAATTTGGAATATTAATTAGTCAAATTCCTGTGATTGGATTGTTTGAGAAACAAAGACTAGAATTAACTTTTGGGTTCAAACACGTACTCCCTCCATCCCAAAATGATGGTCCTGCGATTGATTTCACACAGATTAAAAAATGATTAGTTTATATAGTTAAGTCATTAATTTAGTTAGTATTTTCCAATTATACCCTTCTTGAATTTATTAATATCAATTAATAATTATAAAAATCAGTGTTGAAATTAGTATATTTGTTATTGGAATAATAAGATTTTGCATTGTAATCATTAATTCTCAACTTACGGGGTAGAAAACTAGTATTTCAAGAATATTAATAAAGGGTATGTGTGAAAATGAAAAATTAATGATATGTTAAATATGGTAACTGGACTATTTTTGTGGGACGGACGAAAATGGAATACTGGACTATCTTTGTGGGATGGAGGGAGTATATATAAACTTTTTTATAAGAGAATATTAGAAATTGAGTTGAAATAATAATTTTTTCTTAAAATTGCCAAAAATATCACATAAATATCATTAATTTACACAAAATATCAACTCAAGGAGTTTGTATATTTAATAAATATAAATTAATGTTTTTTTTTTTCCTTTTTTTGTAAATTTATATTATTAAAAAAAATCAATACTAAATTGTGTTAATTAATGCCATTATTGATCTTTTTACACTAACTATTTTTATACAGTCAACCAAATCAATAAATTACCCACTAATTGTCAAAGAGGCCCATGTTAGTCGATATTTCTTTCTTTTCATATTTATATAGTATAAAAAAGTATAGTAAAAATTATCCAAATTAAATTAGATTTCCATGTTACTTGTGATGAATAACTGTTTGATGATATTTAATAATGAAGATAAGTATACTTTTTCTACAGGGTTGACATAATTTGAGAATTCAACATTGATATTTTGGGTAGTTATATGAATAATATAAAACAAATTATACCAACGTCTAGCGTATACCAGATATAGGTTGCTCCATGGATTTGGTTCTAATATTATTATTTTGTTACATATAAATCGGTAGGAATGTAATATGCAATTTGTAGTATGGATGAATTGTGACTTTTGCTTAAGTTAAATAGCGGAACTGCTAATCTATATATGTAAGTTTTATAGTATGATTATTAATTATTCGAGAAGTACTTACATTGTAGTATCTAAAGTACTTGAAAAAAATAATGTACAAAAGTAAAATTAGTACAACAATTAGTACAATTTTATTTCTTTCACGAAATCAACAATTGCATGTATCTTCAGAAGATTAGTTAGGGAGTGTTGGCAATTTTTTTGGGGAAAAACGGGTAATTCTCGACTCTTACATGGGAAAAAAAGAAAAAAAAGCAAATTCAGTTTTTTTTTGTTTGTTTAAACTAAGAGATGTGAATCACTTTTATGTAAGGAGCTGTGGTTTTATGTTTCTTTCTACTTTTGCTAGATGATACTAATTGGCAGTAAAATCACTAAATATTAAAGTTGAATATTCAATAGATGCTCCACTAATTGTTGTCTTGTAACTCCAACTTTAAGTAAAATCTACGGGATTATTACTATGTAATCATCGAATGTTCGACGCCTTTAAATATGCTACATAATTTGAAACTTAGACTCTTTTAAAATTATAATGTCGATTTAATTAACTTATTTGGTCCGTTTTTCTATCTCATATGCCCGGTAAAGAAAAAGTCGATTGATCTTGTTGACTCCACGCTAAGAACTTTTTGCTTTTTTATTTCTTTTTTGTTTGCTATACAGGTCTCGGTTACTTTTAGTGCATGGAAACGAATTAATAGACGGAACTGACTATATATGATTTTATTTATTTATATATATTAAAGATCCTTCATTTTCTTATTGTTACTTTTAATAAAAGAGAACTTGTAGGGTATCGTGAGTTCATTATTTGTCAATTAATTATAATTATTTAATTAAAAATTAATTATAAATATTGATAAATTAAATGCAGGGGGTGGGGGCATTCCGCCTTCACAGCACTTTAATAAAATTCAATTATTAAAACAATGGTAGAATTGTTAGAGTTTCTTACGTAAAATTAAACACATTCGGATTCGGAATATATTACCATTTTAATAAGTTAAATATTTGAAGTCGTGTGTCATATCCTCCGTGTAATTTATTATCTCGCTTTTGTATGGTAAAGAGGTAGAAATTGGATTTAAACTTTCGATCTGGACTCGAGAGTCTAAATTATATTGATAAGTTAAAATGTCGTAGAGACAAATTATTGAGTTTGAACTCACAAATTCATTTGATTGTATGTAATTACATATATTTAGAGTGTGTAATAATTTATCGTATTAGCGTCGTCAACACGAGCAAGTTATAGTTATTATACCATACATCTTGGAATGCGGAGCTACCACTCTTGTAATAAAGATAATTATTATTTTTAACTTAATGTTATTAGAATCGTTTCATAAGTGTTGGTTCCAATACAAACCAACACCAAATATACAAAGTGACGCTTTTTTTTATATATCTAAAACGCCTTAAATTAAAAAATAAAACTAAAGTTTGACTGGGTGGGCTTTTTAATTAGAAAGCGCCATCAATAATAATATCAAGGTCGATTCGAGTTAAAACACCACCATTGTTGTCATTTCGGGAAGCAATTTTCTAAGGAAC
Organism: Phtheirospermum japonicum; assembly: GCA_014905375.1. NCBI lineage: Eukaryota > Viridiplantae > Streptophyta > Magnoliopsida > Lamiales > Orobanchaceae > Phtheirospermum > Phtheirospermum japonicum. Next base: position 289,017 of record BMAC01000076.1, read on the forward strand.
CAACTCTAATTTTTCAAGTGGCGGTATTAAATACAAAGCGCCCTAATACTTCTTCAGCATAAAAGTGTAGAAGCCGCCACCAATACCACCAAATAAGAATATCTATCAAACCATTTCTTCTGCATCGTAAAAAGTGGAACTGTCACTATAACTTTGCCCAAGAATTATCTCCTCCGCCGCACCTCATCTTCGTTGACTCGACTGAATCTGCTACACACCTCCTCTTCCGCCCTTGAAAGACTAAGCCATAAAGATTCTCTACCCTCGCCGCAATTTACAAACAAACCGTAGTTAATCATCTAGATATTCCAGAATTAAAGGATTCAATGCTTGATTATATTGATCACAAAGGGTTTACATATATACAAAAGATAGTCAACTAACTCCCTATAATTAAGGCTAACTAATATACCGACAGTAATTACAATAATTATGAATGAGCTATAATTGAGGAGTCTAATACACCCCCGCAGTCGAAGCGAGAGTTTTCCGTATGCTGAGACTGTCTCGAAAATCTTCAAAGAGTATACGGGGAAGCCCTTTGGTAAATATATCAGCAATTTGGTATCGAGACGGTACATGAAGAACTCGAACGTGGCCGCGAGCAACTTTCTCACGTAAAAAATGAATATCCATTTCGACATGTTTAGTGCGTTGGTGTTGAACAGGATTTCCAGAAAGGTAGATGGCACTAACATTGTCGCAGTAAACAATGGTGGCTTTCTGAATCGGAAAATGGAGCTCAAGAAGGAGATTGCGTAGCCAACATGATTCAGACTCCTCGGTACTCGGCCTCGGCGCTTGAGCGAGAGAGAGTGGGTTGACGTTTTGAGGACCATGATATCAGATTGTCGCCAAGAAAAACGCAGTATCCAGAAGTGGAGCGTCGAGTGTCTGGACAACCGCCCCAATCTACATCTGTATATGACACGAGTTCAGAAACAGACGATTTATAAAGTTGCAATCCAAGATCAAGCGTCCCTTTAATATATCGAAGTACGCGCTTTAACGCGTTCATATGCTCAATCTTCGGGTTGTGCATGTGTAAACAAACTTGTTGGACTGCGTAGGATATATCCGATCGTGTGAATGTGAGGTATTGTAACGCACCAGCTAAACTTCGAAAGTGTTTTGGATCGTCGTAGGGGGGATCCGAATCATGACTCATTTTGGTGTGTGTGTTGGGTTACACGATGTCATTCCAGCTCTTTCGAGAATCTCCTCCGCATATTTCGATTGATTTAAAAAGAGTCCAGAAGAATTCCGTGTGACCGCAATTCCCAGAAAGTAGCTAAGTGATCCCAAATCCTTCATAGCAAATTCTGAAGCGAGAAGAGTTATAATAGACTGACGAAGTGCTGAGGATGACGTTGTAAGAATGATGTCATCGACATATAGAAGAAGATAAGCCAGGTCGGAGCCTTGATTGTAGATAAACAAAGAGTGATCGGGTTTGCTGTGAGCGAAACCAATGGTGGCGACAAAATCTGCAAACCTCTGATACCAAGCACGAGGAGCTTGTTTGAGACCGTAAAGCGACTTCTTCAATAGACATACGTAATCAGGATGTTTGGAATCCCTGAAACCCAATGGTTGATGCATATAAACCGTTTCATTGAGGTGTCCGTGTAAAAACGCATTCTTTACGTCTAGTTGATGTATGGTCCATGAGTGACATAAAGCAATGGTGAGAACGGTACGAATGGTAGCAGGCTTCACCACGGGACTGAATGTTTCGTCACAATCTACTCCAATTTGTTGATACCTGCCATCACCTACAAGTCGGGCTTTATGCCGCTCAAAAGAACCGTCAGAATTCTTTTTGTGTCGAAAAATCCACATAGAACGGATAACATTCACATTAGATGGGCGTGGTACTAAATCCCACGTTTTATTTTTAATAAGAGCATTGAATTCATCGTTCATGGCGGATTTCCAATTTAGATCGGACAAGGCGTCTTTTGGGTTACGAGGAATAGGTGACGGGGTGGTGGAGGAGGATAGATTAAAGAGACGTTTGGGACACGATATTCCACACATACTTCGAGTAGTGATAGTACGAGTGGGTGGAAGTGGGGCTGGTGGGGGATTGGGTGGTGCTGGTTGTGCAAGCCCAGTTGGCAATTGAGGAGGTGGGCTTAAGGGAGGGGAGTTATGCGATGTTGTATGTGGCCCAATTGGGGCAGTGATGGATGATGGTGGGTCCGTGGTTGACTGGGCTGTTTGGAGTGGCCCATCACGGGAAGGTGGCTGTAATTGATCGAGTTGGGCTTGGACAATGGGATGAAGTGGGCTGTCCAGAAAAGAGTAACTCGAAGTGGATGGGGGCTGTAATTCCGCAAAGGGAAAATGTGTTTCGTCAAACACGACATGTCGAGAAATGATGATTCGTCTAGAGGAGATATCATAGCATTTATACCCTCTGTGGTTGGTGGGATATCCGAGAAAAACACACGGGGTGGAACGAGCTTGTAGTTTGTTTATTGTTTGTGAGGAAAACAATAGGAAACAAAGACAACCAAAAACACGAAGGTGGTCGTAGGTTGGAGCTCGATAGTAGAGAAGTTCTGTGGGAGAAAATTTTTGGAGGTTTTTATGAGGAATGATGTTGAGGAGATATGTGGCCATTTGCAAGGCGTGATGCCAGAAATTTGGTGGAGTTGAGGAGTGGACGAGAAGAGTTCGCATGACGTTGTTAATGGCTCGTATCTTTCGCTCGGCTTTTCCATTTTGAGGGGAAGTRTATGGGCAAGAAAATCGGAAATCTAGACCATTTTGTTGGAAAAACAGTTTAAAAGCATTATTTGAGAATTCTTTTCCGTTGTCACATTGGAATGTTTTTATTTGCTTTTGAAACTGAGTATGTATGAATGAGCTAAAAGATTTGAATATGGGTAAGGTTTGCGATTTGTGGCTAATGGGAAAAGTCCAAACAAAATCGCCATAATTGTCAAGAAAGAACACATAATACTTATGGCCGGCGGCACTTAACACAGGAGATGTCCATAAGTCACTATGCAAAATATCGAAAGGAGAGAAAGTACGAGAATTTGAAGAATAAAAAGGTTGTTTCACATGTTTACCAAAAACACAAGATTTACAAGTGCCATTATTAGAAACGGGTTTACAATGGATGACCCTCTTATTCTTGAGTGAATTAAAAACAGAAACTCCGGGGTGGCCTAAGCGATCGTTCCAAAGACGTGGAGATAAAGCGGGGAAAGTGGAATTTGTGGAGGCTTGATCTTTTGAAGAGGTGGTGATTGGGTAGAGGTCGCCAGAACTATTGCATCTCATTATCATTTTCCCAGTCTGAATCTCCTTCACAGAGAAACCATATGGATCAAATTCAATGGTCACATTGTTATCAGTTGTAAAACGATGAACATATACAAGATTTTTAATGAGTTTTGGGGCGTGAAGCACATTATGTAATTGTAATGGAGGGAAAGGTGAGGGGAGTGATTTTTGTCCATAACCATGAATAGGAATTTCCTGACCACTACCGACAATAATATTTTTATTTTTGCTCAAATTAAAATAACCCGTAAGATTACCTACCTCGCCTGTCATATGAGAAGTGGAACCTGTATCCATGTACCAGGTATTGTCCGGTGGGTTCAAAGTCATGGTTTGGAAAGCTTGCTCCAACGCAGTCGGCTGCAAGTCCGCATGGTATGCTTGTTGTTGACGGTTTCCCAATAACCCGGGCTGCTTGGATGGTGCCGGTGGACGTGCCCACCCATTTGTAGGGTATGGGCATGGTAGAGGAGCCCAATTTTGAGCCCAAGGCGTAGCCTATGGAGGATAAAATGGGTATTATTGCCACTGCCCCTGTTTTCGTGACTGCCCACCACCAGGATTAGAACCCCCGCCATTTTGTGATCCATCACGATTGCGATTGGAATTCTTTCCTTTGCCACGACTGTAATATGGGCCCCTGTTAGTCGAACTGTGTGTGACTCGATTAGGATTCTGCGAAGGGGTTGAGTTGCGGTTATTAGTTCCAGATCCGGAGGTTGGAGATCGACTCGTGCCATTACCTGGATTTGCGATAAGGGCATGTTGAGGCGATTGGGCGCGAGCAGCAGCAGCCTGAAGTTGCTGTGTTTTCCGAGCTTCTTCCAAGAGCAAACGGGATCAGGTATTGGTGAACTCCGGTAAGGGTTCCAATTGAGAAAGTGTAGAAGCTATCGTATCATAATTTTCATTTAAGCCATTTATGGGATGAAGAACTAACCGGTGATTCGAAACTGGGGAATCGACGTTGGCGAGTTGATCCGCCAAATTTTTTAGTTCCTGACAGTAGGAGGAGACGTCAGGGAAGTCATCGAGAAATGTGTGCGTGAATTTGGTTTCGAGAGCCGAGGCACGGGCGTTTTTGTTATCCAAAAACATATTGGCAATTCGATTCCATTGTTCTTCAGCGGTGGCATTCTTCTTCAGGATGTTGATGAGGAGAGCAGGTGTTATCGTTCCGTAGATCCAAGTTAGAACGATTGCGTCAAGGCGATTCCATAGATCCTTGTCGAAACTGGAGTCCTTCACTCGTTCTTCGAATTTGATTGAGGGGATGATGTGTTCATAAACATCATAGGCACGGCAATGAATTGTAAACAATTCAGCCCAAGAATCATAAGGTCCTTTCTCTGAGTCCAAAAGAATCGGGAATGAGTTCTTGATATTTGAGATGGCTAGGGCAGGGTGAAATCTAGTGGAAGATTCTGCCATGGGAGCCAAAAGAGACAAGAACAGAGAAGAATGGCGGAAGCGTGAATATGGTTAGGAGTCGGTGAGCTCTGATACCATAAAGGATTCAATGCTTGATTATATTGATCACAAAGGGTTTACATATATACAAAAGATAGTCAACTAACTCCCTATAATTAAGGCTAACTAATATACCGACAGTAATTACAATAATTATGAATGAGCTATAATTGAGGAGTCTAATAAGAATGAAGAGTATTCATGGCTTTTCACAGTTCAGCGACGAGTTCTGAGGACAGTCGAAAGTCTCAGAGGACCACAAATGGTCGGTGGCCGCTTTGAATTTGCACTTTCTTACCAGCTGTTACTTGCAAAACAATCATGCGCATTGTGCTTACAACGTATAGCTCAATGTTTGTTACTTGTTTGCTTTGTCATACTTTACGATGGATCTAATGAATGAAGCAAAAGCTGTGTTATCCCCTAATGAGTAATCTGTAGAGGGTATGCTCATGAATATATTTCAAGCAAGCATATGTAACTAATTGAACTTGTTAACGAAACTCTTGTTTCACTATAGACTTTGAGAGTTTCAACTAGTCCATTATAATATGAAGATTTTAAACATTCTTTTGTCTAGATATGTTTTTTGTTGAAATGACCCTTTTGCAGAGGTGGAGTAATCAAATAATTTCTTACTTATTGCAGGTTCCAAATGAATTGTGTTATGACCCACTTGGAGAGCCTTTTTAATATATATAATTAGACCTTTTGGGTAGTTTTAGACATTTAATATTTTTATTATCTTATATATAGACCACATTTGTTTAGGGTTGTATTATTTTTCGTTTTATCAATTTTTCATACACAGACTCTTGTCTTTGTTTTCTCTTCTATTATGGTTTTTCTTGGGGTGGGGGGGGTGGGGGGGGGGGGGGTGGGGGGGTAAGTATTCTGATCCGTCATTTTCTGCTGTTATCGTTTGCTTCTGGGTTATTTTTTACCCGTTTCTTACTGTTTGTGGTGATTTATTGCCCTTTTGGAATTCGCTATTGGGTATATTTCACCATTTCTCGTCAATTTCTATTTGGTCTTGTTTATATGATTAGATAGTATATTTATGTTACAATGGCTAGTGAAAATGATGATTCGTTACAGGCTTTTAGTGCCCAACTCAATTGGTATAATTATTCTTATTGGAGTTATGTGTCGAAGAATTTTCTGAAATGGAAGAGAGTGTGAGGTTATGTTTCTGGAACCTTAGGTAGACCAGATAAAATCATTACTTGGATCAATAATTCGGTGTAACAATCTATTGGAGTCCGATCAGCAAAGTATGATACGGCTAAGGAGGTTCGGGATCACTTGGAAATATTATATGTACAGTCAAACTTAGCCAAGAAGTATCAATTGGAGATTGACATTCGTGTTCTTCAGCAAAACAATATGACTATTCAAGAGTTTTATTCTTTCATGACCAATTTATGGGACCAACTGTCTCTCATGGAATCTGCAGAAAACTACGAGCATATGCCCCCTATATTTCTCGTAGAGAAGAGATGCGCCTTGTCCAGCTCTTTATGGATTTAGAGATGATTTTGAAGGACTTCAAGGAATAATCCTGCACCGCAATCCTCTCTTCACAGTTGATTCGTTGGTTACTGAGTTGCTCGCCGAAGAAATTCATCTTAAGTCCCATTCAGAGAAAGGGAATGGACAGAAAGGGATCCTTCCTACTCCGTCTGTTTTTGCTGTTCCTTCTAAAAAATCATCCAATAGTCAGAATAGGCCTCAAGTTGTATCCAATGTTTGCAGATTTTGTAGGGGTCAAGGTCACTGGAAAGCAAACTGTCCAAAGTTTCTTAACAGGAATCAGCAAGCACGATAATCCTCTCAATGGAGACCTCCATCTCAAGTGCCACAACAGAATTACAGGCCTCCAACATCTAACGTTGCAGCAGTTGTTCCTCCGGTTAATTCGTTAGATGTTGAACATGCATTTTCCTTTGGAGACACTTTTGGTTCTGTTCCTACGGTAGCTATAGGGATGACAATCCTGCCCCGACCCGTGCTGTTTTGGGCGGCCCGCCCCGTGACCCTTCGCGGGCGGGGCGGATCCGAGTACCTTCTCCGCCCCGCGGGTACCCGCCCCGGCCCGACCCGCTGTACATTTTTTATTTTTAAATATATTTTATATATGTTTTAAATATTCTTTTATATGAATTATTAAAAATTTTAAATTTAGTATTGTTTTTAATTAATCTTTCATCTTATATTTAATTTTTATAATAATATATGTGTTATTATATATTAAATTAATTTTAAATTTAATAAAAATAATAAAAAATAAACATAACGGGTCGACCCGCCCCGCGGACCGTGGCGGGGCGACCCGACCCGTGGGATGGACAGGGCGGGTCCGGGTCCTCTAGTACCCGGCCCGACCCGGCCCATTGCCATCCCTAGGTAGCTACTCTTGCAAAGCAGTATCAGAAGTTTCTTGCCACGCTGTCGCATGCCATGTCTTCTTCTGTAAATAAAGGTTTGTCTTCATCTGGTTCATCAGATATATCTTCGTCGATATGGATTCTTGACTCGGGAGCATCTCTTCATATGTCTTCTTTGTTAAGTTCATTTATAAACTTGCGCTCTAATTCATCTGTATCTGCCATGACTGCTGATGGAACCCCTATGCCATTAGCAAGAATCGGATCTATATGTACACCGCAGTTCTCTCTTTGACATGTCTACTATATTCCGAATTTAACTGTGAATCTTGTGTCAGTCAGTCAGTTGTGTGACTCTGGTTTCTCAGTTTTGTTTACTTCCACTTCTTGTTATGTTCAGGATTCACAATCTAGGAGGGTGATTGGAACAGGCCGTAGGCATGGAGGAATTTACATATTAGATGAGCTTAACACCTAACATGTTGCTGCCTCAAGTGTTAACTTGTCGTCTTTTCATTTGAGTTCACCGTCTTCTGATTTTTACTTATGGCAACGTCTTGGACATGTTTCTTCTTCTCATTTAAAGTACTTAACCTCTACAAGAGCTTTAGGAAAGTTGTGAACTCATGTTTTTTTTATTGTAATGGTTGAAAATTGGTTAAGTTTTCAGCTTTATCGTTTAATAAAAGTACTTCTGTTTCCGTTGCACCTTTTGACTTGGTGCACCCTGATGTGTGGGGACCATCACATGTTCTCTCAAAGGGTGGCTCTAGATATTATGTTTTAGTTATTTATGATTATAATTTTTATTGTTGGGTTTACCTTATGAAGCGTCATTCCGATTTTCTTGCTATTAATTATATATTTTGTGCTCTTGTTAAGACTCAACACAATACTTTTATTAAGTGTTTTTGATGTGATTTGGGTGGTGAATATACTTCTACTAAGTTCTCTGAAGTGCTTGCCTCTGATGGCACTCTCCATCAAACCTCTTATACCGATACGCTTGAGCAAAATTGGGTTGTTGAACGTAAACACCGTCATATTGTAGAAAGTGCACGCTCTCTTCTCTTGTCTGCATCTGTTTTTAATGAGTTTTAGGGGGAAGCTGCTCTTACTGCTGCCTATGTGATTAATATGATTCCATATTATATTACATCAGGTTTATCCCCATTTGAGAGATTGTATAGTCAATGCCCCAAATTACTCTGTTTTGCGAGTTTTTGGTTCTTCATGTTTTGTTCTTCGACCTCATGTTGAACGTAGTAAACTATCTTCTCGTTTAGCACTTTGTGTCTTTCTTGGTTATGGGGAGGGTCAAAAGGGATATCGTTGTTATGATCCTCTAGCACAGAAACTTTATGTATCACGTCATGTTGTGTTTCTTGAGCATATTCTATACTACTCCATTCCTCCTTGATTCCATGACCTTACAAGGTCAGATATTGCTGCTATTGATCCTTTTTATGAAGATTCAGACACTAGAGCTGAGCCTTACGGGGATAACACCAATATGTTTGATGATTCAGATTCCTCTCACGTTGATATTCCTATTATTCCTACTACCTCTACAGTCCCTCCGGAGACGATGTCTCACCAGCACCACCACAACTTTATCCTTAAAGCGTTCGTAAGTCCACTCAGTTACCAGATTATGTTTACTCACAATTTGTCTGAGCCCTCTTCATATCAAGAGGCTGTTGTTGATCCTCTTTGGGAGCAAGCTATGGCTGAGGAACTTTCTGCTCTGCATAAGACAGATACTTAAGATCTCATTTTCTTTCCTCCACAAAAATGTGCGATTAGCTCTCGTTGGGTATATAAAATTAAAACAAAGTTTGATGGGTCGATTGAGATATACAAAACTCGTCTTATTTCTAAGGGATTTTCTCAACAATATGGCATGGATTATGTAGACAGATTGCTCCAGTTGCCAAAATGTCTACCATCTGTGCTCTTATTGTAGTTTCCTCTGTTTGAAATTGGCATCTATTCCAAATGGATGTCAAAAGCATCTACTTGAATGGTGATCTTCAAGAAGAAGTTACATGGTCCCTCCACCGGGTGTTGCACGTAATTCAGGCGACGTTTGTAGATTGAAGAAGGCTCTTTACGGCCTTAAACAAGCTCCTTGAGCTTGGTTTGAGAAGTTTTCTATTGTGATTAAATCTCATGGTTTCCATTCTATCAAAGATGACTCTACCTTATTCCTTAGGTGTACTTCAAAAGTTTTCATATTGATTTCTTTGTACGTTGACGATATGAATATTATTGGGGACGATGCTCAATAGATTGCAGAATTAAAATTGCAATTGGCGCGACAATTAGAGATGAATGATTTAGGAACACTTCGCTATTTCTTGGGGATTGGGGTGGCCTACTCTCCTAGGGGATATCTTTTATCTCAATCCAGGCTACTATTCTTGATCAGGTTTGGTTATCAGATACTGGATCAAAAGATACACCTCTTGAACAGAATGTAAAATATACTCCCTCTATTGGCGTTCGTTTGTCTAATCCCACTTTGTACCATATTATTGTTGGTAGTTTGGTGTATCACACTATCACTAGACCAGATATTGCTTATGTTGTACACATTGTCATTCAGTTTGTTACTTCTCCTACTTCGGTTCATTGGGCAGCTATTCTTCGTATCATTCGTTATCTTCGAAACACTCGATTTCAGAGTTTATTATTTTCTTCCTACACATCCTTGGAATTAAGTCCTACTCAGATGATGATTGGGTCGGTGACCCTACTAACCGTAAGTCAACTACTGGATTTTATATTATTTTTAGGAGATTCTCTTATCTCTTGGAAAAGTAAAAAGCAGCCTGTTATCTCCCACTCATCTACAAAAGTTGAATATCGTGCTATGGCCTACTAATCGTAAGTCAACTACTGGCTTTTATATTTTTTTAGGAGATTCTCTTATCTCGTGGAAAAGTAAGAAGCAGCATGTTATCTCCCGCTCATCTACAGAAGCTGGATATCATACTATAACCTCCACTACTGATTGTTTGGTTGCGCTGGCTACTTGATATAGGTATTCCACTCTTAGATCCTACTCCCATGCATTGTTATAATTTGAATGCCATTCAAATTGCACGCAACTCTGTCTTCTATGAGTGCACCAAACATATTGAGATTGATTGTTATTTCACTATCAATCGTCCAAAATAACCATGAGCGGCTACGATATTATAAGTTTCTTCCTCTTGACCGAATCTGTAACCTTATTAGCAGATTCATTTTCTGTGGTTTCCCTGATCAAACTAGAAGTTACCAAGGAACCATGCATAGCACTGAATAGGGAGCCGCCGAAGCTACGCCTAACATGTGAAATGGGTGCATAAGGATGTTGTGATCATCCTGGAATACAATCATGAAATTGACTTGACACCACTTTCAACTGGCACGATTACTTTGCCATTTGTATCTTCGGCAATGCGAATTTTTGATTTGTTTACAAAATCACATTTAATTACGCGTTTTTAGTTTTTGACTAGCAAACTCTCGATACTACCTCTTGATGCATCAAGAGTTTGAAGGGGGTGTTAATTATATAATTAGACCTTTAGGGTAGTTTAGTCATTTAATCTTTTTATTGTGTTATATATAGACCACATGTGTTTAGGGCTGTATTAATTTCTCATATTATTCACTCTATCAATTTTTCATTGTCTTATATTATTCACTCTATCAAATTCTCGTACATAGAACCCTCGCTTCTCATTTCTCTATTCATATGGTTTATTTATTTTAACAAACCTGTCATGCATTTCGAAGTTCTTGGACTTAGTGGGATTGGTGTTATGGATGTTGTTGTTGAGATGATTATAGAAATTGGGGTTTGAGTTTTTATTTTGATGAATTGTTTTAGTTTTTAATACATGTTCATATTTAGATTTTTTTTTTCTTTGTGCATTTTTAGTTTAGGTTTACATTCTAGATAATGTTCCTGCATAGTGGGAAGTAAACCAAGGAAATTTATATTAAATGTTTTGTGTTGGAGAAACCTTTTATTAGAAGACTGATTTTGACACGTTACATAAATTTCAAGTTTTGTTGTTGTAATATTTTCCTGGTGTTCCCTTATGGATAATAATTTGGATATGAATTATGCATGGTATTGTGATGTTTACAGGTTAACACATGAATTAAATTGTAATAGTTAGATATATGTAGATTGTGATAGGTAAAATATGATGGACATTTTTTTTATTTATTAGTTTACATCGGTTATAGATAAACTGATTTGAGGATATTTTATTTTTTTTTCCTTTTAAATTTACAGTGGTTATAGACAAACAAATGTTAATTCTAAGTATTATTAGTGATGCTTTTGGCAAAATGATCACTCGAATTTTGTTATTTGTGGCGCTTTAGAGTAATGAGCGTCACCCATATTTTGTTATTGGTAGCGCTTGGCGTTTCCAATTAATAAGCGCCACCCAAATTTTGTTATTGATGACGTTTCCATGTAAACACACCACCTATTTCACTTATTTGTGACGATTTACAATCGCCACCCAGATGAAAACATTTTAAGTGGTATCCAGATTAGTGACGATTCATAAACGCCACTTATGAGTGCTCAGAAGCGCCACCAATCGAACCTTCTCTTCTTATGGTTCTTTTTTCTTAATCAATTATTGTTTGTAATTTTCTAACATGATGTTCATTTAGTTTTCTTTGGGATTTGTTAAGTCTTAACTGGATAATTGTTATTTTCCGTATGTTCATATTTTTTTAATTAACTATTCATTTGTATGTTACTAAGTATCTATTATTTTTTTAATAGGATATTCATAAGTTTCAATGGACATTCTCATTGGTTTTACTGAACACCCATTATTTTCAGATTGAATATTCATCTATTTATCAGTAGATATTTATTTAATAGTGGAGTAGGTTAATCCATGAAGTACACATAATTTGTCATTAGATTAGTGTTTCATTGGATGAAAAATCTTAAAAAAACAGTTGTATAAATGCATTTCGTTTTCTTTTTTAACATTGCATGTGTGTAGAAAAGCTTGGGTCGGGGCTCACTAAAACCCCTACCTTCGTCGTTACACTGTTATTGTTGATATGTCTTGAGTCTCTCGCTTCGGCGAGTTGTACGGCCAATCCCCCTTGTTTGGGGGTCCGGCCGGCCCAAACGGTATGCAATTTTGGGCCTTAAGCCCAATTTGGTGTATTCTCTTAATACTATAAATATGGTCTTTGAGATCAGAAATCTGTAATCCTAATCGGTTAATAAAATCTGTTCTTCTCTCTGCCCGTGGACGTAGCCAATTTGGTGAACCACGTAAATCTGGAAGATGTTCGATCTGCCCTCCACAATAGAGAAGACCGTCAATGGACAACTGGCTCTGTCACAGAAAATCAGGCATCGGGGTTGTTTGTCACAGGTAAAGAAAAAGGGAGATTTGAGAAGAAAACTGGGAAGCCGAATCCGAAAGGTTCAAAAGGTCCTAGACCCGAAGACATATGCAATTACTGTAAAGAACCAGGGCACTGGAAGAATGATTGTCCTAAGAAGAAGAGGAAGCAGGAGAAGAAAGGGGGTGTCGGTGGTTCTGCAGCTGTGGCAGAAACTGATACGAATTCTGAAGAAGATCTGGCTTTGGTTGCAGCTGGATAGTCTCAACGTAATGATGTGTGGGTTCTTGATTCTGGGGCATCGTACCATATTTGTCCTAACAGTGAGTTCTTCACGACCTATGAGCAGATAGATGGAGGAAATATTTCCATGGCAAATAGTGCAGTCTGCAAAGTGGTTGGAATTGGCTCAGTCAGGATATGGACAAATGATGGGGTATTCTGCACCTTGAAAGAAGTCAGGCATGTTCCACAGATGACGAAGAATCTGATATCATTGAGTCTTCTTGACAGCAAGGGTTTCGGTTTCAAAGGTGAAGGTGGAGTTATGTATGTCTGTCAAGGTTCAAAGGTGGTCCTAACAGGCCTGAAACGTGGTACCTTATATTATCTGCAAAGTTCCACTGTGATAGGTTATGCTGATGTTGCATCATCCGAGGTTGAGACCAAGGATATGACCAGGCTGTGGCATATGAGGGTCAAAGCGGGATCTTCTTTCTGGGCATAAAGTACAGAGTCTTGAATTCTGCGAGCATTGTGTGTTTGGGAAGTTTCATCGCAGCAAGTTCCCAAAGAAGGCCGTTCATCATACCAAGGGGACTCTTGACTACATTCATATGGTTTGTTGGGGTCCGTCACGTGTTGAGTCTATTGGAGACCACAAATATTTTGTGTCTATGATTGATGACTACTCAAGGATGACTTGGGTAATTATGATGAAGAACAAAAGTGAAGCGTTCAAGAGATTTCAGCAGGGGAAGGCGTTGGTAGAAAATCAGACTGGGAAGAAGATCAAGCGACTGTGAACTGATAATGGCCTGGAGTTCTGTTCGTCTGATTTCAACGATTTCTGCTAGGATGCAGGGATTGCTTGACACCACACCATACGACACACGCCGTAGCAAAATGGTGTGGCAAAGCGCATGAATCGGACATTGCTAGAGAGAGCAAGATGCATGCTCTCAAATGCTGTTTTGGCTAGAAAGTTGTGGGCAGAAGCAATAAACACGGCGTGCTATCTGATCAACCGTGGTCCTCATACTGGCATTGATTGCAAGACACCTTATGAAGTATGGTCTAATAAACCTGCAGATTATTCATTGTTGAAGGTTTTTGGGTGTACTATTTACTATCATGTTAGTGATGGTAGATTAGAACCAAGAGCTAAGAAAGGTATATTTGTTGGTCTTGGGGATGGAGTTAAGGGATATAGAATCTGGTCACCTTCATAAAATAGAGTTATATTCAGCAGGAACGTGATTTTTGATGAGAATTCTATGCTTAACCCCGCTGAGAAGTCCATTGGTGCAGAAAATTGTAGAGCTATGAGAACAGGCGTGAAGCCTCCTGTGCGATACGGTTTTGAGGATATGGTGACTTATGCATTACAAGTCGCTGACGAGGTAGAAGAGGAAGAACCATCTGTAGGTGAACCATTCACATACAGAGAGGCTGTTTCAGGTAGTGAGTCAGCTCAATGGTTCACTGCAATGAGAGAAGAGATGGAATCACTTGACAAGAATCTGACTTGGGAGCTGGTCAAACGGCCAAAGGGGAGGAAGATTGTCACTTGCAAATGGATATTCAAGAAGAAGGAAGAAGCCACATCTGGTGAGGGTGTGAGATACAAAGCTCGACTAGTTGCAAGAGGGTTCACACAGAAGGAGTGGGTTGACTATAATGAGATATTCTCACCAGTTGTCAGACACACTTCCATCAGAGTATTACTAGCAATGGTTGCACAACAGGATTTAGAACTTGAGCAACTGGATGTGAAGACAACTTTTCTACATGGGATGCTCGAAGACGATATCTACATAACTCAACCAGAGGGGTTCCAGGCTCCGGGAAAGGAAGATTATATTTTCAAGTTGAAGAGGTTCTTATATGGGCCAAAGCAGTCTCCAAGACAGTGGTATAAGAGGTTTGACAGTTACATGATCCAGTTGGGATACAACAGGAGTCCACATGATTGTTGTGTGTATCACAACAAATCAGATTATGGTTCCATGATCTATCTCGTTCTGTATGTGGATGATATGCTCATAGCTGTGAAGTCCAAGTCTGATATTCAGAAGCTGAAGGATCTGCTCAGTGCTGAGTTCGATATGAAGGATTCCGGTGCTGCCAAAAAAATTCTGAGCATGGAGATATATAGGGAAAGAGAAAAGAAGAAGCTCTTCGTGTCACGGAAGAGTTACATTGAGAAGATCTTGTCTAGACTTGGCATGTCTACCGCCAAGCCTATTGATACCCCAAGTGCTACAAATATTCATTTATCCGCTGATTATACACCAAAGTCTGTAGTTGAGCAAGAATACATGTCTCGAGTCCCATACTCTAATGCAGTAGGGAGTTTGATGTATGCTATGGTCTGCATTAGAACAGATCTTGCACATGCTGTGAGTGTTGTCAGCAGGTTCATGGGACGACCTGGAAAGGAGCATTGGCAAGCTGTGAAGAGAATTTTTCGTTATCTTAAAGGTACGTCTGATATTGGTCTCTTGTATGGAGGTGATACTCATGGTTCTGTAACTGTTTACTCTGACTCTGATTATGCTGGAAATGTTGATAGTAGAAGATTTATGACTGGTTATGTCTTCACTCTTGGTGGTTCTGTTGTTAGTTGGAAGGCAACTCTACAGGCTACAGTTACTCTTTTTACAATTGAAGCAGAATATATGGCATTGACAGAAGCTGCTAAAGAGGGAATTTGGTTGAAAGGGCTTGTAGGCATTGTTCTAAAAATCGGCCTAGGCGGTCGCCTAGGCGCTCGGCGCCCTCGAACCGCCCACGATTTTTGAAAATCGGGCAAAAAAATTGCCGGAGGAATTCGCCGCCGCCTAGGCGCCCTCGGCGCCCAAGTCCATTTTTTTTTTAATCCAAAACGACGTCGTTTTGGTTTCAATTTTTTTTAAAACCAATTCAATTGTTACGGGGTAAGAATTAGGACAGAACAGAACAGAAACTGACTGAGAACTCTTACCCTTATTTATGTTGTTTTGAACTTTAAATTAAACAATAGTTTTGAACTTGTGATCATTACTTTTAGATTTGGATTGTCATATACTTTATTGTGTAGCAGGTAGTATGTTGAACTATTAAATGTTGGATGTAATGTTGTAAATCGGGGTATTTATTCTCAAATTTTAGGCCCCGCCTAGGCGCTGGTCTGGCGCCTAGTGCTCGCCTAACTATTTTTAGAACACTGCTTGTAGGTGATCTTGGTCTACATCATGATCAAGTTATTGTGTTTTGTGACAGTTTGAGTGCAATCTGTTTGACCAAGGATCAGGTCCATCATGAGAGGACCAAACATATTGATGTGAGGTGTCATTTTCTGAGAAATGAGCAGAGAAGCAAGGTGATGAAAGTAGGTACAACTGATAATCCTGCTGACATGTTCACCAAGCCGGTCCCACATAGCATAGCAAGTGTCGACATTGTCTGGACTTGTTAAACGTCAAAAGCTGTTAGTTGCCCAAGGAGGGCAAATCTGAGGCAGAAAGAAGGAGTCTGTTCATCTGGCATTGTAATGATGCATCTGCAAGGAAAATTCAAGTCAAGATGGAGATTTGTTGATATGTCTTGAATCAGAAATCTGTAACCCTAACCAGTTAATAAAATCCGTTCTTTTCTCTGCCCGTGGACGTAGCCAATTTGGTGAACCGCGTAAATCTGTGTCTTCTTTACGTTTTCTGTTTATTACTTTATAATCCTATTCATTCATAACAGTTATTGTGTACTCCTTCGATTTTTCAATACATGTTTCAACAAAGAAAAGTTTGTTCAAAATAGTTATTATTTCACATTCTCAAGTTAAAACTGTACTCTCTCCCTCCCAAAATAATAGTCATGCGTTTGGTGTCACACATATTAAAAAATAAATAGTTTATATAGTATAAATTACACCATTTTTAAATTTATTAATGTCAATTAATACTCTTGAAAATCAGTGTTGAAATTAGTATATTTGTTATTGGAATAGTAAGATTTTGTATTGTAATCGTCAATTTTCAATTTACCATGTAGAAAACTAGTATTTCAAGAATATTAATCGAGGGTATATGTGAAAATAAAAAATTAATGATATATTAAATATGGTAACAGAACTATCTTTATGAGACAGACGAAAATGAAATATTGGACTATCTTTACGGGATGGAGGAAGTACTTACGTTTATTAATTTGTCTCTAATCATTGAGAGAGAAAGAGATGAACTCTTTGAAAAGAAAAAATATATATTTATTAAGTGTGTTATTATATTTAATTTCACTCATTAATTGAGGGAGTATTATTGTGGATTGAACGCCACCTCCCCTTTAAGCTAGGCATTTAGGATGATATCTAGTTATTTACCCAAGTCCGTTTAACTGTCACTACCTGATTCCCTCGCATCGTAAGTGTTAATTTTTATTTTATTTTCTCTCTCATTGAGCCTAACCAAAATAGTAGTACAATTATTTTTGCATATCCTTGAAAGATATGAACCGCAATTCAAAACAAATGTTTGATGTGAAAGCATGCAAAAAATCTCAAATATCCTCAGGTCCTAAATCAAGAAAAATGCCCTGAAACAATTTGGTGCAACATCAAATTCATACACTGATCTTGGGCCATATGCAACCCTTGAAACTTGTCAATTGGTGGGTAGAAAAATCGTTTTCATCACATAATACAACACACTTTCTCTGTGTGTGAATCACACATATCACAGATAAATTATAGAATTTTTCGTTAAGGACAATTTACCAAATGTGAGAGGGAATAAACTGTATTGGTCCCATTTATTTGATATTTTTTCATAAAGTTATTTTTCAATAAAGTTAGAATTTGGTAGGAAAAGGGGACAGATTAATTTGGTGTTTGCTCCCTATAATTGTTTCAGCAGTTTTTGTAGGGCATATCATGTTCATGCCAGCCAATGTGGTACGTCGATTCATATAATTTGTGAAAGCTATTTCCCTAAATATTTTATTATATAATGAACACACAAGTATGTCACTCCCTTTTATGGATGATAATGGGACTGGATAAGACGCAGATACATAATATTTTTACAACGGTTTTAACACAGCTTGACCCTTTAGACCTAATTTAATTTTTTTATTGTTTTAATTTTGTTTTTAGTGAAAAAAAAAATACTACTGTTGAATAGTATTTTACGTAAAATATTAGTTTTTATATTCATGAACTTTGTAGTAAAAGTGTACTACTTAAATTTTATGTCTTGAGTTCGAGTCACCCGAAACGGATTGGATTGGGTTAGGGAAGAAAACCAATATGAGGCCAAACTTATATAACTAAAAAGGAATATATGGGAGTTCTACTCATCAAATGGATCACGGGCAAACCATAAAGAGGTATACGTCGGGGGTATATTTTAGGATCACACAGACGTGACACATTATTACTAGAGTTTGAAAAAAAAAGAAGTAAAAAATAGAAAAATCGTAAAATAAAATAAATCCTATCATTTTAGGCACGTGGGTGAAGGATTCTATCAATGCAAAATATGAATTTGATAGAAGAAATCAATAAGCAATTAGACAAAAAATAGGAATAAACACGATTAACTCAGGTTCACCTCAATTTGAGACTACGTCCTGCAAAACGAATTCACTATATTATTATTTCTTGTTTTTCACACACACAACTCGTTACAATGATATCAGTATACAAAGGCTACCATACGAGTACATAATATTGGGTCTAAACCTATCCCATTCCCATAATCCCTTTTAACCCACACCAGACGGGCCAACATAGATAAAGCCCAGAACCCCCGCCCGCTGACCGGGCAGCGGGACCCCCGACTCGGAGGCGTTGCCCCCAAACCGATTCATACCTCGATTCCCCTAAGCTCACGTGGGCATCCCCGATATGAGAAACAAGGTTTCTCGAGATATTTACCAACTCCAACAGTGGGTGATTTTCACCCGATTTCAATTGAAGAATCTCAACGAGCATGTGCGTATTTACACGAAACGTGTACTTCGACCGACAACCAAGATATGATAGATCGATCAACCTGTTCTGTTGGAAATGCGAAGCGACGAAGCGTCGTGTTTTTTTGAAGGTGGCACAGGGTGCGTCTCGATGTCATGGAACCACGAGGATCGGCTGTTGATCGGTAAATATGCGTTTTTTTTTTATTTTAAATAAAAAAATCGAAAAAATAAGAAAAAAAATTGAGAATACGTAAGATAAAAAAAATACTATCATTTTACGCACGAAATGCCACTGGGTGCGTCTCGATGTTATGTAATCACGAGGATCGAGTGTTGATCGATAAATACGCATTTTCTATTTTTTTTCGATTTTAAATACAAAATCAAAGAAAATTCGAAAAAAAGAAAATGCGTAAAAAAATACTATAATTGTACGCACGTGGTGTCATGGTGTGCGTCTCGATTTCATAGAACCATGAGAATCGGGTGTTGATCGGTAAATACGCGTTTTCTATTATTCTTGATTTTTTTTAATTAAAAAAACCCGAGGGGATGATTTTTCCCTCGGAAGAACCAAGGAGAATTACACCCCCTCAGAAATCCCGAGGGAATTTGTCCCCTTGTTTTTTTTAATAAATAAAAAAATCCAAAAAAAATAGTAAAAAATAGAAAAATCGTAAAAATAAAATAAATTCTATCATTTTAGACACGTGGGGGATGGATTACACCGATTTCGATTAAAGAATATAAACGAGCATGTGCGTATTTACATGAAACGTGTAATTTGACCAATTACCAGGATACAATCGCTTGATCAACTTGTTCGGTTGGAAACGTGAAGCGGCGATGACACATTACTATTAGAGTTAACAATCTCTGTCACTATAAAAAATAGTATTTTACTAAGGGAAAACCCGAGGGAAACATTCCCCTCGATAATTCCGAGGGCATTACCAAGGGATTATAGCTTTGGTAAATCCCTCGGAAAAACGGCGCCAAAATTTGCCGCCATAATTATCGAAGGCAATACCGAGAGGTTTTCGAGTGTGCACTAAAGTTTCCCCTCGGAAAACACCGAGGGGAACAATTTCCCCTCATTTTTTTTGAGAATAAGAAAATCGAAAAAAATATAAATAATATAAAAATCGAGGGGAATTTAGCACCCTCGATTTTTTTGAGAATAAAAAAAATTATAAGAACGAGGGGAAGAAATTCCCCTCGGAAAAACCGAGGGGAATTTAACCCCTTCAGTTTTTTTGAGAATAAAAACAAACAAAAAAACATAAATAATATAAAAACGAGGGGAATTTAGCCCCCTCGATTTTTTTAAGAATAAGAAATAATAAAAAAAATATAAATAAAATACGCATTTTTTATTTTTTTTAAATTTTAAATAAAAAATCAAAATTAATAGAAAATGCGTAAAAAA
>BMAC01000076.1:311710-347500 GCA_014905375.1 Phtheirospermum japonicum
TTAATAGATTAGGGTTTGAAATTAGGGGTTTATGGTTCAATTAAAGGTTATTTAGTTAATTAGATTTAATTAGAGGTTTGTTGTATAATTAAGTCAAATAGGGGTTGATTATGTAATTATGGTTCAATTAAAGATTAATTACTTAATTAAGGTTTAATTAGGGTTTGATTGTGTAATTAATTTGAATTAGGAAATAATTGTATAATTAGGTTCAATTTAGGAATAATTATATAATTAGGGTTCAATTTAGGAATAATTATATAATTAGGGTTCAATTTAGGAATAATTATATAATTAGGGTTCAATTTAGAAATAATTATATAATTAGGGTTCAATTTAAGAATAATTATATAATTAGAGTTCAGTTTAGGAATAATTATATAATTAGAGTTCAGTTTAGGAATAATTATATATTTATGATTTAGGATTAATTATATAATTAGGGTTCAAATTAGGGATAATTATATAATTAGAGTTCAATTTAAGAATAATTATATAATCAGGGCACAATTTAAGAATAATTATATAATTTTGGTTCAATTTAAGAAAAAATATATAATTAGGGTTCAATTAAGGGATATTTATTTAATTAAGGCTCAATTTAAGATTAATTATATAATAAAGGTTCAATTTAGAGATAATTAAATAATTAGGCATCCTTAGTTCAAATAGGGTTCGATTATGCAATTAAGGTTCGTAAGTGTTCATTAAGACTTCAATTATGCAATTATCTTTTAAAGTGTATGCAATGGTGATTTTTAAATGTCGTGGTGATCGGTTATGTTAATTTAATATATTTTATGGTTTTTTGTTATGGTTTAATTGTGATTGATTGGTGTTGTGATTGGTTTGTGAAGACGTCGGTGATGACATGGTGTACGGCGCCGGCCGGGAGGTTTCGTCCCTCCAATAACGGTTATCAAAACTATTTTAAAAAATGATGGTGGTTTTAAAATATTTTAAATTGTTCGTGATGATGGTTTTGAAATATCGTGGTAATCGGTACATGGATGTTGTGTTTAACATATATGTTGTTTACATGATGTGATTTATTGATCTATGTATACGCGTGTGATGACGTTGTTTATGGCGCCGTTCGGGGAGGTTTCATCCCTCCAATAACGGGGTTTAAAATAATCTCGATTCACAATACAAAACAACATACCTTAACCTTATTTGGGATTTAATATCAAATAGAGAATTCGATAGTATATGGCTTATCTTATCTATATGTTTGTTTTTTGTTGATTATAAAAATTTTGGTTCAGTAGCTCTGTTTTGTTATCGGGTGTACTGCAATATATGTGTACTTAGAGAACTAAAGTGAGATGCTGCCGAAAATTTTAGTCAACAAAAATTCATATACTAAGATGTTGTATTATTGGAAATTCACGTTTTCGAATGGGATAGGGCCCTTACCAAAAATTCAATCATTTGCTAGCCACCCTCATGCTGCCCATTTTCCAATAAATCAATATAACAATTATATAATGTTAGGATGAGTTCCGATCATAGTTGGATGTACAAACGAACCAACAACTGCTTTTTATCCTCACAATTCGTGGATGGAGTCGAGAGATTTATTAAAATTGCTCAAGCACATTCCGCTCATAAGGATTGAGAGAGGCTGAAGTGTCCTTGTAATCATAGTAGATGTAGGAATAATAGGTTTCTCGATATCGATGAGATTACGTACCACTTGGTTAGACACGGGTTCGAGCTGAATTTCTATAAATGGATATACCATGGAGAAAGCCGGCCCACCAACTCTGGATGCCATCACAATTTTCATGCTGGAGGACCCTCTTAAATCCCTTATGAAGATTCATCAAATGCGTACATTAATATGGTTCAAGATGCAGCTGCTCCTATTTTTGACGTGGTTACCGATATGGCAGATTCGCCGAACCCTGAGGCTTAAAGATTCTACGACATTTTGAAAGCTGGAAATCAGCCATTGTATCCGGGGTGCGAGGGACATACTCAGTTGTCATTAGTTTTCCGTCTCATCAATTTGAAGTCAGAGAATCACATGTCTCAGAAATGTTATGATCAATTGAGTGAACTAATCAAAGAGATTGTACGGAAAGAAAATCTCGTACCCGATAACTTCTACAACAGTGAGAAGTTGCTAAGGGGTATGGGCTAATCGTTTGAAAAGATAGATTGTTGCAAGAATCATTGTATGATCTATGGAGAGACGATCTGATTTGACAATCTGAAAATTTTGCAATAAACCTAGGTTTAAACCCATTTGTCAAGGCAAAACAAAACGCAGAAGGCTCGCGTCGCGTATAAGAAGATGTACAATTTTCCATTAACTCCTCGTTTACAGAGGTTGTACGCATCTAATGCTACAACAAAAGATATGAGGTGGCATGCTGAACACGTGGTTAAAGATAATGTTATGCGCCACCCATCCGACTCAGAAGTTTGGAAACATTTCAACCAAACTCATCCAGATTTCGCGGCTGAAACTCAAAACGTGAGATTGGGTCTTTGTACAGATGGTTTTCAACCATTTGGAAGTTTTGGCGCACAATACTCATCGTGTCCCGTCATAGTTACACCCTACAACTTACCTCCGTGGATGTGCATGAAAGAGCAGTTAATGTTCCTCAGCATTCTTGTACCAGGGCTAAAGAATCCGAAAGAAAAATCCGATGTGTTTCTGTAACCTCTAATCGCCGAATTAACTCAGTTATGGACGATTGGGGCTTCCTCGTACGATATATCTAATAAACAAAATTTTCAATTGCGAGCAGCCCTTATGTGGACAATTAGCAATTTTCCTGCGTATTCTATGTTGTCCGGATGGAGTACGACCGGTCGAATAGCTTGTCCTTACAATATGGAACGGTCAGACGCCTTCACTCTTAAGTGAAGCGAGAAGAAATCTTGGTTCGACATCACCGGAAATTCCTTGAATGCGATCACTGTTTTTGAAAGGATAAACGATGCTTTCGAAAAAGAAGATCTATCGAGACTCCACCGCTGGAAGTCTGCTTAGGTAAAGAAGTTTTGGCAGAGATAGAAAGATTGGGGATTCTGAAAGTCACTGAACTAGATGCAGCACTTGTTAAAGCACAAATATCCAGAACATCTGGTTGGAGAAAACGAAGCATCTTTTGGGATTTCCCATATTGGAGGACAAATCTAATCTACCACAATTTAGATGTTATGCACATCGAGAAAAATTTGTTTGACAATATTTTTAACACGGTGATGAATGTCAAAGGGAAGACCAATGACACGTCTAAATCAAGGGATGAGTTGAATGAGTATTGTAATCGTTCGGAGCTGACGCCAGACGGATCAGGAAAGTGTCCTAAAGCTTGTTACACACTTGATAATCCATCGAAAGTTGCATTGTGTGATTGGGTCAAATCCCTTTGATTTCCGATGGGTACGCATAAAGTTTGGGGAGTTGTGTCGATAAGAAGGAATCGCGTTTGATCGGGATGAGAAGTTATGATTGTCATGCTTTCATGAAAAGGGTGATACCAGTGAACTGCTTCCTTTAAATATGTGGAAGGCTCTAACCGCATTGGGCCTATTTTTCAAGGATCTCACGTCAACAGTCATCCGCACCAAAGACATGAGTCGTCTAGAACGTGACATTCTGTTAATATTTTGTCAACTAGAACTGATCTTCCCTCCAAGTCTTTTTGACTCAATGGAGCATCTGCCATTCATCTTGCGTATGAATCGAGAATTGCTGGCCCAACGGAGTATAGATGGATGTACTCGTTCGAGAGTTATCTTCACAAACTAAAGAACAGTGTGAAAAATATGAAGGGTCGATAACAAACGCATACCTGGTCGAAGAGGTATCAACTTTTAGTTCGTACTATTTTGAAGATCACGTATCAACTAAAAGAACAAATTTACCTAGAAATGACGACGGTTAGAATGGTGTGGATGACACTGATGAAATTTCCTCGATGTTTTAAAAATATAGGAAGACGTTTGGTACAAAGGGAAAAAGATTCTTAAACGAACCAGAATACAACGCCGCAAGGATATACTTGTTGCCAAATTGTGACGAGGTCCAAGAATATGTTAGGTACAAATACTCTTTTCTATTTACACTGTAAATTTATATATATATACTAATATTTTTTTACTCAATTTTCTAACAAATGATGTAGTATTTACAAGAAGAGCATTCAACATCTCCAATCAAACATTGCCGATGATAGGCTCAACGAAAAATTGGAATATAAATTTGCCAATTGGTTCAATCATTAAGTAAGACATTCAATACCGAGATGTATATCATTTAATTACCGTATGTTCTTTTTTATCTAATATATTTCCTAAATTAAAAATAATTCAATAACATCATAGGCTAGAGATCGTTCGAACATTGTGATCGACATGAACATTAGGAGCCTAGCTGAGGGTTCATCAAGATGTGTGAAAACGTATATCGGATGTAAGATAAATGGTTATAAATTTTGCACAATCGAGCATGGATCTAACAAAGCAACATTGAGCAGTGGAGTATGCATTATATGGTCAAACTATGGGACAATCGAGTATGATTATTACGGACGTCTCATAGAAATTGTGCAGCTCCAATACACCGGCCGAATGGAGAAAAACACACTATTGTTCAAGTGCGAATGGTTTGGTCCAACTTCTACAGACACAAAAGTTCATCCACATTATAAGATTGTCGACATCAATCGTAAGTATAGGTTCAATCGATATGAACCTTTTGTACTTGTTTCCCAAGCTGTACAAGTATACTATTGTGCGTACCCAAGTTTGAAACGAGACAAGTTGGACTGGTGGACAACGTGTAAAATCAAGGCGAGATCAAATGTTGAGTTTATCGAGCCTCTACCAAAGCAATCATTTCAAGAGGAAGTTGTAGATACACGTAATCCAATTCAACTGAACGATGGCGATTTACAGTTGCACGACCCAATGATAATAACGTGGATGAACTTGGTGACGAGTTAGATGATGATGGAAAAGAAGAGTTACTCACCGATCAAGACACAGATCAATACACAGACGAAGATTAGTTTAGTGATAACTTTAATAGTGAAAGTGTCGGTTCAGATGATTAGTTTGGTTTACATATATGTAAATTATTCATATTGTAAAATACTCTTATTTTAATTAATTATGTTTGAATTTATTAAAATGGTTGATATATAATATATACTAAAACTTGGTAAAATGCTTGCATTATCTAATAATTTTATCAGATGCCGAGAGGTCGCGGATTCAGCAGCTTAGGTCAATCGGATAAGGGGTTGGCTAATCATTTAGCTGATTTTGATGACGATTACGTGGGCATTGGTACTAATCATTCTTCATTGAACGCAGATACCACCACACCGCCACCGCCACCCCGATGCGGGTACATCCTGACGGGATTTCGGCCCACCACAGAGGGGAGTTCGTGTCTTTATCGTCGGGAAGAAGTAAGTAAATTAATAATTTTAAAATTTTAATCATCGTTGTTATTAAATTATATTTGTAACCATAAATACAATTACAGGCTACATAGCAGGAAGGTCAGGCTGATCAACGTATTACGGGAGATCATGGAGAAGGAGTTCCATCCCGCCCGGTGATAGTTTAAGGCAGTCCTTAAGGAGACTCGTGCATTATAGTGGGACATGTTTCAGGTAATTATTATTTTATGTCCAAATTTATTCATCTTTATTGTAACTTGAGAATCATGTATTAATTGAATTATAATTATTATTTTATTTTGTAGGATATTTATTATTGGGACACGAACGAATATACTGTAGAGCATATATAAAATATTTATCCATGCGATGCAGGACAAGTATGGGAAGCAGCTGAACGAGTATAAGCAGTATCGTGATTCTCATCCTGGTCAGCCACCGACATGCGTTAACGAGATGGTCTTGAGGTAAATGATTCTGTTATATGTTTTCTTTTTAAACTTATAATTCTTATTTATTACAGATAATTTATATCCTCTTATATATCATACATTTCAACTCGGGTTTGGACTGTTGAGTGGGATAAGCCCGAGAACAAGAAGAAGTCCAACAGTGCAGCAAGAACAGGAGGAGCGAGCCTGTTGGTCCGGGTACTGGGATGTCGAAGCATGGGGGGGGTCTAGATCCACGTCCGATTATACTTGTGATATCGTAAGTAATTTCAGCTTATATTATTTATTTGTTTATTTTAATTTTAATTATTTGATAATTTTATTTGGATACAGGAGCGGGAGATGGGTGCGTCGTCCACTATGTATCCGGTTTTTGTACGTATGCACAAGAAGGGCGACGACACGTAATGCGAGTCTCTTTCTTATTTTTAACTTGTTCTTTGATTTTAATGTAGAATTTACTATCGAGTTGTATTTCGGAAGGAGTATGAGCGACGTTTGGATGAGGTACGTATGTCTTCACAGGATCCGGACCATAAGTTTGACCCTGATCGGGTTTATCTCGACATCATCGGGTCGAGGAAGGGCCGATATTACGACACCGGCATATTCGGGAAGTTGGTGGTTGCTGTTAAGGGTTTCTGAGGCAGCTCTTCTTCCTCCTCCTCCCAGCAGGATAGGACCCACGTGAGAGAGTTCGGGGTGCAGCACCAGGCGCAGAGAGAGGAGTTAGAGGCCATGAGACGACCTCAGGAGGCGATGGAGCAGCGGTACACCGAGTCTGAGCGACTACGTGAGCAGCAGCGCCGAGAGTCTGAACTACTATATGAGCAGCAACACCTTGAGCAACAAAAATTTCAGGCGCAGGTGAACGCCCAGATGGTCGAGCTGTTAGCTCGTTTACAGCAGTACCCCCCGCCACAGTCACCCCGGTCATAGGACTGTTTTATATTTTTATAAACTTTATTACTAAACAATATTGTTCAACAAATTTAATAATAAATTTCGAATTATTTATCTGTTTATTTATATAATAATTTATTTATTTATTTGTCTATTTATTAATGATTTTTTTAATTTCTTGGGGTATTTTAATAAATAAACATGAATTAAAGTTAATAATTAAAATTAAAAATTAAAAAAGAGAAAAATCGAGAGAAATATACCCCTCGAGAAAACCGAGGACACTAATTCCCTCAGTTTTTTTTAAATATTATTTTTTAATATTTTTCGAGGGAAAAATCGAAGGTGTATTTTTCCTTTGGTTTTCCGAGAGGAAACCGAAGGGAGAAACGCCCTCGGTCTTTTCGAGGGCAAATATCCCTTGATTTTTTAGAGGGCAGTTTTTCCTCAGTTTTTTTCGAGGGTATGTGCCCCCTCAATTTTTTCGAGGGCATATGTATTCAAATCCAAGGGAATTTACCGAAGGAAGGAACCTTCGGTAATTCTCTCGGAAAAATTTACCGATGGGGAGATCCCCTCGAAATTTTTTACCGAGGAAGGTTTTAACGAGGGGAATTCTCCCTCGATAAATTGATTACCGAGAAATTTTGGCTTATTAACGAGGTATTTATCCCTCGGTAAAAAACTATTTTGTTTGTAGTGTTAGTAATGAATTCAATATAAATATAAATATATAGATTTATATAATAATAATAACAATTATTATTATTATTAGACACCGGTATATTACGACACGAGATGAGAGTATGACATCTTTTGAGTTTTTCAAAGTTTGCACCGAATAATTATTAATGAATTTAATCTAAATATTAAAATATAGAATAAGTTAATAATAATAATAGTAATAATAATAATAATAATAATAATAATAATAATAATAAAATTAATAAATAGATATTGGACATGAGTTTACAATGTGAGATCTTTTAAATTTTTTTAAGTATGTAAATAAAATTATTAATTATTTTTATCTAAAAATTAAAATATAAGATTATTTCATAATTATATATGTAGATGTTTCCCAAAAAAGTATATTTCATAATTATACTAGTTAATTTATAAAAATATATTAATCTCCTTAAAGAATATTAACATCTGATTAAACTTGGAATATCATCAATCTTGGGAAAATATTTATTTGTTAATTTGGATGAGAATTTGGAGCATTAACATGTCATACAAAAATTGGTTATTATTGTTGTTGTTATTGTTGTTGTTGTTATTATTATTATTTAATCTCTTTTAAGTCTTTTATTAGTTTTATAATCAGTCCTTAACTTTTACACCTTAAAATCTTTAATTAGTTTTTAAGAATTTATAATTCAAAACTTGGTGAAAGACAATTTTGATGTCCCATTTATTTTGGAATTGTAAATCCCACCAGCATTATCATGATCGGTTCTTCTATAGAACCAGATAGGGCTCCATTATGCAGCCCTATAAATGACATGACATTCATCTGAGCCCTTAATTATTTTTTTCTTTTTATTTTTCCTTCATTTTTTTATAAATGTACAGTGGGGTGAATGACATGTGTTATATAGAGTTCCGTAACGGAGCACTATCTGATTCTATAGAAAAATTCTTATCATGGTTGTAATTGTTTTTTCAGAATCTATTAAAGTTGGAAAGATAATTTTACCCTTTAATTGTGAAAAAAAATTCTTGGAAACAAATTTTGATAATAATTTTTGTCGAGAAATGATTGAAGAAGGTAATATGCAATAAACGCACAATTGATGAAGAAGCAAAGTATATGAAAGAAATAATGATTAACGAACAAAATGTCCACTCGAGTGAAATTTGAGAGGTGAAAAAAAATTCTCCTTATTCAAATATTAACTATTTTCTCTTTTACTTCCTCTCCTCCCACCCAAAACTTTTCAATAAACTATACTCACATATGTGTATTATTAGTAAATTTCTAACTATATTGAGGTAACCATTTGGATCAAAATTGCACAAATTTCGAGTTTCTAGGACCAATATTGAACCGAATTGACCTTTTTCACTATATTGCAGAAAATTCAACACTTGGCCAATTTTGTAATTAAACTAAGGTTTTGGTAGCCAAATCATAAAATAAAATTGACGTGGACTCAAGTACGATTACACTAATTATACAAAGTGTATGTTTGTTCACTAATGTTGTTACAACAGTAACTTTCAGAAAAGAAGTACAAGACTTGAAGCATGGGTGTGTCTTTACTTTTGAAACCACGAGAGATGCAGAGGCATGCAAGGGTGTACGCTGTGCTATTTGAGTTGTCCCAAAGTTGATTAAGTTGAAAGAAAGATTAACAAAAAGCTGCCCTTAACATGGCTTTTCAGTTACATGTATGCTCATGCACGTGCTTTTTGTTCAACAGAGGGTACAAATCATGCTCTGTAACAATGATTATCTTTGATAAAAAGTCATTATTGACCATCTTGTACAGGAATGGAATCTTTGTGCTGCAGTTTTTCAAACTGATCAAAGCCTTTTTTGGGGGATTATTTTGTAATTAGGCTAAATTATTTCAAGATGGTCATTCATGAACATGTGTAACATCCTACCTTGTAGTACAGAAAAAAGCTTGCTTAGCCTATTATTATTATTATTATTATTATTATTATTGTTAGCTCTTTAAAGTTATTCCAGAAATTAAGTTGTTCCGTCACATGAATATTATCATTGAGATAACCAAGTTTGTGTTGTGTAATCACCAAGTATTACTAAACTAGTTTGGTGAAGGAGTGAAAGAAAGAAAAAAAATGTTAATTAAGGAAAAAAGAAGAGGAATAATTATGGTAAAAAAATTATTTTTACTTTATTATATTGATCACTTTTAAATATTGACAAAAAATTAAACTACGACCGCTAAGTTAACTAATTTATCAAAAAATATATAAAAAAAAAAGTATGATCGAACTTTTTTGTTAACATGACTTAATTCAGATATTTCCTATCATTTATTGAATCACGCCACGTCAACGAAAAATATCTGTCAGACTTTTTTTTTAAATTAATCAATTAACAAACTTTATAAAATATTTGTCATTCTTTGTAAGAAGTGATTAATATAATGAAATACATGAAATTTTTTCCATATAATTACAGTATGTTACGCGTCCCGTACTGTGACAGAATGAAGACTTTGTGATGGTAAAATCGAACTGGTCAATGTTTTGACCAATTATTATGATAATTTAATTAACACGTACATTAATATTATACTCTAACATGCACTAAAATATATTGGCATTGACGGGAATTGAGAGATGCACAAATTGCACACTGAAATCTTGTATAATAAATTAATTGGATTCTCAAGTGGCCAGAGAGCAGTCGAGCACATCACTATGCACACCCACATGATATGATTATATATTAAAATCAGTGGGTTTTGAAGAGAAGCACTTATCTTTGTTATAATTAAATATTTATGTGGTCCTACGATAGCCAAAATCTCTTAAATGATTTACCTTCCACATTACAAAAGATAAGACTTCAAACCTATAATAATAATTTTGTTATTTCGTACAGTTTTATTAAGGAATATAATATAATATCAATAATAAGTAATTGGTCATGAACATTTTTTTTTTAAATTGTTTGTTATGTTTTCCCACAACCAATAAGTTGTGAACTATCTACCCTGATACGTTCACATCAACGTGCAAATAAGTTCAGCCAGACAAATATGTTAAGCTATCGTAATGAGTTTGATCAAATGATCCAAATATTTAGATTGAAGTTGAGACTCTAACCTCAAGAACTTAACACCTTTCATTAGGTCGTATAAGTCTTTGAACTATCCACTAAACAAATTATGTGTGATTAGTAATTATCATCAACATTTATTCTCAAAACTTCACTTTACTCCGATAGCTAGCCCTTGTATAATTAAGATTCAAATTTATAACTTTGAACCTCAATAATTCATTCTACTCTCCTTTTTAATCTTACGATTGGGCTACCCATTTTTCCTTTAAATCGAAAGTAAGATATACCCTTCAACTGAAAACAAAATACGAAACTTATATGTGCGATTATATTTATAAAGCATTAATGCTATGGTAGTATGGTACAGTATCTATATATTAATTTTTCAATAATATTAGAATAGTACCGCACTAAAGTTAAATCCGTGGCCTTCATGATTGACCAGTCCCAATTAATATCGTTATCCCGAATGGATCGACCATTTAACTGTCATTTTCAGTTGAAAAGAAACCTTGATTGTTTGCTCATTCCACCAATAATTTATATGAAGTCATTTAATAATAGTTTACAATTGATTTTAATAACAAAAGTTGTATTTAATTTTTTTTTACGATAACAATCCTTTTTTTTTTCTCTAATGTAAAAGAAGTTGTAGCATTTTATTTAGAAGAGTCGAGAATATCTAATATTACAAGATCTATTGTAAATAACAAGAACAGTGTAAAAAACGTAAAGAAAAATATGAATCATTAAATTCTCATGCTTGAATGAATTTACAACGAATGTGACACGTTCTATTTATAGTACAACATCTTAGGAACATTCTAAACTCTCTATATACGTGACAATCATCCAATGAAGGGATGTGTGATCTTAGAAAGATCTCCTGCATCAGCTGCCACCATTCTTGGCCGTACAACACATGTTTTGTCCTGTATGACCGTTGCTCCTTTCTTGGACGCTTGTAGCGAACTGTCAAGCTTGTCCTCTTGTGCTGAGCTGTCCATGCCATCAAGATAATCATTCCATGTACCATTCCATGCATCATCTCATCCATTACCTTCAATATCCCCCTCAATTCTGTTCTGACCGCAGAGAACACACCTAACTTGTTTCTAAGCCTGTCAAAGAATTGTCCTATCAATGGCTTGGTCATGATGTCTGCAACTTGATCTATAGTTGGTACATGTCTTACTACAATTACCCTTTTCAACACCTATTCTCTTATGAAATGAAGGTTAAGCTCAAAGTGTTTTATTCTATCAATTGCTTATGAGATTGGCTGATATAGAGATTGCTTCTAGGTTATCCATCCTAACAATGCAAGGCTTAGTTTGCTTAATCCTCAAATCTTACAGCAGAGATTTTATCCACATTATCTCACAAGTTGTTATGGCTAAACTCCTATACTCAACTTCTGTAGAGGACCTTAAAACAGTAGGTTGTTTCTTTGCTTTCCATGAAACTAGGTTATCTCCAAAGAAAACACGTGACCCCGAGGTGGATCTCATATAATCTATGTCAAATGCCCAGTCTGCATCTGCATATGCCACTACGTCAAAATTATTGCACTTGTTCAGTTTCAGCCCATATTCCATAGTTCCACTTAAGTATCTGACTATCCTTTTCACAACTTTCCAATGTCAGTTGAGGGGGTTCTGCATGAATTGGCTCACCTTGTTAACAACAAAGCTAATATCAGGCCTAGTTAGAGTAGCATATTGCAGAGCACCAATAATTTGTCTATAATGACTTGGATCCTCAATTGGCTGGCCAGAAAATCTTGAAAGAGAAGGAGTGACCATCATAGGAGAGTTAACACCCTTTGCCCCCTTCATTCATTGATCTTTCAATGACTTCTTGAATATATTTTCTTGACTGAGCAGAAGACCATTGCATGTAGGAAGGACCTCAATTCCTAAGAAGTAATGTGGGGAACCTAGGTCCTTTAAAGAAAAATGTTTTGCCAGACCAAAAATTATTGCACCAGTTTCAGCATCTTTGTCTACAGTGATGATGATATCATTAACATAGGCCATTATGATAGTGCAAGAATCTGTAGTATGTCTGATGCACAATGTCTGATTGAGAGATAGAAAAAACAAGGGAGATGAGTGCATTGCCAAATTTGCTAGACCAAGCTCTAGAGGCCTGCTTCAAACCATATAAGGCTTTTCTCAGCTTACACACATGATTTGGTGAATTTTGAGCCTCAAAACTAGGTGGTTGTTCCATGTAGATGTCAAAATAAATATCTCCATTCAGGAAATTGTCAACATCAAGCTGCCTCATTTTACATCCCTTAGTCAAAGCCAAAGACAGAATTATTCTGATACTGGCAGGCTTTACCACAGAGCTATAAGTTTTATTGTAATTCAGGCCTACAGGCTGAGTGTTGCTACTAGCTTGGCTTTGTGTCTAGCAATTGAGCCATTTGAGTTTTTCTTGATCTTGAATATCCGTTTGGACCCAACTAATTTCCTG
The DNA here is from genome assembly GCA_014905375.1 of Phtheirospermum japonicum. Taxonomy (NCBI): domain Eukaryota; kingdom Viridiplantae; phylum Streptophyta; class Magnoliopsida; order Lamiales; family Orobanchaceae; genus Phtheirospermum; species Phtheirospermum japonicum. Next base: position 324,751 of record BMAC01000076.1, read on the forward strand.
TCAGGAGGTGCTGGCCAAGGTCCTATGTATGATTCTTGAGAAGGACTTGATGTTCTGAGGTCATGGCTTCTCTCAATTCTTTGATGCATAGTGCTTCCTGAACTATTTTAGGCTCAACTGTATTTTGTGATATCACTATAGCATAAGCTTTAGGCTTGGAGATTCCTGATTTGGACTTGGTTTGCTTATGGTGTGTACCTGCAATTATCTGAGCACTAGATGAATGGTTAGTGGCAATAGGTATGCTGTCATGCTCAATAGGTAAGTCTATAGTGATTTGACCAATGGGTATAGTAGAGGAGTGAGAGGATGCATGAGAGGAGGTAGAGTGAGGTTAGAATTGTGTGAGGTGGGAGGAGATGGAGGCTGTTCATATATGATAGGTGGTGATGAAGGTTCGGTTTGTATTGAGTGAGAGGATGCATGAGAGGAGGTAGAGTGAGGTTAGAATTGTGTGAGGTGGGAGGAGATGGAGGTTGTTCATGTATGATAGGTGGTGATGAAGGTTCGGTTTGTATTGAGGTTTCAGTGTCCTTGATTTTGATTAGTGGTGTGTAATCAAAGGACTTGTTCATGTCAGGAGAAGAAGTGTCAGGCTGTGTGGTGTGGAAAGGGAATTCGTCTTCTTGGAATCGAACATGTCTTGTGATTATAATTTTGTTGGAAGTAAGAAGGACCTTTTAGCCCTTGTGAAATGGACTGTATCCAATGCAAACACCAGGCTGGCTTCTAGTTTCAAGTTTGTTCTTATTGTAAGGTCTTAGGAAAGGAAAATACAAGCACCCAAGTTTCCTGAGGTGAGTGTAATCAGGTTTCTGTTTAGTGATAAACTCAAAGGGGGACTTGAAGTTTAGTATTTTGTTTGGATTTAGGTTTATGAGTTAGGTGGCACTGACAAAGGCTTCACTCCAATATTTAAGAGGGAGGTTAGATTGAGAAATTAAGGAAAGAGCGACCTCAATGACGTGTCTGTGTTTTCTCTTAGCCATTCCATTTTGTTCTTGGGTATAAGGTCAGGAAAAGATGTGTTTTATCCCAGCTTAATCAAGAGTGTCTTTCAAGCCAATGAATTCTCCACCTCCATCAGAGTGAAGGGTTTTGATAAAGGTGCCAAACTGATTTTCAACAAGATTTTGAAGTGAATGCAGCCTTAGTATCAGATCTGGATTTGAGTAGATAAATCCAAGTGTATCTGGATGCATCATCAATGAAGTTAGTGCAATACCTGAAACCATTATGAGAAGTGACAGAAGGTGGTCCCCAAACATCACTATTGATGACATCAAGGATATTGTGGTTTGACTTGCAAAAGGGGAGTTTGTGCATTTTGGATTTGAGACAATCAACACATAAAGAATCATCAATCTTATTTAAAATAGGTAAATTACAATGTGTCAGAGCTTTCTTTACAACATCAAAAGAAGGATGACCTAATCTAGAATGCCAAAGATCTAGGCCTAATTTATTTTTGATCTCTGCAGAGTTGACACCTGATTGAAAATATGAAATGTGATGTTCTTGATTTGGGGACAATTGAAAGTGGTAAAGTCCATCCTTAAGGTTCATTTTAAGTAGAAAAACTTTTGGTACTTTATCCTTCACAAGACAGAAAGAGGAGTGAAATTCAAAGAAGACATTGTTGTCTTTAGCAAATTGAGAGACACTGGGTAAATTTCTGGTTATTTTAGGAACATGAAGACGATTGTTCAGTATGAAGGAATGAGGGTGGTCAGGTCCATTCACTACAGAATTACCATAATGAGCTATAGGTATACCTGCTCCACTAGCTGTCTGAATATTTTCTGAACCTTTATAGTCACGGCCATGTTGAGGTTGGACAGTTCATAGGTCAGATGGTTTGTTGCTCTAGAATCTTGATACCAACAGTCTTGTCCTGCATCTGCTTGTCCATTTCCAAAACTTGCTATATTAGCCACAAAATTTCCAGCTGATTGACCTATTTGTTGAGTCTTACTTACTGAGCTCATCTGATAGTTGGAATCAAACCTGCAGTAGCATTTATCTATAGTATGATCATTGTAGCCACATATTTGACACCTAGGCCTATTGGTTCCAAACTTGCCCCCTCTGCCTCTGTAGCCATTGCCTCTTTCAGCATTTCTTCTTCCTCTATTACCTTGGAACTGATAAGCATTCTTGCCTCTACCTCTTCCTCTATTTCCAGTATAAGTCATTTGTGTGGTGAGATTAGCACTAAATTGTGAATTATCAATGTCACCAAAGCCTTCAATGGTCTCAAATCTGTTTTCAAAACTTAACAACATAGAGTATGCTTCCATCATAGTGACCTTTTCATGTCTAGTGGCGATTCAAACAATGAGAGCATTATACTCAGCTCCTAAGCCATTCAGAAGATACATGATCTGATCACTTTCATTGAACTTTTCACCAATATAGCCCAACATTACAAAAAAGTTTAACTTTGTTAAAATAATCTTTGATCTTCAAATTTCCTTCTTAAGAGACTGGAGTTGAAGCTTAAGCTGCATGATATTGGCTATGTTATAACTAGCAAAATTTGTCCTTGTGCAATTCCATATCTCACTAGCAGTGCTCAGACCAATAGTAGTAATAAGAACACTTTCACTTAGAGAAGATGGCATCCAAGAGACAATCAATTGGTCTTGCTTCATCCATTTCACATATTCAGGGTTAATAGTGATACCTGATGATGATCCTTCAGTAATCACCTTGTTTGGGATAACGTGCTTCCCATTGATGAACTCTTCAAGCCCATATCCTCGTATAGATACTAGAATCTGTTGCTCCCATAGTAGGAAATTGCTATCATTCAACTTGATGCTCACTAGCTAGCTTTGTAGGTGAATAGTTTCCATACTTCGAGCTGCAATTGAATCTGGATTGTTTTGCCTTGCAGCAGGATCCTCTGTTGCCAAGATTTGTGAATGAACAGATCTAAAGTGTGCAGAAAAATAGATCATAGGCAGGATCAACCTGATCTGATACCATATTGAAGAAACAACAAGAACAATGTAAAGAACATTAAGAAAAACTTGAACCCTAATTTATCATAAGAAGCTGATTGATTAGTTTCTGACGCTTGAATGAGTTTATAACGAATGTAGCACATTCTATTTATAGTAAAGCATCATAGGAACATTCTAGACTCTACATATATGTGTCAATCATCCAATGAAGGGATGTGTGATCCTAGAAATATCTCCTGCACCAGCTGTCACCATTCTTGGCCGCACAACACATGTTTTGTCCTTTATGACCATTGTTCCTTTCTTGGATGCTTGCAGCGAGCTGTCAAGCTTGTCCTCTTGTGCTGATTTGTTTATGCCATCAAGATCATCATGCCATGTACCATTTTATGCATCATTCCATATATTATCTGTTGGGTTGTAGAGCCTGAAGTACTGTACATCCAAACCCTCGTTCACGGCGATCAACTAGGGGTTTTGGGGGTATTTTAGCGAGTCACATAAAATTATTACTACGGTTTTCTTGTTATAAATAGCTTGGTTGTGTAATTGTAACTTTATCTCAAGAATTATTATAGTACCGATTTCTGGCTTGGCAGCGCTCCCATACGTAGTCAGAATCTCTCTTTGACGAACTGGGTAAATAATTTCTTATGTCGTTTTTATTGCTTCTCTTTTTCATCATATTACTTCTAATCCTAACACTACCTTCAATACTCCCAAATAAAATGAAGAATAAAAGAAGGAAATAGGCAACACATATCCGTGACTAATTGGAAATATGCGAGTTTTTGCTTTGAGTAGATTTCTTGTGTGACGGTAGCACAAAACCTTTTTCGTGTGACAACCTAAGACCATGACCATCAGCTCACCCGTATAAAACAGTATAAATTCTAATATTTACCAAACAAAATAAAAAGTCTTTCTCATCTCTCTCTCTCTCTCCCCTCGCTAAAAATAGATAGAATTTCTTCAATTATGAATCTCCGATGCAAATCTCACTTGACCACCATCACCATGTCAAGCACAGAAAATCAACACCTATAACGATGCAGTCGACCGCCTCTCCATCACCTTCGACGGCCAGCGTATTACTTTTTCCCCATTTAGCGTCCAACATCATTTTCACCTGTCATCATGAAAAGGAGCGGCGGCCCCTATAACATCCTCCTTGAAGTCAATGGGATTTTCGAGACATTACCTATGGTCACATAGCGATAATCGGGAGTCCTTAACTATTAGGTTATAAAAGAATGTTGTCTTTTCCATCTTGAATTAGAGTTCGAATTTCATTCTCTAATTAAACATTTGAATGCATGTTGGGGTATGAGGGTGAAAATGGGAGTGTCGATGCCTGTTCTTGAAGGTGATATGGAATTTGTGGATTTTAGATTTTCTTTTTGTACTAATTTTGAATTTTCACTATCTTGTGTGCAAAAATTATAAATTTTCGAATAACTTCAATTCAATGAAATGTCATTGCCATTGTTACGGACTCCATCAGACCAAAATACTAAATTCTTATAATTTCAAATTGTCATTGCTTACAAATGATTAACATGTTTGAATCTCCATCTTGGTTCTAAGAGTCTTTTTTTATTTAAACAATTTCCTTATAATTCAACTGCTTGAGCTGATCGAAGATTTTTATTCACAGATTGCCCACTGATGTAAAATGGGGTGCTTGTGATGATTGTGAAAAAGTTTCTGCGATTTTTTTATTTTGGTTGAAATTTCATTTGTTTTTCTACTGTTTCGAGTATTGTAATGCTTCTGGTTTGCTCGAGCAGGTAGTTCTTATTAAAACCTAACTTTCTGTTGATATTGTTTTCACTTTTAATATGTTATTGTAGGTTTTGTTTTTTGTCTTCCGTTTATTTCCCACTCCTTTACATTATGCCAGTATCGAATTTTGGATATTTGAAATACGTATTTTCTCAACTAATGAAGTTTTTTGAGGTTTGAAGAAGGTTGCGAGGGGGAGTTTTGGGTGAAACTGGGGAACGAATGTTAAATAAAGATGCCTAGAATTAGATCTCCAGCTTCCAAGAAAACCACAACTCTTACTGTGAGTTTGTTTTATTTTTTTCCATATTGTTGCTTTGTTGATTTTCTAATACAATTTTATTTTACCTGTCAAATGTCTGTTAAATATTGGCCATTAACTGAGAGAGAACATGATCGAGATATAGTAAGAGTGCACATTGACAAGGTCAAGATATGTGGCTCGTTGGAAGACGCTGATCACCGCCCAGGATCTGACGATAGTATCGGGTTTGCTATCATATCCACTTGATACGGTGAGGAGATGGATGATGATGTACAGGGATTGCTGGAGGAAAATATATAGGATTGAAGGTCTTGGTTCTTTTTTGTTTTAGACTCGATAGATTTATGGATATTTGCATCTGAAAAATTGAAAATGTTACTTGAATAATTTTGGATGATCTCATGATAATCTGTAATAACATAATGTGAAAGTGATATCTCAAAACGAGTCACTTTTCTTATACGGATGTCCACTTTTACACTACAAAGTTTCACTTTTGCATTAATGTAAACGTGATAATTTTTAGTACAAAAGTGAAAAGTGTTATTAGAAAGTGACATTTAGTGCAACAACGATATTATTATATATTGAGTTAAATAATTGATTATACTGTAATGTATAAATGTGATACATTTAAGTTAAAAGTCACAATATTAAGTGTAAAAGTTACACTTATTAGAGCATAAGTAACAAACGTTATATTTTACGTCAAATATTTGATTATAAAATAATTTGCAAAGTGATAGTTCTTAATGAAAAAATGATAATATTTGTTGGAATAGTTACACATTATAGTGCAAAAACGATTGTGTTTATGTAACATTGTTTTAAGTTAAATACTTGAATATTAGTAAAATTGACCCTTTTTGGTGAAAATGTGACATTGTTTAGTGCAAAAGTGACGATATTAATTGAAATAGTGGCACAATTAAGTTAAGTGCTCAATCATAAAATTTTATGGAAAAGTGACACTTACTGATGCAAAAGTGACAATTTTTATTGCAAAAATTGACAATATTTTTGCATAAGAAGAAACAAAGGTTTTTCTTAAAATATTCAATATATTATTAGAACACTTTAATAAATCAGAGCAAGAGATTAAGTTGATAATCCATTTCTATATTGGTGTTTCTTCTCCATTGCCCAATCATTTGATTGTCATCTAAATACATACATCTTCACCAAGATAAGGATACATTATTCTTTAAAAAAAATTAATTTATGAATTCTAAGTAAAGCTCACACTGCATTTATAAGAAATCCAAACCAAGCATAATACTAAAATTGAAAAAAAAAAAACCTTAAACAAGCAGACTTTAAAAAGAAGTGATAGTATTTTTGCATAAATAAAACAAAATAATTGAATTTAAGAAGATCACGAAATCATGTTTTCATAAGAAACTGATTCAAAATCAAGCAGAAAACTTAAATTGGGAACAAAAAAAAAACCAAATAAGCAAACTTTCATTAAAAGTTACACTTTTTTTGAGAGAACAGTGACACTTTTTAGTAAGAAAGTAACAATATTTTTGCATAAATAAAACACAAAGTACTTGTATTTGAAAAGTTCACAAAACGAAAAAAAAATGAAACATAAAGCGATAATTTCTAATTGAAAAGTGATAAAAGTAATTGAAAAGGTGATGGCGTTATATTATAAGTTAAATGCTTGATTATAAAATAATATGTAAAAATTACATATTTTAGAGTAAAGTGACAATTTTTATGGCAAAAGTGATAATATTTCTACATAAAAAATAAAGCAATTCACTACACATAATAACTAGTTCAAATTCTCTTTCTTCAAACACATAAGAAAGCTAATTATTGGACTTCTTATTTCTCTTCAAATCATAATTCCTTCTTCAAATTACCTTTTTTCAATACAAGAATCAACAATCTCGTCCCTCGTTTCAAAAAATATTGTCTTCATAACGATTCGGTCCCAAGCTTTGCCAAATTGACTCTCTGGTGGATAAAATAATAAAAAAAACCAATTACATGCTTTCTCAATTACTTAAAATTGATGCATATTTATGCCGACTTTATTACTTACCAGTTGTGTTGCATAACATTTGGACTGCACTTCTCTACAATTGTTGCGATTCATTGACTTCATAGATATTGCAGATGAAGACATGACCTATTGCGTCAAACTCTTGGGTTTCTCAGATCAAGTGAGACCCATACGATGTTCAAAGGAAAGAAAATAAAATAATTAAAAAGAGCTAAAATATAGTGCTTGTCAGCAATATCAGAGCCGTTGTTGGAGTCGTCAAAAATCATAATCTTCGTCTACTTTGTTCGTTGTCGGAGGTTATTATATGTTAAGAGCACTTCGTTGGAGCTTAACCTCAACACCATTCTCCAGTATCTGCTCATATCATACCATAGACACTTTACATAAAGGGGAAAATCGAGGGGAGATAATAAATCGTAAATTTAAGAATTAAAATAAAATTAAGATAAGTAAAATAAGACAACATAAACATATTTAATCAAAGCTTCTAAAGCGTGTAGCACATAATGAAAATAAAACAACAATAACAAAAAAATGTGCCTAAAAAAAGGAAAAAGAAAACTCCAATATTCTTCAATCACCGTCGTCGTTCATATTGTGTGAGGTGTGAAGGAATTTGATTACTCACAATTACAAATACTAGTCTTACAAATACTTTACTCATCCATTAGCATTTAATTTAAATACAATTGATAATGAGGATATTATTATTACTATGTGTATTTACCCTTGTCCCAATGTTCATCTCCTTTTACTTAATTTACAGTCATATAATTTATGAAATCCATTTACATTGATACATCAAGTTGTACTTATAAGCATTTCAACATATATTTTCTAATGACAAACTAAACAAGTCTTTATTTCCATTAATGTCATCGTTCATATTAGTGATTCAGATTTGTCATAATGCAATGATGATGATTTAATCAATAACAGAATAACTTCTCATCTTCAGGAATTTAACCAAACAACCATCACAGTAAATTAGCAAAAATCATAGAATACCAATGAGTCTCTTATATCATGCATTATTCAATAAAAAACAGATATTTCAAAACGTTAATCCAAACAAAAACATATCTAGACACCTTTAATTTTACTCACATATGCTCTGCCCCGGCTAGGGGTGTAAACGGGTAGGGTATGGTGCGGGTACGCTCATACCCGTACCCTACCCGGTAGGAATTTACCCTACCCGTACCCTACCCTATTACCCAAAATTTTTCATCGGGTAGGGTACGGGTATTTACCCGTCGGGTAAGCGGGTACCCGTCGGGTAAACGGGTACCCGAATATAATTATTGTTTAATTAAAATAATTTCTTTATTTTTAATACCAATACTAATTTAGTAATATAAATTAATTTGGTTTACTATAATTGGTTGAGTTATTTATTTATTTAATAAAACAAATCTTAAAATCTTAAATTATTTTAAATATGAGTCATTTAAAAATATTATTAGTATCTCAAACAACAATAATTTTCAATATATTATACTAAAATATTTTAAATAAGGTATAATTAGTTATGTGAATGTGAGGGAAATGCTCTCTTACTCTAATTATTAATTAAAGTAATCTCAAAATTTATTAGAGTAAATACGTTGATATTGATATTATATCATTAATATTATAGTATAAATGTAATAAATAATATTTCATAAATTATGAATATGTTATCATAATATGAAACACGATAGAAAGATATACATTTTATAATATTTGAACTAGATATACTACATAAGGTAAGTGTGGTACTACAAATAATAAATTTATAAAACTAACTATTATACTTTATTATTATATTCATATATTTAAATTTATAATATATGTATCGGGTAGGGTACGGGTAGGGTATAATGCGGGTAAACGGGTAGAGTACGGGTAGGGTACCCGCTAATGTACTAATCGGGTAATCGGGTAGGGTAACGGGTACAATCTTCCTACCCGTACCCTACCCGTACCCGCAACTGTAGATTGCGGGTACTACCCTCACCCGACCCGTTACCCGATTTTTGAGCATTTTACCCTACCCGAATTAACGGGTACCAGACGAGTACCCGACCCGTCGGGTAAAATTGACAGCCCTAGCCCCGGCCCCTCAATGCCAGAATTCGACTCCGGACCAGTAACCCGAGAAATTGATCAAAGCCCTTAAACTCTAAAATAGAAAAACACAATAACATAATTGATATTCTGAAATTAAATAGAAGAAAGGAAACAAGAATAGTCAGAGATTGAGAGAAGAATACCAACTACACTGAGATCTTGCACAATAATTTGACTAAAATTATGATGTGGTAGGGTTAGAGTTTCTCATGAGATGAAGAGGGAAGGGTGGAGAATGATACAACTGTGTTCGTAGTTGTGGCATTAAATCCATGTCAATTAATGGAGGCAAAACATTAAATTCACGATGGGAGTAACGATGGAGTTCAACTGAGTTATTCGTTTAGACTGAATTAATCAGCTTGGGTGGTGGTCGTTTTCGTTCCCCTGTCAAATCAACACCTCCACCTTTTCGTACTGTCTCGTGGATCCCGACTTCGACTCAACATCGACACTAGAGTTCACCACGGGTATGTTGCCTAATGCCATGACCGTCACATTTTCTGATGTTGGGGGCTTAGGGGTCGGGGAGAGAGATGGAGATGAAGAAAGACATTTTTTTCTTTTATCATTTTTATATGGGATCCGATTTAATGGGACGAATGCGAATTTTGGCTCCTTACAGTTTACAAAACTACAACGACCGTCATATATAAAGTTTTGACTTTTATTTTATAGGTCGTTGTGCTTGTATTAAAAAGAACAAAGAAAAAAGGAACAAGAAAATCTTAGATTTGAATTTCAACAATCTATTATTTATTTATTAATTCTTGTATAATTTACTTCTAGAATCTGTGGATGGCGATTCAAGGGTTCCATTGACGTTTGTGTTTGAGTATCGTACTGAGCATAAGTCGAGTAAGGAAAATGCTTGTGTAGCATGCGGGCAAACTCGTTAAAGAACAGAGGTAATGTTTCGTAAACATTCACCACACACCCGATGTTGGATATCGCCTCTGCATAGTGCGTTGGCATAGACTTTATCTCGGTTTTGCCCGACAGAGGTACTATAGAAACCGTACATGTTGATATTATCGGGCAGAGAGGTGAGTACCTTGTTCAGATTATCTCTAAATATTTCGCTACCATACATGTGATCTGGAGTCTCCTTCATCGGCCCTATCACGTTGCAATAGATTAGATCATCATAAGTTGTCGAGGTTACGAGGCTTGCATGGAAAATTATTACAATGAAGATAAGCATCTTCATATCCTTATTTTTTTATATTGGAGGGACTAATTTATGGAGAGAAGAACTAGTTTTTGCGGACAAGAGAGGAAGAACTTTTTGCTTGTAAGATAATGAGTAATTTATGTTGAAGGACTTGCTCATATATGTACTAATGAAAAAGCCAAATGCATTTCAAAATTTTCCTAACTGACAACCAAACGTACTCGTAATAATACAATTTGAAGAAAAAATAAAGAAACAAAATAAGTAAAGAAAAAGACTTACTTATGCATACGCTTAATTACCTAACAATTTCTTCCTTTCTTAACAATATGTTTGAGTGCGGCTGTGGTTGAGAGGTCGTCAGGTGGATTAGAAACATTATAACTAAAATATAATGTTCCATTAATTTACATTAACTTATGTTTTGATCAATACAATTATTTTTCACAGTATTACTTAGTAGTTATGTTAAGAATGACCACTGGATTTTACTCTTGGCTGAGACCTGATAACAGGTGGAGGATATGACTTTGCTCTAACAGATTTCCTCCTGTAACAGTTATCATATCACAACAGGGCTTGATCTTGTTAATATATTCTCTTATAGGGAGGATAGAAGCCATGAGGCTAGTAGTCGATCCTGTCGAACCCAGCAAAGGTAGGCAAGATTGATAGCTCTTTCTTCTTCTGAGCTACCTGCCACATGTAAGTTCGAGATCTTCTGGGACATGGATAAGAAATTTTCAATGCCATAGCCCAGCACGGCCATCAAAACTTGCTGACATCATACTAAGTAATTTTCATCACTCACTTTTCCATTATAAGGTTTATTTTTTTCATTTTCAAGGTTTAGTTTTCTATTTTAGTTTTTTTTTCACTTTTGGATTTTAGATTTTAAATTTATGATTTCAGTTGTTTGTGATGATATATGTCATTTATATGTGATGATATGTACAAGTTAAATGTAATGATATGTACTACTTCTTATTAAGAATTTACTGAATATTAACTTGAAAATAATAGAAAATAAATATTTATTTGAAAAAATAATTTGAAAATACTTTTTTATATCTTATGTACCTTTAGTTTTAGATTTTTTCAAAAATAAAATTCATGTGTTGTAAAATGAAAATGGTCGAGGGAATGATAAATAAAGAAACTTTAAACCCTAATTATAACATGATTACAAAATATTTAATTGTAAACTAGTGTGTGTGTAGACAAACAGATATAGATATATAGACGGAAGTTGGAAGACAATTTGACAGGGGTAACAAAATATAATTATTTCGCATTTATGCACACAAAATTAATATTTCACATTTATGCACACAAAATTAATACACATTTATGCACACAAAATTAATATTTCACATTTATGCACACAAAATTAATATTAAGCTAAGCTACCCGATGGAAGGTGATGGGGGAGACTGTCCCCACGATCAAATACTTAATACCAAACTTAGACTAAAAATAAAATTCCCTAATATATTACTAAACGTAACTAGAAGAATATTTTACAAAGAAAATAAAAGGAACGAGAAAAAGAAAAGGCAAACTTATACTCTCAAATTCAATAACCTAGCAAACACGTTCGTCATTAATATTACTTGAAAGGTGAAAGGTTGATTATGTCACGTCAGATGACATCGGCCTTAGATTAGTACAGTCATGTCTGTTACAGCTATCAAATAGTATTGTTGCATTATTAGCCACACGATCGTAGCTAGCCATTGTCAGGTGTACTTTAGCATTTCTGACCACGTGATCTTGAGCAACCTTAGTCTGTTATGTTGCTATAAATAGCTATGTATTTCATTGATGCAATGTATGAAAAATATTGATGAAAATATATGATACATTCTCTTCAACTCGCCTTTACTTATACCAGCTCGTCATGAGCTCGCTACTTTTCTTTCAGTTATATTCCCCGCTACCACCTTCGGAGAACCCCTAATAGGCGCCTCCCCAGTGAGTTTGTCTATGAGAAGTTCATCCAAAACCATTTTATATTGGTTGGGATTTGTAGCGTTCAATGGATCGCACGAAGGAGAATATGTGGATGGCGATTCAAGGGTTCCATTTATGTTTGTGTTTGAGTATCGTACTGAGCATAAGTCGAGTAAGGAAAATACTTGCGTAGCATGCGGGAAAACTCGTGAAAGAATAGAGGTAATGTTTCGGAAACATTCACCACACACCCGATGTTGAACATCGCTTCTTCATAGTGCGTTAGCATAGACTTTATCTCGATTTTGCCCGACACTATAAAAACCGTACCTGTTAATATTATCGGGCAGAGAGGAGAGTACCTTGTTCAGATTATCTCTAAACATTTCGCTACCATACATGTGATCTGGAGTCTCCTTCATCGACCCTATCACGTTGAAATAGATTAGATCATCATAAGTTGCCGAGGTTACGAGGCTTACATGGAAAATTATTACAATGAAGCCAAGCATCTTCATATCTTTATTTTTTTATATTGGAGGGACGAATTTGTGGAGAGAAGAACTAGTTTGTGCAGAAAAGAGAGGAAGTATTTTTTGCTAATAAGATAATGAGTAATTTACGTTGAAGGTTTTGACTTATATATATACTAATAGAAAAGCCAAATGTGTTTCAAATTTTTCCTAAATGACAACCAAACATACTCGTGAAAATAAAATCTGAAGAAAAAATAAAGAAACAAAATAAATAAAAATAAAGATTACTTATGTATACGCTTAATTACCTAACAATTCTTTTTTTTTTTTTAAAGAAATCTTTACTCCTTTCAATCATTGGAAAAACATTTGTTTATCCTGATGTTTTCTCCTACTCAAATAATTACCAGGTCACATTTTTTTGTTAATCTCCATTAAAATTGTGCGTGCTTATCACTATCTAATAAAACTATTTCAAGATTAGATAATAAGCCTAGACTCAATAATTACTTTTCCTCGATGGTCATATAAATGGTCTCCCATCTATATTCATATGAATTGCACAGTTGTTATTGCCTAGTCTTTATCATAATGCCTATTCTTTATCATAGTAATAAAGATCTGTAATTAAATTTATAACGTTCAATTCCCGCCTAAATATTAAACTTCAATTTCTAATATTTCATCTTCTTAGCATTTAACATTTTTTGAAAACTGATTAAGCCTTCTAAGCCCAAATCAAAGTCCAATGTTATTCGATATTCCTAACATCCCCTCTCATTCTAGGATATGTGATCCCAATATATATATATATATATATATATATATATATATATATATATATATATAATAAAGGTGTATGAAATGTCCCATGTTCTGTATATCCCATTTTCAATTGCAAGTTTAATTTATAATAACCATTCGACATCCATGTCTGTAGTTGAATATACCAAGGCTATTTTACTGACATTTTCAAGAACCAATGCTTAATAAGGTTGGATCATTTGGTCAACTTTGTAGCAGGAAGAAACAAAGCAAAAAGGGGTAGGATCATGCAGAACTTGTCCTAACTGTATTTTTTTTTTTCTCTTGCTTCAGTAAATTATTTTGTTTTATAATAATTACTTAAATAAATTGCCATCTAGATTAAACGATAAATTGTTACGGGCACTTGCTTATTATTTTGTTTTGAAGTTTTATTCAATTTGAGGTTTTTTTAAAAATATCTCAAGATTTATATTTTCAATTCACTTTCAGTTTTCTCTCTCATCCATCTCTAATTTTCTTTAAATAAATTACTCAATCATTAATCATTATCACATATTTTTCAATAAATTTTACTATTCCTACATTAACATAATTCTAACTACCAATTATCATTATTATTAATATTATTATTATTATTATATTAAATCAACTTTTAATCATTACATTTCCATCCGACATCGAAATTTTTTAATCCATTATAGTGGTCACATTTCAGAAATCATACGTGATATTGACCATCATCAAACAACGTCTGTTAAGTTAGTTAATTCATAAAAAAAAAAGTCCAAAACAAGTCCGAGTTTTTTTGTTGACGTGTCGTGATTCAACACTTTCTTATCATTTTTATTTAATTTTAAATATTAAATTGAAGTAAACGACTTAGGAAATTATTTTATTTTGGTTCATTATATCGACCACATTTCATAATGATACGTGACATTTGTTATCGTCAAACCACATGTACTAAGTTGACTAATTGATCAAAAAAGGAAAAAAAAAAAATCCTGTCGAGGTTTTTTTTCTTTGTTTTTTGCTAACATGGCTTAATTATATATTGTATTATCATATTTCTAAATTATAAACATTAAATCTAATACAAAGACCTATTTTGCTATCCATTTTCTTTACCATTTTTTTTTCCTTTAATCTAATTTATATAATTCCAATCAATAAAGAATTAATAAAAATCAGAGTTAAATATAAAAATAAATAATATAAATTATAAAATAATAAAAAGATTTATATGAAAAAAAGCTGATTATTAATACAAAAAATTGACTAATACAATTAGATATAAAAATAAAAACATAAAATAAATCTTAAAATATTATAATGTAATTTATATAAAAAAAAACCCAGACTTTTTCAATAGAATTTCTACATTTATTTTATATTTTTAAAGATTCATTTAATATATTTTTATATTTATCTTTGACTTTATTAAATTTTTATTAACTAAACTTTAATTAATCATATTTAAACATATAAGTCTTTGTATTTAGATTATATTTTTATATTTATCATTATTTTTGTATTTTTATTAATTGAAATCTTATTAATATGATTAAAAGAAAGAAAAATGGAGGGCAAAATAGATTTTCGTTTTCAATTTAATGATTAAAATTAATAAAAATGATAAGAAAATATAGAACCACGCGTAAAAAAAAGTCATGATCAAGCTTTTATTTGACCATTTTTTGATAAATTGGTCAACTTAATCGACATGATTTGACGATTATCAATGTCACGTACCTTTTTGCAATACGGCAGTATAATCAAGTAAAATAATTTTGCTTAGGTTTTTGTTTTCAGTTTAAGCAAAACGATAAGTATGGAATCATGTTGCCTCATCAAAACAACCCTATCCGGTTTTTTTGGATTTCTTTTTATAAATTAACCAATTTAACAAAGGTTGTTTGATTATACATAATATCACATATCTATACTTAAATATGACAAATATAATAAAATAAAAACAAAAATTCTCCATCTCACATCCATTTACTCTATTAAAAAACATTATTCATCTTTTAAAAAAATAATAATACTTTTTTATATTTTCAAAATTCTCAAATAAAAAACACATCTAATTGTTCCATAGTTATTTACTGTATGTTGGTTTGAGGGCTTCGTGGAATTAATATCTAACTGGCCAGCATAAAAACAAAAGGAAAATAAGAAACTATAATATTCCTACATCATTATAGATAAACTTTATGATTAATGTGGACTGAAATTGCAATGTTTAGTACAAATGAGGACCCTAGATTACAAGATCTTGTGTAAAGCCCAAAAAACGGCTGGTAAATAATGATTTAATTAGAAGTAGCACGGGTATTTGGATTTCGAATTCATAAGCTGCTTTTTTTTTTTTTCAAAACATTTCATAAGTTATACAGAATAATAATCTTACAACTACTTTAGAAACATCGTATGAAATAAAAATTAAAAGGTTATAAAGTACTCATAGTTTTGTTTAGCCAAACATTACTCGAAATCAAATGAGAAAAAATCGTCTCCACTTACTTCTAGCTCCCAATTAGTAATGCAATTCGTGTCTCAATCAATAGTATTATTCAAGCATAGTGACAGTCATTATCATTTCCAAAATTCTATAGTGCACAAACTCAAGATTTTCAATTTCGTACAAGAGCCGTGTGATAAAGAATTAATCGAAAATTGAGGGTCCTAAAATCTTTAATTGAGTCTTGGAATAAGTGTAGGATAATTATTGCACACTTTGTGCACCCTATCCTCTACCCAGTAGTACAAATTAAACAAGAAAATAAATGATAGCAGTACATTTCTTGAATTAAATAAACAATTAGGTTGCCTTGAAGAATATGGATAATTTAATGGGACAATGTGAGTTTAAATATAAATATATGTTGATTCAGAATGATAGAAGTCAAAAAAAGTGGGGTTAGAGGGGATAATTCCGAGGGGAATTATTGATTCAAAGCTCAAATTCCAAGGTATTATTTAGCAGAATATCACATGAAGGGTGAGGGTGAGGGGGCTACTTTGGGGGCCGAGGCTGCACCACCATGTCCCACCCACCGGCCACCACCATCATATTCCGCCATTGCCCTTTCACAGCCGCCCGATATTTAGATTTTTTTATGGAAATTACAAAACTACCCCAAGGTTTGCTCTTGTTTACATTTCCGCCTGACTATTTGTAATACTTAAAAGAAAAATGAATTTTGTATATGCCTGGTCATGGTCCGGTTCCAAAACAAAATTAGGTAATTGTAATCGAAATTGTGGTCTTACGATTTTGGTTTTAAAAACGGAATTCAGCAATTACGGTTTCGATTCTAATTAGATTCGTTTTAGATAGTAATTTTAAATAAATATAACTATATATAAATTATTATATTATTTATAAATATAATACACTATATATAATATATATAAAAAACTTCTACAAACTAAAGGAATCGTCGGTTTAATCGGCAGTTCTAAATGCTATTGAAACCTGGTTACGGTACCACCGATTTCACGATTTTTTAAAGCCTGGAACAGTAACTGTTAAAGTCGGTTACGATTACAATGTCGAAACCATTAACAATGATCCCGATTATTGAACTATTGACTATGGTTACAGTTACGATAATGAGCCCGATTCTAGAGTTAAGTCTAGTTTTGCAGGTGTAAAATTCTATATAATAAGTTGGAATTATTTTAAATTTTGAAAATTTGAGGGATATAATTATAAATATATTCTATGAAATTAGCAACTTTCGTTAAATTAATTTTTTGTAATTGTCAAAATCTCAAGATAGTTTACGTAATTGTAATTCTCCCTGTTTGTTATAGATGTTTTAACATTAAGTGAATACTATAATTCATGTTTACTTAGTTTTTTTTCCCATTAAACCTAAAAATTAAAATTAGTGCCCATCGGTTTCGCCTCTAGAATCCTGGTTGAGAAGCTATAGTATAGTATAGTATATTAGTATTGTTTTTTACAAATACACTCTCGGGTAAACTAGTTTTTTTTTTTCGTATGCCTCAAATTACATGTTTTGTTTCTAATTGAAACTATTAGTTATAGAATAAGTCAATAACGAACTTAAATACCTTTATTTAATTTTGTAGATTTTTCACAAATTTCATTATTATTTTTTGATTTTGTTATGTTTAATACAAGGCAAAGTAGGAAGAATGTGATTTTTTTTTTCTTTTGTAATGATGATCATATTTTTCTTAATTAGTGTGAATTTTTCTTTAGGTCTACCTTATTAATAGTGGAACAGAGGAAGTAGGATTTGTCCGATATCAAACTAGTTATAATTGTTTCATTATTTAATGGGAGATTTCAGAATTTTTGGGCATGAGATTCATGAAAGTCCTCGCATTAATTAGTAAGACTAGATTTTGAAGCGCCAATGCTCCTTATTTTATGACCTAGAAAGTCCTTATAAGTTCTTTGCTTTGATTATGAGCGATTTTGTTCATACTATATGACTAACTAGCCAAGTGGGTAATTTAGTACTTGTATAATAATAACATAAATACACATGTTATATCCGTATTATTTATCTAAGTAATTAATTGAATCTCAATATGATTGTGAAATTTGGGCGCACCTTGACTTGGTACGTGAAAGAAAAAAAACTAGGTTAGGTCATTTCTAAGTCGATATACAACATAACAGATGATTAAAAACTACATATTTACAGTATTGACTTTCGCAAATCGTACGAACTTGTTCACACGTGGGATGATCATATATCCATTTTAAGTATTATGATTCACGGTTAAAAATGCACATACAACCCTAATCAAAAGTTCGAATGTGATCGCAACCCGATGAGAATCCGTGGATCCAGAACTAAATCGACTATTTTTGCCAAGCTAGTTGGTAATTTGGGTCCATCTTTTATCACAATATAAAACACTTGAACACTAAAAAAAAAGAAAACAAGAAGCATATAGTGGAGAGGAGTTGAAGAAGACTAAAGCGCATTAACTCGGTGTTAGGACTGAAGTCAAACCCATTTTATTGCAACATGTGAGGGCCTGCACATGCACATGCACTACCACAATCAATAATGGTTGCACAACTGATATACTATATAGCTAGCTACAATCTTTTCAATTTGTTAACAACTACCGAACCCAATTCATTTAGTTTTTCTTATATATGGAGTTCATAATTCATAGGGTGGGATTTCATTTCCTAGTATCTGCGTATGTTATGTCATAAATCCTTCAGCAATCTGTAAAATTCCATTATTCCATATGTTAGCTACTATGTGTGATTAAGCATTGTGCGTGCGTGTGTGTGTGTCATAGAGAGGAGAATCTATAGGACATGGGCCACATCCCTTATTTTCACACATTCAATGAAGAATAAGTGATTTTACTAACATCAGAATTAATAATTTCATTTAATTTGTTGCAGAGCTAGACACCCTAAAACTTGGACAAAAGGTGGTCTCTTTGCATTGTCCATGTTTTAGTGTACCATGGAAGTAACTAGGAAATGGCTTATTGAAGAAGGATTGTTTGTTTCAAGTGAAATTATTACGATCATTATTTTTCTAACATCAGAGGACATTAAAACAATTCTCATGAGTCCCTTCCAAGATTCTAAAAAAAAAAAAAAAAAAAAAAGAAAAAGGCACACATTACACATATGTGGTGAATGAAAATATGTATGAATAAATTGTTAGAAAATAATTATATAATATGTTTTATTGAAAATACTTGGTTTGCATGGTTAAAAGCGATATTGATTTAACATACGAGTAGATTCTGGTTCGATCCTTTTTTCTATCGTATCTGAGACAACAACGAGATCCAAAAACATGTTTATTTATTTTCCTTTATATTCTTACTTGGGGAACGAAAATTAATTTGCTTCTTTATTCTTAGATTCAATGGTTTAGTGTGTAATTGAAAGAAAATCACTAAACAAACCAATGATGCAATTGATCAAGAAAGTTCTACAATTAAGCATTCAATATCAGATTCCAAGTTTAAGTTTCACTCAATCCCCAAAAATCTTGTAACCTCTTCTTTTCCTTTTCTTTTTCCTTTTTTAATTCTCTCTCTTTTTTACCTCTCTTTATTACCCTTTAGACCGCAAAGAGGAAAATAAATAAAAAAAGAAAAAAGAGAGGCGGTTGAATTAGCAAGTAAGCCGGTGCAAGCCGATAAGCCGAGTGAAGCCAATGGCAAGGGTAAAATGGGAAGCCTGTGGGAAAATGATGACGGAGAGTTATTAACGGCCATGATTGTCCGTTAGCCTGTCACGGGTGGGAGTTATATTCAAACAGTGCATTGCTTCCGCTCTAAAAACTTTCTCAAGTTCCAACTTGGGTCCCACCACCAACCTCATCCCTTCATCAATATGTTTTATTATTATTATTATTAAGGAAATAAATATGTTTCATTTAATTCTTTTACAATACTATTTTTATAATATATTACGGGCTGTGTGGGTTGAAAAAGGATTTCGGAATCTTTTTCCCCTATTTTTGAAATATATTCTACATGATTATTCACACTTTTAATAATCAATCAAGTCAAATTATATTTTACTTAAACCCGTGTTCTAAAAAATAATATCCGATAAGTAGATAAACGATCAATTAGGACCTAATACTTGTGCATGACTATAATCATAATTAAACATAAATTTCTAAAGAATCATATCACAAATATACCACTGGTGTGGTAATCATATTTGATCAATATTTTATGAATAAATTAGAAAAGATCATATCATTTATGCTTATTACAATTCAAAAATCTTAATCCAAACACATGACTTCACTCATCATCACATCTTTACTTGTAAGTAACAGACGCATGCATGTGACACATGCATTCTTTTGAACAGAATCGAATTGGATAATGTCATAATGATTTGTGGTATTTTGACATTTAATAAAAAACTTGAAGCAAAACATACAATATCGAAAATCACGAGCATAGCATACATATACAATATATACATCCTAATAATTCTAATTCGCTGGACCCGTGATCTCACTATTTAAGTCCAAAACCAGAAGAAACATTAAAAACAATGATGGGGGCATATGTGGAATAATATTAAATACTGAAAGTGATTATGCATACTTTGCTGAGGGGTTTGGTGACAAGGGCTGAGGTCACGTGCTGGGGATGGTGCCAAATGCATTGAGGACATTTTTGTCAGTGGGAAAGTGTGTGGAAAGAGCAATTGTGTGTGTGTGTGTGTGTTTGTGGGTCAAAGTCAAATTCCTGTTTTGTTCTTTTCTCTTTAACCATTTACTATATCACCAAAGAAATACTGCGACTGTAACTAATTTCTTACAGTAAGAATTAAATGTCTTTAACTTATTTGGCAAAAATGTAAACCTCAACAAATATTTATTTACAGTAACTCATATTAATTTTATGAATTTTAAATTGTGGACCAATCACACTTTCGGGTTTGACTCTAGTTAAAACCAAAAAAAAAAAAAAAAAAAAAAACCTTAAATTGTGGAACAAAAGCACATTTGAAGAAGATGTAGAAGAAAAAGTAAATGGGTAATTTTGAGGTTTGGTTTTCCATTGGACTCTAGCTCACGGAATTTACTTTTTTAGGGTCTGAAAATCGTTGTTGATTTGTGGAGTTGACACACTTTTGGGCCAAATATCTTTGAGCTCAGTGAAATCAGATTTTTCAGAGTTTTTCTTTTTGGTGGATTTCACTATATATGTAAATTGGGAAAATTAACCATGTGATTCAAATTTTACTTTTCTAATTTAGGTTTTTTTCTGACTCAATCATCACAGTACTTTTTTTAGTTTTTCATCTTTGGAATTATTCGTGTACAAATTGTGTCTCGGAGATGTAGCAAATCATATTATCTATCCACGCATGAACCAATAAAAAAAAAACATTCTCATTGAACTCAAAGCATCAGGTTAGTTGCAGGTCAACTGAATTTGATTGTTTTAAAATATTTTTTTAAAACAAATTATGAAGAAAAAACAAATATAATTATATAGTTTTATAATTTTCATTTAATTGTTTTGACTTTGGGCAAGAAACTGAACTAGAATTTTCTTGTGGTTTTTCTTTTTAAATTTATAAATGAATAGTTGTGGGATACGATTAATAGAATTCGGGTGACTTATGATCCCAACTCTTAAAAAAATAAACGTTAGGTGTACATCTCTCTCTATTAGTCAACATGGATGGTAACTCATAGTCAACAAAAAATTGATCAATTAATGCAAATAGATAGTAACTCACGATCAACAAAAAAATTGATTATTTAATGCAAATGGGATAGTAACTCACCAATCACCAAATTAAAGATTAATTAATTGAGTTGTCAAGAGATATGCATTGCTCCTAGTGATTTCTCTTGTAAGAAGGTTTTGAGGATCATACACTAACTATAGGATGTGACATATCTTTCACTATAAAGTAACACCATTTCCCTATTCTAAGTCGTCAATTTCCATTGGTAGTCAATATATACCTAATGTGATTAGGTTTTTGATAAGGACACCCACCAAATCCTTATTCCCAATAGATGTGTGGTTTTGACTAATAAGCCCTTTTTCATGTTCAAATCCACTGATTTTTCAATCTCCATAACTATAATAGAACCTCATGTATGTCGTGCTACTTTGGGGAAATGGGGTATTTTTATGAAGGATAATATTTGTCCAAATATTAAACTTATATTTGATTTGGGGTAGATGTTCTAAGTTTCGTACAGGGGATACTATTGTTTGCTACAATTTATTTTATATTTTGTTCTCGCCACAATTTAATTTAGTAGTAAGACAAATATCTGAATTGAGCTAAACTATATGCGGAGTGTTTGGTTGAATATTTGATTTCTTGTGCGCATATTGGACCTTTGGGAACTCGAGTTCATTGAGCCACATCTAACAATTTATCTTATCAATTAAAACTCTAAATGGTAATGTAAAATTAGAAGGTTTATGGATTTAAAAATAAGGATCAGATTTACGATGTTGTTAATCAATGTTATCAACATCAGATTATCAACATCGATTAGAACAGAATATAAACGTGCAGCGGAAAATAAAAATAAGAATACGATTAGACAAAATCAGTTCACAAGTAAATACTTGTGAACTTGGGTGTACAAACCCGTAAACTATATTACTTTCGATTCACGTTCAATACACAATTATAAAGTAATATATGAAAACTAAATATCAAGAAACTTGATACTAAATACTTGTTGCCGGAATGGC
>BMAC01000076.1:352735-381280 GCA_014905375.1 Phtheirospermum japonicum
AAAGTGTCCTTCTCGAAAGATTGTGAATGTAAGAATATTGAAGGTGTCCTCTTCTCTTGGCTTTGTCTTGTCTTAAATAGAAGAGTCCTAAAGTCCTAAACTTGGTAAATACCTAAAAACAAATCCTAATCACAATCTAGGAATAATTAAAGTCTTGTACATAAACTAGGAAACACAATATATTCCTAAATCTAGTTTCCTAACTTATTTTGTGCCCAAGAAAGGCAAATACCAAAATAAGGAATTATTCCCAAGAATAAATTTCTCAACAGGTAATACTAATTGGGAAAATAAACAAAGAAAATATAAATAATGTGCAATTATACTTGAAAGGTTATGAGCTCAAGCTCTTCGGTTCAATTTCTCCATAACAATGTTATGGTAATTTTTGTGCAATTATTTATTTATTACCAAAACCGTATACTCATAATATTACAAGAATGAATCACCATGAGCTCTCTCCAAAAACAAAGAATAGTAAATAAAAGTGCAACCTCGAGATGGTTTTGAACTCTTTGAAAAATGAGGGTGGATATTCATATTCTCAAGAAAAATTATTGAAAAAGCATTGCATGTGATGAATATATATGTATTGACAAGGACCAATAGTACAGTGTACTGCTAATTTCATGTGACTGGTCAATCATGTTGATGTGCAATATCCTCATTCATACGAGTTTTCATTTTTAAAATGATTTGTGGGCCATTAATAATATACTATTTATTTGTGGAAGGCCCTTGCTTTTTTAGTTGGCAATAAAATGTTTTCAATGTGAAGATATTATATTTTATTTTCGCTAAAGAACAAAAAAGTATAACGAAAACGATAACATGAAAATCTCGCCATCATCTAAATTAAAGCCCATTACAGAATACTCAGAATAACAGAGGAATGGGCTTTTGAATGTATGTGCAGCCCAAATATAAACTTTGTCCAAGTATTTTCTCAACCACAAGCAGGCCCAGTATTTAATCATCTCTTTTTTCCTCAAGTGTTTTTTATTTCTTGTATGTCTTTACCAAAAGCTTTCATGCTTGGGCCTCAGCCCTATTGTAATCGAATTACACTAAATTGACGGCTATGTATAACTTGGAAACCAAACATTTTGTTCTTTCATGACGAGTTATTTACAAATATAGGTAAAATTAATCATATAGTCAATATATATTTCTATATGTTACTTAAATTTGGAAATTCACTGGGTATACGTCCGTCAAAATTCCGTTTATTGTCGAGCCATCATGGGACACGAAACACATACATAATAGCTTATTGACCTAACTTTCAGAAATAATGCTCAGAAGCCTTCCCAGCATTAATTATTTTGTGGATTAAGACCAATGACTGCAATTATTTATTCACCTCTGCTTCTTTATCAATTACATTCCTTATCAATCTACAAAGACATGCACTTAGCATACAGTATCAGATTAATAATGCAAGCAACAATAGTGATCATTGATTAATCATTACTTAATTAATTAAGGGAAATATCAGGCCTCGTATATTCCAGAATAAGCAGATCATTGAGGGGGGATTAAAGATAAGATTAAAGTTAGAAAAATTGGAACCAATTACACACTTTGTGGATCGGCTCAATCTCCAATTTCAGTCCTAATTGAGTCACCAGCGCATGCAATTCTTATCCGACGAACACAAGGATGGCCACCCATAAGCCTAGCCCACGAACTAGTATCTTCACTGATATGCGAAAAATTATGTAGAACTAATGGTTTAAAGATATACTTTTATGCAATTCATATTATCATATATCTTGTGGATGGACGAGCACCAATTGCATAATTTTCATTTATTTTGCAGTATTTTGTTGCTCGATTGGTGCGACGATGAACGCGGTGTGGTTCGTGGATTGATCTTGGCGATATAGGGCTGTTATCGGGTCACCCGATACAAAGAGCAAGTCAATAAAGGTCATTGGGCCTTACCTATTCTTAGGCCCAGTAAGGCGGTTGATCTTATATACAAATAAGTTGCATGCGTCAAATTTTTGGAAGATGAGAGACCTGACCTTTGGAGATCTTTTTGGAAAAGAAAAAAAGGAAGCAGCTGCAATTCTTGACCAAAGACTTCAGGATAGGGTTGAGCATTCGATCGATTCGGCTGAAAACCGAAATATTTATAAAAGTGCAAACCGAACTAAACAAGATATTTAAAACTGAATTAACTCAGCCGAACCGAATTAATAAAAATAACAATAAGTAATATAATCTTTTTTAAATTATATTTTAGTTAAAACCGAGCCGAAATAACCAAGATTTTTGAATTCTCAAACCGAAAACCGAATCGAGTTTTTCGGTTTGGTTCGGTCGGTTATTACAGTTTTTCGATTTTTTGCTCACCCCTACTTCAGGGAGGACTTGAGATCAGCAATTTTTGGAAGAAGTTGAGATTAGCCGCAATTTTTGCATGAAATTGGAGTTAATTGCAATAGTAGCAAACCAAGATGTGAACATTAATCCTCGTGGTTTTTCTCTCTCCTATTTATAAAGAACTAATTATTTATTTTTATTTTTATTTTATAATCTTATGAACACCATATGTGAGTAGTTTACCGAAACTCGGATTATCGATCAAAACTTGATACCTTCTCTGAAATACATAAAATCGTGATTTTTGTGTGTCCTAGAAAGATGTGGGTTTTGCCCCTTTTAAAAGAGAAGAAGGGATTGTGTTTTTTCTTTACAATCGGGTTTTTGTTCTTCGAAAGTGGGAAATCCTCAACTGTCTGTTTATGTTGGTGGGGATGATATCTAGAGGGGTATCAAAGTTGTGGCTTGGTTAGTGGGCCGGATAATTGTAGGATTGGACCCATCATCTCATTTGGGCCAACCACTAACAATCTCCACCTTGGTCCAAATGCTGGTACAAAAGAAGACTCGTGATCTGAATATGAGTCATCATCGCCAAGGGGCTGCCGTCGGGTACCTGCGCACTCAAACACAAAGTTAGTAAGAAACAAGTACACATAATAATAATTTATTATATCAATCAAAGGTATCAAAATTTAAAATCTCCAAACTTGATCAAAGATTCTCAACAAGTAAACACTTAATTCCCATATTAGTCGGGTTACATTATGACGAGGTTTTTTCAAGAAGAATTAAGCCTTTAGCAACTACATCTCAAATGAAGTGTAATCTAACATCCATATTTTAGTTTATAATGAAAAATTGGATTCTTGCACAATTAAATAGCAGATTGGCTATCAAAAAATACTATGACTTCACATTTCAAAAAACCAATTTCAGAGATAAAACCTTTCAACCAAATAGCTTATTTAAAAGCATCAGTAATAGCCACATACTCAGCGGTTGAAAGTGCAACAATGTGTTGTAATCGAGATTTCCAACTAATACAAGCACCACACAATGTAAACACATAAGAAGTTGTAGATTTTCTATTGTCCCTATTATTATCATAATTTGAATCCACATAACCAACCAATTTAACACATTTGTCATGCTTTGAAAATCTTAAACCATAATGCAGACCCATTCAAATATCTCAAAAGCCATTTGACAGCTTGCCAATGATACAAACCAGGATTAGACATATACCGACTCAAACAACTCACATAATATGCAATATCAGGCCTCGTGCTAACCATCAAGTACATGACAGAGCCAATCATATTAGAATAAGGTATATGCGTTTTACATCGTTATCAGTTTTTGAAGACTGCTCTTTACTAAGAATGAATTTATTATCTAAGGGCACAGTAACCGGTTTTGCATTAAACATAAAAAATCTAGTCAAAACTTTTTGCACGTAAGTAACCTGATTTGAAACAATATTAGAGCTTTTTCTATCTCTACGAATGTTCATGCCAAGAATACATTTAACATCTCCTCGAAATTTCATATCGAAATTCGCACTTAAGCGATTTTTCATATGCTTAATAGACTTTATGCAAGGACTTGCCAACAACATATCATCAACATATATGAGCAGAGAAAACATCAACATTACGTTTGAAATACAAGCAATGATCATAATTACTTCTCGTAAAGTCCAAAGAGAGCATGCATTCATCAAACTTTTGGTTTCACTGCCTAGGAGATCGCTTCAACCCTGTTGTTTTGTAGAAATGCAGTTTTTAGATATGATGTTATGTTTCGTGATAAGAGTCACCAGACTTAACATCAACTGAATTTCAGATAGCAGCGGAAATAAAAGTAGAAATTAACAAGAATTAATTTCAATTTATAAGCTAACTAGCTTATAAACCTGGGTGAACAAACCCATAAAATATATTACTCTTCAAAACGTTCAGATCCAAAATACCGAGATAATAAAAAGTAATATAAGAAAACAATTAGTATCAAAAACTTGATACACAACAAACTCTTCGCTTCCTCGTTAGTCGAATTCTTCCGTTGGTTACGCAACGTTGTAATTCTTCTAATTATCCACCAAAGCTCAGAGTCTTCTGTTCTCGTTCTGCTTCAATTATTTTCGTCCGTGTCTCTTTGCGTCTTGGATGCGTTTCTTAAATAAAAGACTCCTATTCTTGTTTAACAAGTTAATTATTTATTTAGAAACTAAATAAAATCCTAGACTCCAACTAAGAAAGATATCTAGAGTACTAAAATACTAAAGTCCTAAGAAAGGCAAACTACAAACAAGGAAATATTGTTGAAAATAATATTCCCAACAATCTCCCCCTTTTGCCTTTCTGGACAAAACACCATGACGCATTTCAAAAGTTCAACAAGAAACACACGCAAACTCCCCCTTAGTTTGACTCCCCCTAAATAAGACATTCTAATAGCAAAAACAAACTACGGAAAGCACTAAACACACCGAGCCTTCTTCGCCCTCCGAGATGACGAAGATGCCCCTTCACCAGTAGCTTTCCTTTTCCTCAGCTTCTTCTTCAAGGTCTTCAAAAACCTGTTTCTGCGTCTTATTCTCTTTTTCCGCTTGTCGCTGGCAGAGCGAGCAGCAACAGAACCACCAGCACCGTCATGACTTTGATCTCCCCCTTTTTGTTCAGAAACCAAAAGGGCTTCACACAGGGAACCCCGCAAAGCTACTAGCTGAGCTCGCTGACTATCCAGCTGAGCAATCTGAGCATCAAGTAGAGCCACTTGACCACGAACAACAGGGGCCAACAACTGGACCATGGTATCCCCAGTGACAGGACTATCAAAGGTGTCACCATGGGCATCACCAACTTGAAGTGGAGCAATCCAGGGCAAGTCAACAATGCGCGCTCCAGAGAGATGCTGGCTTCTCAGGGTGAACCACTCCGCCTCACCGGTGAGGATATCATTCTCAGTAGGGGTGAACCCTTGATTCTCCAGGATGCTGTAAATCAAAGATGGAAAGCATAAAGATGAGGAAGATTTCGAGGAAGCAAACCTTGTGACCATGTCAAATACAAGCTGGCCGAAATCAAACTGGAGTCCATTCCCTATTTTGTACAAGAACTGAGCCTGAGGCCTGGTCAACACGGTCGAGTTCTTTGAAGGAACCCAATTGAAAACCTCCAATTTGTGCAGGACCGAGTACAGGGATGTCAAGCGCGTGCTGGGTAATTRCTCTYKCCAAGTGGTGAGCRGTCCGCCCGACAARAAAYCAATGACMRCATCCATGTCATCAACAGTGGAGTCCTCACGACCATTATCAAACCCATACGCTGAATTGATCAATGCAGGGGTGAACGCATAAATCTGTCCACGGACAAACACCTTCCCAAAATTAACAGAGGTAGCCTCAGCAATTGACGGCGGGAGATTAGAGTAGAATTCCACCACAACATCCCGAACAAACGGCATGGCACTGGAGACTGTCGAGTACAGGCCCTTGTTCTCAAGGAAGGCAACCAGATTTTGACGTTTGAATAGTTCAACAGGAACTCTTCGTTCATCAATCATGCCACGGGACTTTAAAACCGAGAAAAACTCCTCAGCCTACGAAGATAAAAATTTGGCAGAAAAAGGAACAATATCTTCTATTTCCACCTCATCAGAGACAGGCGCTTCATCATCTTCAACAGGTAAAGACTCAGCGTCTAGAGGAGCAGAGCCATTCTCCATACCTGAAAGTGAGAGGGAAGGAGAAACGGCAACAGGAATTGGAGATGTTGCTTCAGGTGACATGTCACCAGTCCCAACACCATCCTGCTGAACAACATCAACATCCACAGCCATGGAATTCCCTTTTGCTTTCCTTTTAGCGGCCTTCAGAGACTTTAGCAGGTGCACAAGGGGAATTTCATCAGAGTCATCAGGGGATCGCTCAAGATCAGCATCAAACAGTGGAGAGGTCGGAGGAGTGGAAATGACAGGGGATTCATGAACAACCGGTTTAGCCGAACTGGATACTTCACCAGTGAAGAAATCCACTATCTCATACGGTTCGCTTGAGTATTCAGTCGCCGTGGAGCCTGGAGAAACTTTTATCGAAGCTGGAGGGTTCCTCTTCTCTCTAAGAGAAACTGTCTGCTTCAGCCGTCCACGCCCCTTTTTGGGAGCTAAAGTAACATTTGAGATCGACAGAGCAGAGACGGCAGCTGGAGGCACGTACTCATCATCATCGGAATCCGTGGCTGCAGTAACATTCTCAACCAGGTTCATATGCTCTATAGGAACAAAACGACATGGCCCGGCACGGCTCTTGGGAACTGCCGGCGGAACTATCCCCGGAGGAATATTTCGTAATCGCCGTGACCGCTTCAGAGTGGGGTCACCGGAGCGTCCAAAAATTTTGGCAATAAGATGAAGGTCAGGAGGGTTGTCGACGTCAATTTCATTGCCCTGCTGACCGGGAATCACTTGGGCCACAGGTGCGGTGTCAGAAGGTGCATTGATCGGAGTAATGTCAAGAGAGGTTGCCGGAACTGAACCACTGGGTTCTGACACAATTGGTGACGGGTGTCGTGCGAACGCAACACCTATCTCCTCGCGAATATCCAGCCCCCCAAATCTGGGCATGGGTGGAGCGACCTGTTCACCGGCGCATGCAACTCCTGCTGGAAGAGAAGGAACCCTAGACCCGGAGGGTGACTCTGACATCCTGCAATTCTCAACACAAAACTCAACAGAGACCAGTTAAAACCTAAATAAAGTAGGGAATTTGAGTTTGAGAAGGAAATTGAAAATTCAGAAGAGAGAGATTGGAGGTGGGCCAAAACGGTAAGAAAATCCGCCTTTTAAAGAAGAGAAAAAACTTACCGTTGGAGGTAGGAGAGAGAAACTTAAGAGATAAGAGAGAAAAAGATTTACACAATCTCCCACCAAAAAAAATCTGACAGATCGGCCCAATATCCCTTAGCAAACGCCACTACACTTCAAGCCCACCAGCAGGAGGCCCATTAAAACAAAAAAAGGGCAGTAAGCCTTAGGAAAAAAATCCTAAGGAATGAACCATCACCACAAGAATAAAAAGCACACATATTATGAGAGAATAAGAGGAATTTAGTCTCATATTACCTCCTCAGCACTGCCGATCATAGCTCCACTGGAACAGTCAAATACCCACATTCTCAACTAAAATTAAGAGACGTCAGAATAGGAATTGAATAAGGGAAACAGAACATTCAGCACTAAGGCAAATTCACAAAATATGAATGTCTTAATTTATGCCTACAAACATGACCTAAAAAGAAAGAAAATGCACACAAATTTTCAGAGATTTTGATCAGTGTTGTTTTTTGTGACTGATGACATCAGACCTAACATTTACAAGTGGTGAAGTCAATGAAAAACAAACCCCTTAACCCGAGTTAATGACAACGTCAAAATCACTCAATAAGGTGAAATAAAAAGATCAGACCTTTAGTCTAGATTATCTTCATCTTTTTAAGATAAGAAGAAAATTTTTGCATCTTTAGCAATTGCTGATTTCACCTTTTGTTTTTGGACCTGGGAGAAAAACCTGTTTCTGCGGGAGAGTTTCACAATCACCAAATAGAGGGAGTTAGTTCGTTTGTCAACAGTTTTATTACAACACGTGATCTTATTTCTCTTTAAGTTTAGACACAATGCATTCAAATGATGTATGAAAAAAAAGATAAAAATGCATGCAAAATATACAGATGTTATGACTGATGATAACTATAGGTGTCATAACATCAAACCCAACACGAACTAAACTATGCACATACCGAGATCTCTTCTCAGTCGAGAGAAGGTCTCTAGGTCTAATGCTTTTGTGAATATGTCTGCGAGCTGGTATTCTGTTCCCACATGTTCAAGACTTATTATCTTTCTCTCAACTAAGTCTCGGATGAAATGATACTTGCTGTCAATGTGCTTTATACGAGAGTGCTGAACTGGATTTTTTGAGATGTCGATTGCACTCGTATTGTCACATAGTACGGTCAGAATATTGCTATGAAGACCGTAGTCTTCAATCATCTGGTTCATCCAGAGGAGCTGCGTACAGGCACTCCCTGCCGCAATGTATTCGGCCTCGGCTGTAGACAAAGAAATGCAGTTTTGTTTCTTACTATACCAAGAAACTAAATTACTCCCCAAAAAGAAACAGCCCCCTGTGGTACTTTTCCTATCAACTATGTCTCCAGCCCAGTCTGAGTCCGTATACCCTACTAATTCAGTGCATGTTTCTTTGGTGTACCAYAATCCTAACTCACTTGTTCCCCCTACATAACGAATTATTCTTTTAACACATTTCAGATGTGAAACCTTAGGATTGGCCTGATACCTTGCACACAAACACACAGCATACATGATGTTGGGTCTGCTGGCAGTTAGATAAAGAAGACTGCCAATCATACTTCTATAAAGGGTGTTGTCAATACCAGACCCAACATCATCTCTCGAAATTTTCTTATCCTTACCCAGAGGCGTTTTCTTAGGTTTCTCACTTTCTAGACCAAATTTTTTGACCAAATTATTTGCATATTTAGTCTGTGACAGAAAAATTCCATCGTCAAGTTGTTTTATTTGAAGTCCAAGAAAATACGAAAGATCACCTTGCATACTCATCTCAAAGGTGTCTGACATCTGAACAACAAAATCCTTCACCATCTGTTCACTAGTCGAACCAAAAATAATATCATCCACATAAATTTGGACAATAAGAATGTGTTTATGGGATTTGAGAAGAAATAAGGTCTTGTCAACCTCACCTCGTTTAAAATTTAAAAACAGTAGATGTTGAGTTAGCCTCTCATACCAAGCTCTCGGAGCTTGTTTTAAACCATACAAGGCCTTTTTAAGTTTTAAAACAAAATTTGGTTTGTAGGGATCCAAAAACCCTTTTGGTTGCTCAACATAAACTTCCTCACTYAAAACACCATTCAAGAACGCACTCTTAATGTCCATTTGATGTAGTGGGATTTTTAAATGACAAGCCACTGCAAGAAGTAATCTTACCGATTCTATGCRTGCTACCGGTGCAAARGTTTCGTCAAAGTCAACACCCTCAATTTGGGTGTATCCTTGCGCAACTAACCTTGCTTTGTTTCGAATGATGTTCCCGGCTTCATCCGTTTTATTCTTGAAAATCCACTTGGTTCCAGTCACATGAGTATTYTCCGGGCRAGGRACAAGGTCCCAAACATCATTCTTAGCGAATTGGTCAAGCTCCTCTTGCATAGCCTTAATCCAAAATTCACTCTTCAACGCATCCTCCACTCGTTTTGGTTCTGTTTCAGCAAGAAACAAGGTTTCTCGTATTCGAGAACAGTTAGTGGACAAACACACATACCTTACCATCTCCTTAAAGTCAATCTGTCTTTTCCTTGTACTTCTCTGGTCAAGGTCACCGATTATCTGCCTTGTCGGATGATTCTTTTGGATTCTTGATGGAACGTCTCTTTGATAGAGATCGATTTGATTTCCAAGGCCCTCATCCTCAGAATCTGAGTCAGAATCAGGAACTGACGGAGAAGAAGTTGGGACAGGGGTCTGTTCTCCAGTCTGATGGTTTCCGGTTTCCTCCTGGGTCAGTGTTGGATTTGGTGACATGTCACCAGACCTGTCATCCCCTGCAACAGCATCTTCTACATCTGCAACATTATCTAAACCATCCATAGCAAACTGAGGTCTCTGATCATAGATAAGATCATCGTCCTCTGCAGATTTTATTCCACTCACTGTATCATCAAATTTCACATTGACCGATTCCATCATGCAACGTGTTCTTAGATTAAAAACTCGGTATGCATGACTATTTTGAGAGTAACCCATGAAAACACATTTGTCACTTTTAGAATCAAGTTTAGAGAGATATCCTCTATCATTTAAAACAAAACAGACACACCCAAAAACATGAAAGTAGCTTAAGTTAGGTTTTTTGCCAAACAATAGTTCATAGGGTGTGACATGTGATCCAGGTCTAAAGTAGACTCTATTAATGGTGTGACATGTTGTATTCATAGCTTCCGCCCAAAATCGTTTTGCTATACCATTTGAAATTAGCATGGTCCTAGTCATTTCCGCAAGGGATCTATTCTTGCGTTCGACTATACCATTTTGCTGTGGAGTAATAGGAGAAGAGAACTCGTGGGTGATCCCCTTTTTAAAACAAAGACTTGAAAAAGACTCATTCTCGAATTCTTTTCCATGATCGGTTCTGATTCTTCCTATACTGACTCCAAAACGCACACACAGTTTTTTAGCAAGTTTTTTAAATAAACCAAACGTTTCTGATTTTTCTTTTAAAAATTCGATCCATGTATATCTAGAAAAATCATCAACAATAACTAAAACATACCGTTTACCTCCGAGACTTTCTACCTCAAGTGGACCCATGAGGTCCATATGCATGAGTTCAAAATAATTTGAAGTAGTAAGGCTCTGGACATGTGGATGTGATACCTTAACTTGCTTCCCTTTTTGACACGCTTCACAAACAGGGATGATTTTTGTGTTGAGCTTCGGTAGTCCGTTCACTGCATCTTTCTTAACAAGCCTTTCCAACATTTTGTAGTTAACGTGTCCGAGTTTTTGATGCCACACCTCGGCATCACTTAGCTGGGACAGCGTACAGAACACGTCTCCATTAATTTGATAACAGTTGTCAGACGTTCTCTGACCAGTTAGAATGCAGGTGCTCCCTTCATCATACACCTCACATTTCTCTCGAGTAAACTTGACATTGAAGCCTCCATCACATAGCTGACTAATGCTAATCAGATTTGCAGTTAGTCCATCAACAAGAAGCACGTTTTCCAGTTTAGCAATCCCTGGAACATGTAAAGTTCCTTGACCGATAATCTGCCCATTTGCTCCTCCACCATACTTGACCTTCCCTCCCTTGAATTTTACGATGTTCGACAGGAGTTCTTCGGAACCAGTCATGTGTTTTGAACATCCGCTATCGAAGTACCATGCTCCTGGAACATGAGATTTAAGAGAAGTGTAAATCATATTGCATCTGACCTCGGCCTTTCTTACCCAGACTTGTCTGAGATTGGTGTTGCCTTTGGTGACGGGAACCCTGGTCTTGTCATGAGTCCCAACATCATGGCTAATTCTCTGATTTTTCTTGTCTGTTCTTTTCCAACARAAAGGACGAATGTGTCCAGATTCACCACAGTGATGGCAAACATACTGCCTTCTTTTCTTCTTATGGTGCTTGACAGAATCAAGGTTGTGACTGACTTGATATGATTCTTGCTCCGGTTTGTAACCAATTCCGTGTCTTGAGGTTTCTGGGCATGACAAATCCAGAATTTCATCTAGTTTTGCCTTTCCCTTGTTGAGGTTTGAGATGGTGTCTTGAACCTTTTTCAGTTCTGCCTTTACTCCTTCCAGCTCCGAATCTTTTCTTGTAAGGGAAATCTCCAAACGGGTAATGATCTTTACTTGATCATCTACTTCATGAGTTAGTTTCTCAACTTTGATCATAAGAGCTTTTACTTTCAGAACCTGATTTCCCCACTTGGAAAATAGTTCATCATACTTTTCTGTATTCATCTCTTGTATTATCAACTTCAGCATTCAGACACAGGGTGTTGGAATTGATGTTGCAAACTCGAAAGTCGTCATCCCAGGCAACATGAGCAAAAAGAGCAGGTACTGACTCAGATGAGTCAGAGTCTCTTTCGTCTTCATCAAACTCTTTTGAAATGAGACTCTTCTTCCTCAACGTATTAGCGCATTCATTTTTGTAATGCCCCCATCCTTTGCACTCATGGCATTGGATTTCACTAAGGGGCTTGGATGAGGTTCCAGCTTTTGATTCAGATGAGGAAGGATGGTAGTTGGTTATCTTTCTTCCAGAGGATCTTGGGGGTGATGTTTCCATCATGGAACTTGAGCCTTTTCCTCCAATGTTGTTCTTTTTCTTCAAAAAGCGATTGAACTTTTGAGTGAGGAGTGAGACGTCTTCCTCTCCAAGTGTGGTTCTTTCAAATTTCTTAAAAAGCTCTTTCCAGTTAGTATCTTCATCTTCATCTTTTGAACTAATATCTGAAGTGAGAGCAACATTCATTTCCTTGGAATGAAAGTCCATATGCTCCATCTCATATGTTTTGAGTGCACCGACTAAGTCATCATAGACTAATTTGTCAGTATCTTTGGATTCCTCAATTGCAACCACCTTCATATTAAACTTCTTTGATATGGATCTGAGAAGTTTTCCAACAAGACGTGCATTTGACATAGGCTCGCCGAGGTTCCCAATTTCACTTGAGATGTCAGAGAGTCTCATCGCATATTCTACAACCGACTCTTTGTCACCCATTCTCATGGTTTCGAACGTTGTGGTGAGCATTCTTAGGCGAGATCTATTCACACTTGCAGTTCCCTCACATACCCTTTGAAGGGCATCCCATGCTTCTTTAGCAGACTCACAGTTCTTGATCACTTTGTAGTAGTTTGTATCGACATAGCTGCATAGGGTATTAATGGTCTTGGAGTTCCAATTTGAAATGGCAACTTCATTGTCCGTCCAGTCTTCTTCTCTCTTGAATACGGCGTCACCATCACCATCAGCAGCAATACGAGGTTTCTCCCATCCAACAAGGATGGATCTCCAAACTCGTTCGTCGATGTTCTTGATGTGCCACCGCATCCTCTGTTTCCAGAGGGAGTAGTTCTCTCCATTTAGGATTGGAGGTCTTGGATTGCCTTGAGCTTCCATTCAGTCAAATCTACAAAACAAGGATCGAAATACTTAAGGTTAAGTATCCTGCTCTGGTGCCAATTGTTGTTTTGTAGAAATGCAGTTTTTAGATATGATGTTATGTTTCGTGATAAGAGTCACCAGACTTAACATCAACTGAATTTCAGATAGCAGCGGAAATAAAAGTAGAAATTAACAAGAATTAATTTCAGTTTATAAGCTAACTAGCTTATAAACCTGGGTGAACAAACCCATAAAATATATTACTCTTCAAAACGTTCAGATCCAAAATACGAGATAATAAAAGTAATATAAGAAAACAATTAGTATCAAAAACTTGATACACAACAAACTCTTCGCTTCCTCGTTAGTCGAATTCTTCCGTTGGTTACGCAACGTTGTAATTCTTCTAATTATCCACCAAGCTCAGAGTCTTCTGTTCTCGTTCTGCTTCAATTATTTTCGTCCGTGTCTCTTTGCGTCTTGGATGCGTTTCTTAAATAAAAGACTCCTAGTCTTGTTTAACAAGTTAATTGTTTATTTAAAAACTAAATAAAATCCTAGACTCCAACTAAGAAAGATATCTAGAGTCCTAAAATACTAAAGTCCTAAGAAAGGCAAACTACAAACAAGGAAATATTGTTGAAAATAATATTCCCAACAAACCCATACAAAGATTTCTTAAGCAAACAAACATGGTCAAGGTACTTAACATCAACAAAACTACAAGGTTGCCTCATGCAAGTTTTCTCATCAAGTACACCATGTAAAAAAGCAGTTTTGACATCTAATTGTTTCAACTCCCAATCAAACTGAGCAACAAGATCAAGCATAATCCTTACAGTAGTAAATTTTACAAGCGGAGAAAATATTTCGGTATAGTCTATCCCTTCCCTTTGAGTAAAACCTTTCGCAACTAAATGAGCTTTAAATATGACAGAATCATTTTTGTTCTTGACCTTGAACAACCATTTACAGTCAATAATAGAACAATTAGCAGGTTTAGGCACAAAAATCCAAGTATTGTTTATGTGCAAAGAGGTCATTTCTTCATACATTGCATTTAACCATTGCACAGAATTTTCAAAACTTCTTCATACTACTTAGGTACACAATTATCAATCGACTCAAACACACTAAATACATGAGAAGTCATATGAAAAATATCCAGACGTTGCAGTTTCCTAATATTATCCCTTATAGGTCTGTCCCTAGCTAATTGATAATCACTCAGTTAAATTTTCAACAATTTCCTCACACAAATCAGCATTAACATGATCATTAGGCACATTTCAGACAAATCAGGCATACTAGGCACATTTTCAGAATCATTACTTAAACCAGGCAATTGCTCCACCTTGTTTGGAGCAGGGGCAAAATCAGAACAAGGTAGCGGGGAGGATACACATGGAAATTCAGACTCATTAAAAATAACATCCCTACTAATTAACACTTTAAAGCCATTTCCTCCCTTATCCACAATCGATAACCTTTAACCCCATCAGGATAGCCAAGGAAAACACATTTCACAGATCCAGGTTCAAGTTTGTCGTTTTTTTGATGCACAAAAGAAGAGGAACCAAATACTTTCAAATTCGAAAAATCATTTTGCATACCAGTCCACATAAATTCTAGACACTTACCATTTAAAGCACAGAAGGTGATCTATTGATCACATAAGCATCAGTTATAATAGCCTCCCCCCAAAAGTTTTTTGAAAGCCCAGAACATGGAAGCATACACCTCACCCTTTCAAGTAAAGTTCTATTCATACACTCAGCGACACCATTTTTCTGAGGCGTATATGGGACAGTTCTATGTCTTTTAATACCAGAATTAGCATACAAATTATCAAACAATTGATTGAATAATTCGAGACTATTATCGGTTCTCAGAATTTTAATTTTCTTACCCGTCTGATTTTCAATCAATAATTTCCAAAACTTCTCAAAAAAAAAAATTTTGTTTTTCAATAAAAACACCCAAAATTTTCTTGAATAATCATCAATTACAGATAAGAAATCACGATTTCCACCATGAGTTGGATCACTAGAAGGACCACAAACATCAACATGCAAATATTCAAGAATTTCTGAAGTAGCAGATAGTTTGGGTGAGGGGGGAATTGGGAATTTCACTCTAGATTGTTTGTCAAGTACACAAGAATCACAAAATGGCATTCATGACAATTTGTCATTACCAAAACATCCATCTTTATGCAGAATTTCAAGACCCTTAGAACTCACGTGACCTAAACGTTTGTGCCACAAATCAATTTTCTCATCAACAAAAACATTTACAGAGTTTTGCAAACAAGATTTAACAGAGCAAACATACAAGTTTTTCCTTTTAAAATCTTTAAAAAACACCAAGAACCCTTTAAAAATTTCATAACACCATTACCTCATCTACCCTCTAAACCATCATCTTCCAAAGCAGCACATGAATCAAATTATGGTATAAATCAGGAACATGTCTCATGTATCTCAAAGTTAACATATATCCAGAACCAAACGTAAGACAAATATCACCAAGACCAGCTACTTCACACAATTTCTCATTACCATAGAAACATGACCATGCATCACTTTTTTGTAGTTCGAAAACAAATTTTTATAAGGAGACATATGAAAAGTGCATGCAAAATCAACAAGCCATTCATTTTCACATAGATAAGAATGCACACAATCCACATTAGCATGCATATCTCAACTTTTAGTCACCATATAAATATCACCCATGTTATCACTATCAGACACCATATTAGCACGATCAATTTGCTGATTCTTATTAGGTTTAGTGCAATCGTACATGTAATGACCAGGTTCACCACAATTATAACACTTTC
The DNA here is from genome assembly GCA_014905375.1 of Phtheirospermum japonicum. NCBI lineage: Eukaryota > Viridiplantae > Streptophyta > Magnoliopsida > Lamiales > Orobanchaceae > Phtheirospermum > Phtheirospermum japonicum. The sequence continues at coordinate 368,647 of BMAC01000076.1, forward strand.
GGTTTTTCGGTCGGGACTTAGACCTACTTTTTCCTTTAACTTTCTTTTTACTGGGATATTGGTTATTTTGGTTAGTGGAAGGTTTTTGAAACGATTTTGAGACCTTCCTCTAACAAAATTAACCTCATTGGAGCTAATATTCCTTTTATCATTTTTCAAATCCAACTCTTTGCTTTTCAAACCATTTACAACATTTTCAAGATTAACCTGATCTCTACCATACTTGATAGCAGATTTAAGATCACCATATGAATCAGGTATGACATTTAAAAGAACAATAGAGGTGTAGTCGTCAATATTGTTATCATCAGTCTGCTTCGTATCCTGAACAAGTTTTGTAAAAATGTCCATATTATCATCTATATCTTTGGACAAATAGAGCTTAAATCGAAAAAAAATTTCAAGTAAAAACAATTTATTAGGCAATGAAATCTCGGTATAAAGTTCCTCCATTTTTCTCAAAGTGCTTTCGTAGATTCTAGTTTACCAACTTTTCATAACACAGAGTCGGACAAATTCAGAATAATTGACGAATATGCAATCTCATCCATTTCAGATTTTTTTCTCGGCCGATAAGTTGGCAACATATGAAAGGTCTAATGATTTGAAATCTTTTTGTTGAATTAAATGCCTTTCATTTTTTGTTGCCAAATTTAGAAAATGAATTTTCCATTAAAAGGGGCCAGATTAAAAGCTGACAATGAACTCATTTTTAAAACCACAAGAGTTTTTGAAGAATAACACGTAAAACAACAAGGTTCATACTGAAATAGTTTCATACAAATAAGAGTACTACTAACACACGTTTTATCAAAATTTAGCGGAAGCAATGAACACTTGAAATAATGACAAATATTGACGCAGCTAACAAATAAACTGCAGTCAACAGTAAAGTGTTGAATTCCAAGAAATACCAAAAAACGATCAGATCATAAGAATTAACAAATAACTCTAGATCTATCCCAACACCTGACAAACCGCTGCAAGCGGTATTTAATACTATGAAAGCAATTAACGGAGAGGTTACAACCAATACACCAGAGCGAGACCCTACATAAGGATCTTGAATCCACCGGTGGGGTGGACAGATGGATATGAGCTCCGATACCACTGTTAGGTATCCATCCGTTGAAGTTCCGCTTGTTGTTGAGCCATCGCGGGACACGAACCACATACACAATATCTTATTCACCTAACTTTCATAAATAATGCTCAGAACCAATTACATCCTTCGTGGATCGGCTCAGTCTCCAATTTCAGTCTTAATTGAGTCACCAGCTAACACAACCCTTATCTGACGAACACAAGGTTGGCCACCCCTAAACCTAGCCCACGAACCAGCATCCCCACCGATACCGAGACTCGAATTATCGATCGAAACTTGATACCTTTTTCGAGATATATAAAATCGTAATTTTTGTTTGTCTTGGAAAGATGTGGGTTTTGCCCCTTTTAAAAGAGAAGAGGGGATTAGGTTTATTATTCACAATCGGGTTTTGTTCTTCGAAAGTGAGAAATCTCCAACTGCACGGTTATGTAGGTGGTAGGGGTGGCAATGGGTCCAGTCTCTTTGGAAGCAGCACAAAGCAAGGAATGGTCCGGGTCGTGTACTAGATGACCCGGACCCACCCCGTTCACTCCACAAGTAGGGTCGGATCGCCCCGCCACGGGTCACGCGCTGGGTCGGACCGACCTGTTATAATAATATTTTATTAATTTTCTTAATATATGATAATCATATATATATATTACTAAAAAGTTATATCTAAGAATACAAAATTAAAAACAATAATAAACTAAAAAATATTAGTATTATATATTTATAAGTATAATTAAAGTTTTTTCTTTATCTTTTATTTGCTTTGTTAATATATATTATTTATTAAAAAATATCATTATAAATATATATATATATATAGGTTAAATATAAAATTAAATGTAAAAAATCTAAATAATTATATATATGTAATAAATATTTAAAATATATATATATATATATATATAATATATTAAAAATAAAATGGGCGGTTCGAGTCGGGGCGGGACGAGTACCAACGGGTGTTGATAGTAGCCGGACCCGTCTCACTCGTTACGGGTCACGGGGCGGACGCCCCAACCGGGTCCGGACGTAATTGCCACCCTTTAGTTGGTTTGGGATAATATCAAGAGGGGTATCAAAGTTGTGTATTGATTATTGGGCCCGGATAATTGTAGGATTGGGCCCATCATCTCATCTGGGCCAACCACTAACACCACCTATTTTTTACATGGTGTAAGTTAGAAATTCAAACTTGTGACCTCACTTTTCTCGAATAATTAACTCAAAACACAAATAGTATTAATGAGAGTAACTTAATTAATTTTAATTATAACTTCAACCTTGGGCAGAATAATTCAAATATTATATTTAGTGGCAGGGATGAAATTTTTTGCAATTGTAGTAAAACAAATGCCATTCCACTTCCAAATATTCTATGCATAGATATAAAAAAAATATATACACACACACAAGAATTCAAACCTCATCTATATGATATAAGACCAGATATATATGATAGGGAGTGGAATATTAGGGATACATATTAAATTCTTAGAAATGAATTTATATAGTACAAAAGCAGGGGGTAAATTTGATCTGCAAGTCCCTTAATTAATTAACAAGAGCACAAGCTGCTTCAGAGCAGAAACTTTGCTGAACTTCAACCGCTAGTTCCTCCACACTCACTTGGCATTCCAGCCCTATCTGTTATCATTGCAATCACATAAATAAATACATATGATCAATTTAATCATAATTACTAAACTAGAAATCGAGTTTAATTATGGATTGTCATACTAGTAATCACATATACGAATGATCAGAGAGCATCAAATAACAATTTCTTATGTTTCAAGTTTCCTTAGACATTATATAAGTCATTTACTTATTCAACAATTTTACATGGCACAAACCCTAATTATAATAACCATGCACACACACGGGGACCGTCTCTATTTGGCCTAATTGGAGATTTAATCATCTAAGTTGACACCTTCATATTATCCGGTTTTAATTGAAATTGTGTAATTTTAACCGAAATTACTGACTAAGTATATGTTTCGTGCAAACATATAAAATTTACAAAAGAGATTCGTTTTCAACAAACTTTAATTTGTGCACAAATACGTTAGTATTGGAAATCTTAGTAATTCAGCGGAATAAAATGTCGCCCAAATATTGTCCCCAGTTTTACATTAGAATTTTTGCGTCAAAGCACAGCCCTAGTGAACAATACCGGTAAACTGACACAATTCTGATCGAAATCGGACATGAATTCAAAGTTGACCACTTAGAAACTAAGACCACAATACGTCACTACCTATCATTTCATTCTAAGATTAATTTCAATTTGAGTTTTTTTTTTTTAATATTTGAATTATTATATGTTTAACTCACTCTCAAATTTTCTCTTACCAATCATTTCAATTTATTCTTTTTAATAATAAATCATTTAATCAGCAATCAATATGCTCGATTTTGTGAGTCACCACTCACAAAATTCTAACTCCAACTATTTTCAATCATTATTTTACTATATTTTATATTAAATTAATTTCAATCATTACATTTTCATCGCTTGCGCAATTCAATTTTAGTCGATGATCTGTCATATCATTGGCAATCCCAAATTTAATTAAATTCTTTAAAAAAAAAATACTATCCTCTCTCACTAATCTCTATTTTTTTTCAAAATGAAAGCATACACAATCGCACCCAAATCTCAGAACCCAAGAAAAACATATTCCCCACGTACATACATATAGTTATATAGTTATATATACCTTGATGACAAAGGAGTAGAGAACAGTATCTTCCATGCTGCTGATGTTCAAGTGAAGAATCTCGAACGAAAGCTTCTCCAAGACGCTGATGATCCTAACGACCTGTCCCGGTATGCGCCTAGAAATGGTCTTGAGAAGGACGTTCGACCCGGAAATCTTAGCTTCGACATCTGCAACCGGAGAGTTGCAGCAAGCCCCAAGTTCCTTGAAATTAGACCCAAAGGGGCTGTCTGGCTGAGGGCTACTAATTAGCTGAAGTTGCCTCGGACTAGGCCCCGGGCTACTTGGGCTTAAACTCTTCCTTCTTTTCTTGCCCTCTAAGGATTGTGCTACTTGTTGCAACTCCTTGATGAATTCAATCACTCCGCCTATAATCGACGCTTGATCTCCCTAATATCAATCGATAATTAAGAGAAAGAGGTCGGCCGACCATCCTTAAACTTTAATTTACTATTGGAAAATTATATAGCCTTCGATCCGCTATTCCGATCATGATTTTCCTACCCAGATAACTAAGAAATAGCGTTTGTAAATAGAAGCTAACAATTGACAAAAAAAAAAAAAAAAAAAAAAAAGGTTAAAACACAAATTTTAAAGCACCCTTCAACTTTTAGGTTATGATAAGATTATTTGCTTTTTTTTTTCTTTTTTTTTTTCTTCCGGACAGAAGTTGACAATCACTTTTTTAAAGTATTTGCAAATACTCCTTAAATCATATTACTTCATACACGCGCATATATATAATTAAACGTGCAATATTAGAATAAATATATATAATTGAATTTGGGGAAGGGAATTAATTAGTTAACGTACTCGTTTGATGTAGAAACATGGAGTCAAGGAACGTAGAACCTTGAGGTGTTCATTCATTTGTCTTCTTCTGTTCCTCTCCACAGCTATGTGAGACATGGCGATCGATCAACTAATTAGGGCGTTTTCGGGTTGCTTGCTTTCGATTTTACATACATATATGGACTTTAATTTGCGCTAGCTGTTGTTATTTATAGAGCAGCTCTTTTGTGTAGGTGGGTATATCTAAGTGTTTGAGACTAGGGTTTCTCATTAAATGCAATGTGTTGCACTCTCGTGAGGTTAATTTATATAGTTTTACACTTTACTCTTTTACATTCCTATCTCTCTCCCTCTCTCTAGTGACACACATGCATATACGCACACATACATAATGTACCTCACGTATATGAAGCTGGTCCGCGTGAGATAAAATTAAGAAGAAAGGGTAACTCTACATGCAATGTATATTGTCATTGAATAATAATACATAATAGGTACTCCTCATGCATGCCACGCTCGGTTTTTCAACACTCTACAAATATAGGCAAATATTAGGTACACTCAATTAAAAAGAACAATTTTAATATGCTAAATATTTCTTTTTGTCTAAATAAAATTTTATTTTTATTAACATACAGAAAAACATCCACATTTGCTGTAATAAAAATATTCATGTATGTTTTAATACATGTTCATCTCTATTATGATAAAAGTATGATCTCCAGAAATTTGGATAATAAAAATCTTGGTTGTACAGACAATCATAATATCTTATTGAATAAATACTAAGAAATGCTACTAATATTTGACTACATAATAAATTATCAATATTTAATGTGATCATTAAAATATAAAAAAATAACAGTAAGTTGAACCTAACAATGAAAGTTCACAAACCATCCGTCTTTTGTTGCGCGGAATTTTCAATTAACGCATTGGATATAAGTTTAACAACCATTTTTTTTCAATAGATAACATCGCTAAACCATTCAATCTATCCTGAGACATAGTTCACCGTATATAGTTTTTCTTTTTTTTTTTTTTAATCAATTTCAGCTTGGAGAAACTTTTTTCAACAGATTCTACAGTGACTAGTATGGTCAATAATATTTTGTGAGCCACTCAAGCATTGAGAAGACCAAGATATAAATTCTTGATATACTCCGAGACTTCAATTTATTTAGTTAATTGAATTGTTATTGATTTTCTCAATAATTACAATTCTGAGAATAATTCGAGCGCATTAATATTAGAATCATCTGCATGTTTTAAGAAAGTCTACTTCAATCTCTCATCATTCATGTCTTTCAACGTTTTGAACTGCTCAAAAACCTCATTTTGAGAGAAGAAAGAACATTATCAACTATTTGAAAAAAGATAATTTACACGAAAATAATCCTCAACACCTTGTATTAGTTCATTTCAAGTATTCTCATCCAAAAACTTTTTTTCGTGACGAAATAGAATTTCATGAAATGAGGTAAAATATCCATATTTGATGCAATCTTTTCAACTTCACCGTTTGCGGTTTAAAAACCAATGTTTCTCAATTTCACACACACACACACCCCACCCCACCCCACCCCCAAAAAAATCAAACCTTGTAAGAGACTTTTACTCTCATCAATAATCATATCATTTCTATGAAAAGCTTGGCTAACTGAATTAACTTTTTGCAAGATTTCAAACCAAATTACCATGCCCACGAGGAAATCAAAACTTTGAAGTTCATAGTGTGCCAAGAATCCAGCATCACTCGTTATTGTTGCATCCACTACAAAAAAATCCGACAATCCTGACGGCTAAATTCGTCAGTATATGAAATACTGACGACCTCCTGACGGAAAATGGCCGCCAGTATTTTTGGGGTTAGGATTCTAGTATCCTGACGGAAAAATATACCCGCCAGGAATGCCGGAAGTTTCCTTGACGGCTTCTTTCCGCCATAAAATTCCCGCCAGTATTCCTATCGGGTTGTCCCCGCCAGGAATATCTGATGCTTTCCTGGCGGCTATGCCGTCAGCATTACTGGGCGGGTCTATCCGCCAGTAAATACTGGCGGGTGGGCCGCCAGCATTCCTGGCGGATTTAGTCCTGGCAAAAATTTCTGTAATTTTCTTTAAAAGATTTATTAATAAAATTTCTAATATATTAATTAATAATTAAATTAAAAATAATAAACAAAAAGAATTTTAGATAATTCAAAATAAATAATCCACTAATAAAAAATCAAAGCAAATCATTCAATAACTAAAATCATTTCGTCAATCGAGTGTATAAAATATCCTGAACTATCCATCTAAATCTCCACCATCTGGACTACGGGGAGGCCGACGAGTCATGGCCCGAGCAACAGCTTCTTCCAATCTGCTGTTGGAGCCTCAATTGGGAACGCTCCTGCTCCTCACGGATCCGCTGAATCTCCAGCGCCTGCTCCTCGCGGATCCGCTGAAACTGCTCAAGCTGTCCTGCTGGGACTGCACCTGAGTCTGGAGCCTATAAACATCGGCGGTGGGGGGTGGAAGAAGTACTGCACCCCTTCTGAGTCTTCCCAAAGCATCCAAGGCCATAGCGTCGACCCTTCCTATTCCCGACAACCTGTAGGTAGACCTCGTTCGGGTCTAGCTGAGGGCTGCTATCATTAGACGACGCAGCACGCCTCTCCTCCAAAACCCTCTCATAATTCCTCCTGATATCAAAATTTTCAGCTATTATTACCAAACAACTTTTATCATATTTTATAATAAATCGGTTATATATAACATATAAAACTTATAGCTATCCTCTTGGCTTTGGGATCCGTAAATGTGCCGTCGGGATTTCGATGATACCTCAATAGAAGCTCGTAGTTACTGGGCTGCGTACCCGTCTGTGCAGCCTGTATTTAATATAATGAATTAATTAAAACATAAAACTATACATGTTCAATAATATAATTAATTACTTAAAATATTATCATCGACTTACAATCTCGGCCGCCTGTCGATTAGCAGGCATAGACCCGCCTCGATGCTTCGCTATACCAGTCGAAGGGCCGCCGGGCTCGCTCATCCTGTTCCGCCTGACCTTCTCTGATTTCTCCACCTTCTCAGGCCGCTGAAACTCCAACAGCCACCTGTTCCAAGTCGTCTCCCCTACAATAGCAGGTATCGTCCCATTCATTCGATACGCCTTCCTCCACTCGTATATACGACTCTTATAAGACTCACGCATCGATATATAGAATGTCGTCCTGATGGCATTCTCGTCGTACATACGAGTGTCTCACCACACCAATCCCTACAAAAGAAATACAATTAGACAAAATAATTAAGCAATTTACTTAACATAAATAAAAAAAATACTTCAAAATTACCCTAAAACGAGGCCACCACGTCTGACGATGGTTGTCCGGGATGTGTTCGTATTTCTACCCTGCTGGGTGGATACGAGCCTCGTGTATAGTCCTGAGATAGGTCGGCAAGTCCTTCGACGGACTTCGTAACCTAAAAATTAATAAGTTTATTTCAATATATGTCAAATAATTAAATTATATATTGAACACATAACAAAATTGATTAAAATGTTACTTACCTATTTCCGAGCACATATACCTCGATCTCGGAAGTTCTGACCTCTGTACCAGGCATGCTCGTCCCCGCCTCATCAGACGGGGTAGGTGGAACAGTATCATCGAGGTTCATGTCGGTGGCATCATCCTCATGGTGTCCCGAGGACGATGAGCCGAGAGAAATCCGACGATGATGAGGACCTCTACCAGACATCTATCATACAACATAGTTTTATTAATAAATTTTTTTACATAATTATATAATTATATATATATATATATATGTTTGTGTGTGTGTGTGTATCGTTATAATTTGTTCAGATTATCGTTAACACTCATAGAATTTTTAAACTTCATCCCTAACTTTCAGACTCATCTTCGTAGCTTCCTTCGTCTTCTTCAGTTAAATGTAGTTCATCGCTTTCTGACTTTTCTGAATCATCATTGACCGACTCGTCGTGTTCGTGATTGAGAGGGTCGTTTAATTGGAAGTCAACATCCTCTAATTGTATTGCAGGAAATATTTCTACAATATCTTCTTGGAATGACTGTTTTTTAGGCACGCGAGGCTCGATATAATCCACCGTCGATCGAGCTTTGATTTGACAAGTTGCCCACCAATCTAGTTTGTCTCGCTTCAAACTCGGATACGAATTGTAGTGCACTTGAGTCGCTTGGGATGCGAGTACAAATGGCTCGTATCGATTGAATTTACGTTTATGATTGACGTCAACGAGCTTATATTGAGGGTGGATTTTCGTTCCGGCTGGAGTTGGATCAAACCATTCACATTTGAACAAGAGCGTTCTTCTGGAAGTTTGAAACCCGTGATACTCCAATTGAACCACTTCTAGAAGACGACCATAATAATCCATGTAATTTGGCCCATAATTTGTTCCTCTTATACAAACTCCTGTGCTCGACGTTGATCGCTCAGACCCATACGAGAGCGTGTGAAATCTATATCCATTTATCTTACAACCGCTGAAAGTGTTCACAACACGTGATGGACCATACACAATTGACCTCATATAATCGTCATTTACATTGTTCAAAGGATCTCGTGCCTACAATAATTTTATGTTTACAAAGTTATAATATATTTTGATTGCCACTTAATTTTACAGATAATTAAGACTCACGTAGCTCTCGAACCAAACAGAAAATTCAACGTCCACTTTTCGAGTCAGTGCCCCATCTGTAATGTTCGGTTGGTGACGTTTAATACCATCTTCGAACAAACTGCACATTTATATTAAAATAAAGAATTGTTATAATATCTAATTAGTAGATTTCGATAATTAGGGTTGCAACGAATTTGATTCGCTAACCTGATAAATTGTTGGAGTTCAAAACAATTTAGTAACACATATCTTCGGGCCTCGGCCAATTCTTCATCCGACAAGAATCTTTTTCCTGCGTCCGAGAAAGCTTCACCAGTATTTTTCCTTACTCTCGCACTCAAATCTCTGAAAAACAAACTTAACTCTGTTAGTGCCTTCCACACTGGATGAGGAAGCAGTTCTCGAAATGCAATTGGGATCAACCGCTGCATAAACACGTGACAGTCATGGGTTTTCATCCCATACAATCTCAACCTTTTCATATCAATACAACGACCTAGATTTGATGCGTACCCATCAGGAAATTTAAGAGCCTTTATCCATTCACACAATGCAACTTTTGACGGCTTATCGAGCGTGTATGATGCTTTGGGATACTTTCCTGATGCGTCTGCATGAAGCTCGGGACGGTGACAGTATTTTGCTAACTTATCTCTTGATTTTACAGTGTCTTTTGTCTTCCCTTTGACACTCATCACCGTGTTAAACACATTATCAAAAACATTTTTCTCAATGTGCATAACGTCTAGATTATGACGAATCAAGTTAGTGCTCCAGTAAGGCAAATCCCAAAATATACTTCTTTTTCTCCAACCACTACTCTTCGCTATTAGTCCGTTCACATGTTCTGCATTTTCATCGGTTACCTTCAGAAGTCCTAGCCGTTCAATTTTGGCCAAAATCTCTGTTCCAGAACGCACGTGCGGCGGCAGCGCTTCAACCTTTCTATTTTTCCTAAAAAAATTTTTATCTTTACGAAGTCGATGATCACATTCTAGAAATTTACGATGGTTATCAAACCATGATTGTTTCATGCTCTTTTTCAGGGTAAAAGCGTCTGAACGCTCCATGCAATACGGACAAGCCATTCGACCTGACGTGCTCCAACCAGACAACATCGAGTATGCAGAAAAGTCGTTGATGGTCCACATAAGGGCCGCTCGCATCTGAAAGTTCTGTTTTTTAGATACATCGTGCGAGATAGCACCGTCGGACCACAACTGCTTGAGCTCCTCAATCAATGGTTGTAGAAAAACGTCTAACTTATCTTTGGGATTTTGTGGCCCCGGGACGAGAACGCTGAGAAACATATACTGCTCTTTCATGCACATCCAGAGAGGTAAATTGTATGGTGTGACAATCAACGGCCATGAAGAGTATTGTTTTCCGAAACTTCCAAAAGGTTGAAATCCGTCTGTACATAGACCCAATCTTACGTTTCGAGTTTCAGCTGCGAACTCTGGATGAGTTTGATCGAAGTGCCTCCAAACCTCAGAATCTGACGGGTGGTGCATGACACCATCCTTTACCGTATGTTCTGCATGCCACCTCATATCCTTTCCCGTTGTTTTAGATGCGTACAACCTCTGCAGGCGGGCCGTTAGAGGAAAATAAAACATCCTCTTGTACGGAACTAAGTTGGACTTGCGTCGTTTAGTTTGTCCCTTCTTCGCGGGTTTAAACCGTGGATGATCACAAAACTTGCACTTATCCAGATTCAAATCATCCTTCCAATAAATCATGCAGTTCTTGACGCAACAATCCATATTCTCTACCGGTAACCCTATACCTCTCAACAACTTCTTACTTTCGTAGAAATTATCTGCAACATTGTTGTCTTCTGGCACGATCTCTTTGATTAAATCAATAAATTGATCATAACATTTCTGAGAAATGCCATGCTCCGATTTTAAATTCATAAGACGGGCAACTAATGACAATCGATTGTGTTTCTCGCAGCAGGGATACAAAGGTTTTTGGCAGCTTTTAGAATATCGAAAAAAAATTTCGCCTCGAGATTAGGTGATTCATCCAACTCAATGTCATTCATGTCGAAATTAGGACCGATAACATCTTGCACTATATCGACGTACGCATTTGATGATGATCCCCCAATTTCAATATCAGCAGGCGATGAGACGTGATTTGTTTCCCCGTGATGAGTCCAAATGTAGTAATTAGCAATGAACCCTTTGGTAGCGATGTGGCATTTTATCTCATCGATAGTCCTATAACTAGAGTTCCTACACTTAGTTCGTGGGTAAGGGCATTTTAGCTTATTACCGTCCTTCTCTGCAGAATCATGCGTGAGTGCAAGTTGTACGAAACTATCTACACTGGCCACGAACGCCGGATTTAGAAATCCGGAAATATTCCATTTGTACATCCAACTACGATCATCAGCCATCCTAAGATTTTTCAGAATTAAAGAAGGTGGCAAAATTTTGGCAGCATTACGAGAAGAATGAGTAATTCGAATTATAATTGGTAAGGCTTCTATCCCATTCAAGAAGGTGACGTTTAGTAGTATGTATTATCTTAAAATATGCATTTTCTTATATTCAAAATTTTGGCAGCATCTCCCCTCAGTTCTCGTAGTGCACATATATTTCAGTGCACCCGAGAACAATTAGAGAGATGCAGAAACCGAAATTTCAAAACTAAAAAAAAAAACGTACACATAAGATAACCATACTACAAGTCACATCTAAATCTCAAACGGGTCTAAGGAATATTGAAATAATTCAAAACTTAGTTTCAAATTTTTCTATTTGATATTAATTCTCAAACAAGTGATCTATATGAATCGCGTCACTTCGCCAAGGTTCCATATAAGCAATTACCACCATCACATTTTTTAAAAGTATTTTGAAAACATAAATAAAACCACGTGACACCCTATCACRTTTTTAGAAAAAACTTTGAAAACCCGCTATTGGAGGGACAACACCTCCCGGCCGGCGTCGTAACCCACGTCAACATCCGACGGTATACAACCAACAACACCAATGACAATAATATATATAAACAAAATTAAACCCCGGCCGATCAACACGGCCTCCCATGTATGAACAATATATATATATAATTTTTTTTAAAATTCCGGCCGATCACCACGGCCTCCCATGCATGAACAATATATAAACAATATAATGGGTGAATGAACCCTAAATTTGAAAGCAACCCCTAATTAATTGATTATTCCTTTTTTGAACCCTAATTAATTGATTATTCATGATTTGAACCCTAATTATATAACTAAATTGGACTCTAATTAATTGATTAACCCTAAATGAAATCCTAATTTCAAATTAAACCTAAATTAAACTATAATTATAAATTATAC
>BMAC01000076.1:381305-411458 GCA_014905375.1 Phtheirospermum japonicum
GACGGCCTATGGCCGTCAGCGAATATAACCTAAAAATCGTCTCCTGCCTTCTCCCGCGTCAGTCTGTCCAGAAGCAGCCCCAAAATAAAAAACTCTCGGCCCACGGCCGGAAATCGTCCCAGGAGGTCGAAGCCACCGCCGTTCCAGGAAGTTCCACTTGCCGTGAACCACCGCCGGCCACTCCGGTTCAATCCCAGCCCACCGCCCGCCGCTCTGGTTTCAAGCCCAGCCCACCGCCGCCGCTCCGGTTCAAGCCCAGCCCATCGCGGCCGCTCCAAGGTCCACCACCACCGCCTGCCTCCACTTCCGCCGCCGCTCCGAGGTCCACCACCACCTCCACTTTCGATTTTCATTTTATATTTTTGATTATTTTTTTGTATATTTGTATTTGTTTGTATATTTTTTATATACTTGTTATTTATTAATTGTTATATAATTAGTTTTAAAGGTTAGGGTTTAGTGTTTGTTTTAGGGATTAGGGTTGAAAACGTGGGGTTCATTAGGAATTAAATTACAAAGTTAGGGTTAAAGTATGAGTTTATTATGATTAAGTATATACTTATGATTCAATTAGCCATAATTACCTAATTAGGATTTAGTTAGGGTATAATTTATAATATTCTTCAATTATAGTTTAATTGAGGTTTAATTTGAAATTAGGATTTCATTTAGGGTATAAATTAAAATAATATAATAATTTAGGGTATAATTTATAATTATAGTTTAATTGAGGTTTAATTTGAAATTAAGGTTTCATTTAGGGTATAAATTAAAATTATGTAATAATTAGGTGGACAGACTGACGCGGAGAAGGAAGGAGACGATTTTTAGGTTATATTCCTGACGGCCATAGGCCGTCAGGACTAGCGGGATTATATTTTTTTTTTATTAAAAATAATATCCTGACGGTCATGGCCGTCAGGATTAGCGAACTTATTTTTTTAAAATTAAAAATTATATCCTGACGGCCTAACCCGTCAGCGACGCCAATTTTATATACTGACGGGTATGTCCGTCACTATAATTAAGCGGGATAAACTCCCGTTTTTTCCCTGGCGGGTTACTGGCGGGCTATGTTGCTGACGGCCAAAGCCGTTAGCATATCCGCCAGCAAAGTCGGCCGCCAGGAAGGCCATCAGAATTGCTGGCGGCTTTTTGGCCGCCAGTAAATCCGCCAGTACTACCAGATTTTTTTGTAGTGATCACCACTATGTTGTACTAGGTGCAACAACACATCTCTAATTTCAGGATCTTAGAATCTTACAACTTTTACGCTATTAACACGACGCTCCCAATGAGTAACCATGACTTCAATGTCAATTCTTTTCTATTATGACCTTTTTACAAATTTGAGGACATCCCACCTCTTTGTTGAACTTGAAATTAATTTATAAATTCGGTGTATTACTCCAAAAAATAATTTGGTTTGAACAAAGCTCATGGCCATATCACAAAGGGAAATATTAAGAGAATGACACATGGAGTATAAAACGCGTTAGTATATTCTTTCAATACTCGATTACTTATTCCTTTGTATTGACCTTTCATGTTCGAACCATTACCATAACCCTGCCCTCTCAAATTATTAAAATCTAATTTCAATATATCCAAATAGATTTAAGCTCATTGAAAAAGAGCATCTTCTGATATTTCAATAATTATTATAAATTAAAAAAAAAAGAACTCTTTCATTGTAATCGAGGTCTTGGAAACATCAACACATCTCAATATAAGAGACATCTGCTCATCATGGCTAACATCAGGAGTACAATCAAGAATTACATAAAAGTATTTTGCACCTTTAAAAACTCCAAGAATCATGTTTTTTTATTTACCCACCATCAATAGTATATTAATTCATTTTGAATATTATGGCCAAGATAATGGGCACGACGGTCTCTCTTTTTTTTTTCCTAATACGTAGGTGCTTTTCCATAATCGGATCAAAATCAACAATTATCTGAATAATACTTAGAAAGTTGCCACTATTCCGATCATCAAGTATTCCATTCGTTCCATGAAATGCCAAATTACAACTAGCAGGAGTTTTGACAATGATACACACGATTTTACATGCATATTAGAGCTTATTTCACGAGGTATTGATTATAAATTGTGCATAAACAATGTTATTTAATTGTATTTCGTTCATTTGGACATTGTTACATATTTTCCTCATTTTGTAAGTTATTTACAAAAATCTTAGCATAATTGGGATGCCACAAACTTAAATAGAATTGAATATTGAAGTTTATAAAGTTTCTAAATCATTTAAAGAGTGGAGAATCACTTTTAGGAGTTCTGTAAGTCAATTATGGGTGAAAAAAGAGCAACTAGACAAGATTCACAAAAGATTCAAATAACTTTGCTACACATGGGTACTAAAATACTTATAACTCCGACATAACTTAGAATCTGAAGATGTTCAATATATTGTTAGAAAGATAATTGAGTAGTCGTTAAAATGGTTTTTATGGTCTTTTATTTGGATTTATATAGAGAGAGTTATGATGAGAACCGTGTGTGCTATTAGAGGTAGAGACCCGGTTAGCGGTCGCAAACTCGGTTACTGCTATGCATTATTTCCCAAGCAAGATGTACCAACCCAACTAGCAGTCGCTACCTGGGTCTCTAATGTGTCAAGAAACATTACAGAAATACTATTTTCAAACTTTATAGGGTAGATTTGATATATACTTGTAAATAGCAGGTTGAAAAACCATCCAAATAACATGAAAAAGAGTGGAGAAACACATAGAGAGTGATTAACAACAAGATTGAGAAGGAAAACACGAAGAACACTAAGATCAAAAGATCCGATCTCTAAAATTATATGGTTTTATCTTGTTTATTTCATTTTTCTTATGAACATGAAGTGTTCGATGAATCGCTTAGATGAATGTTTGATTATGTTTAACTAAATTCATTATATTCTGGGGTTTGGAAACAATGAACAACTGATGTTTTGAATAGTTCTTTCAATCAAGTATGATTCTTTCACTATTTTTGTATTTTGATTTCATTGTTACATAATTAATTGACAACCTTTTGTGTTTATATAGTTGTGATTGATTGACAACCTTTTATAACTAATAGTATTGACAAATAATAATTTGAGAGACGAGGTTTATCTATAGACTTTCAAACGCTAAACAGTTTAATTAAAGAGAATGAGAGGTTTACAATAGTAATGAAGTCGTATAAATATTTCAAACATTTTGGAGTTCTAATTAAGATTTCAAACGGAGACATTGTTTTATACTTAGAATTTACGATTTAACCACTTGGAGAGAAGAACCAAAATATACTCGTGATTGGCTTATAGTAAACTGAATCACAAAAATACTTGGTTAATTATAAAGGAAGAACATTGAAAGTTCATTGTAATCTTAAACCCCGAAATAGTCCCTTATTACTTGATTACTCTTGTATTTTCATCGAGCTATTATTCTTAATGAATTGCTATAATAGTTTATATCTTTATTTACTTTATATTCGTCGTTTGTATTGACACAAACCAAATCATGATTCATATTCGTTTTGATAAAACTACATTATTTAAAATATATTACTTATTAATATTGAGTCAATACATGGTCCTTGTGGAAATCGACCTTGCTCGTTGCTTACTACTTCTACACTGTATATTTATGGTTAAAATATAGTATAAAAAACGAGAAAACTTTTAATACTCGGCACACTAAATAAAGTGCGGTCAGACAACACAAAAACTTCTCTTCAAAATATCTCTTTTGAATCCTTGCTCTCTTTCAATGGTTTGATTCGCAAAGTCAATCGTCATTTGTTTTTTCAATCTTGTTTCTTCCTCCAAAGCTATTCATATGGTCAACACTTCTTTCATGCTCATTTAGTCGCATATAAGTGTTTTTGCAATCATCATAACTATTTGTTGTTTATAAAGGGCTTTTTAAACAACTTTATTCCTTTTGAATAAACACAACAAAGCAAAATACTTTATCCTTTCTTTGAGAGTATATCATGATCTATCAAAAAAAATTCATTTAGAAAAGATCGACTATAGTGTTTAACATTGAAACTCCCGTCTTTGTCATTAACAGGATACACAATATTACTGGTCCTTTCTATACCAAGAATTCAACCTATTTTGAAGCATATGACTATCCCAATTTCAGAATCAAACAAGCTTTCTAATTTTCACCACTCATATCTAGATTATCATTCAAATTCTCAATATCATTTATATCTTCGTCAATGTTTTATATTCTTCAATTCCAGTCCTCTCACAATTAATAATTTCAACATTAACTATGGGTGCAGTATGTAGTTCAACTACGAATTCAGTAGGTACTTCAATTATAGGCATGGTAGATTTTAAATACCTATCCATAGATCCAGCGGGAAATTTTGTGAGAATCTCTTGTCTTTCTTTCTTCTTT
This sequence comes from Phtheirospermum japonicum, assembly GCA_014905375.1. Taxonomy (NCBI): domain Eukaryota; kingdom Viridiplantae; phylum Streptophyta; class Magnoliopsida; order Lamiales; family Orobanchaceae; genus Phtheirospermum; species Phtheirospermum japonicum. The sequence goes on from BMAC01000076.1 coordinate 385,724, forward strand.
GTTTTTTAACTCGCCGATTGAAGTTTCCTTTTAACCGTCATAATTCAAGACATAAGTCCAATAAAAAAATATACTTTATAAAATTAAAACAAGAAGTAATCAAAGATTAAAAACTATAAAATGTACAAAGTAGTGTTTAAAATTTTCTAAGTACCAATTATCTGAATATATTCAATAGCAGGCTTAGCAACAAACGAGCTTTGCACTCCTTTATTTTCCCAGTTCTGTCGCTTTTAAAAACTAGAACTTGTGTAATTTTACTGAATAATTGTACAAGGCTAAAAGTTAAATTTGAAAAACAATTTATAGAGTACTCACTGTTGTTGCCTTTTTGTTTCCTATTGGGTACTGAGTTATGGTGTACGAACACTTCAAAATATGACATTTTGCCGTGTCGTGTCCTATTTTACGTTATAATTTACGTGTCATAAGTGTGTACGTGTGTCGTGTTTCGAATCCAATTTTTGTGTCGGTGCAACATAGGTACTGAGTTAAGTAATTAACAAGTGGGATGGGCTGGGCAAAAAAAGAAAAGGGGCTGAATTTCAATTTTTTTTTATTACAAAAACTATTATTTTTTGGGCCCTCAATTATAGGAGGCCCTGGGCACAGGCCTTGGCAGTTGATCTAATAGTCCGCACCGGATAAAATTCATCTATACTGTGATAATATCAATATATATTTTCATAAATGTGTATATATGCTAATCATTTTCAATAAGATAAATATCAATTTTAATTTAATTTTTTATATATAGATGAGTATCAGAGGCGGATACAGAAAATCATTTTTGGTGGGGCACCGACATAATAATATTTTTATTTATTAAAATTATACTCAAAAAATTATCGTATTAAATAACAATCATAAAATCTAATAAAGGTTTAAGAAAAACATAATACTATTGTTCTTGCCGAGTTATCATATTTTAAAATCGACTTACAATTACATCATGCTAATAATTAAAAACAACTTTTTCTCTAGGTATGTAAGTAAAATGATTATGCAATATATTTGATCTCTCATGTTATTATATAATTTTATACCATTGGTATAATGAATCTAAGATTTGTAAAATTTAATAATAAATAAGATCAACAACATCTAAACTCAAATTTCCGTTAAATATCACCAAACAAAACCATTATACATCACTTATTCTAAAAAATTAAATATTATGGCTTAAAAAATAAACAACAAAATTAGCTAATGTAAAAATTAATACATTTTTTTTTTAAATTTAAACTATGAAAAACAAAATTATTTTTTATAAATAATAACTATATATATATATATAAGTAAAAGATAAAAAAAAATTGGGGGGGCCTGTGCTACCCAGGCCCCCAAGTAGATCCGCCTCTGATGAGTATGTAACGGTGATACGATCAATCGTACAAATATAAATTTATGTTGTATTAAATATTCATTTTCGGTATACAATACAATATACACTTGAGCATGCATTATTATGGGTGACTATATATATATATATATACACTACTCAATTAAATTGGTCTTACGTTTTCATGAGCTTTTATATATGCCACAAGATAATTAAGAACCTCAAAGAAAGTAAAGCTGGACAAAAAACAGGGGAAATAGGGAACAGAGAAAAAGTAAGGACAAGAAAAAGGAAATGAAAAGGTGAAGAATTAAGTGTTTATGACTAGGATTAGACATTAGTCATTGTTTGATTTTTGATGAGTACGTAGATCATGGATAGGAAAAAACAATAAATTAAACCAAAATTAATCAGTCTTCAATATAAATCAGGGATAATTACAAATAGTTGGGTTATTGTAACTTACCATTTAGTAGAATCGAGGATGTAATTATAAGATCTTTACCAATGTCAGCAAAACCCGTCTGATCAACTAATGGTTAAAGTAAAACTAACTCTTCCTAAAATTAAAAAATAAAATTAGAAAACTTATCAAACCTAAGTAGTTTTTGTAACTTCTTTAAGTTTTTTTCTTCTTTTTTCATTTTTGTTTTTTCAAATTACTCCAACCTCATGGATAAGTAATTCTGGAATCATCCTTATAAATTATGAAGCTTTGTTGAATTTAGTGGACAAATTTGAACTCCTACCACTTGAAACTGGTTATGAGTTATCCATCACCCAAAAAAATAAAAAAGATGTTCATCTGATTTATTAAAACAGACAAAATGCGGAATATGAATTCCTGCTTCACTACATGTACAAATTCCAGTGTTGGGTCTTATGATTTGCACATGAAAACAAAAAAACACTCACTGACCAATATACATGAAAATCCAAACTATAACATCTCTACATTCTCACAAGATGGCCAATTCCAGTAATTTTATCTCGACATTTAGACAGAAAAAAGAGGCTTTGATTTATTTCTGGTTTTATGTACTATCGACTCCAAAGATAATTTCAACCTAAAATATCATCACCTCCGAGCAATTTTAATTAACTACGTATAACTCTAGAAATGGAGACAAACGCTTTTCATGCCCTAACAATCTGAAACCTGCATTAACTGAAGTATATATATGCAGAGAAGAATGTTTCTGTAGAGCATTACATCAATGTCGAACCACTATAAGGCATCGAATTATCATAAAGAACTGCCACATTTCTGAGCTCTGTGCCCTGCTCCATTCTTGCTCTCTGCATCTAAAACATTTTTCCATCAAAATGTAAAGTAAGCAAAGATTTGAATAAACCCATGAGAATTGCAAAATCCAATATTTCGAATAATTATGAAAAGACGTGGCATGAAAGGATAAACGTTAGGGGTCAATTTGGAAATTATCCCTAAATATAATTCTATCAGTGACAAATTTGAACACCGTAGAAGCATGATTCTAACATACAATGCACGTTGATTATTCTACTTAAAAAATCTATATATATATATTTAAAAAAAAAAAAGGTACCTCGACGAGATTTCTCATATTCCTCTAGTTGTAACATAAAACCAGAATTAGGAGATGCAACCGGTCTTTTTAACTTCACATACCCCATAGCTTCCGATAAGCTCTTGCCATTTTTAAACATCAGATAAGCTACAACAACGGTCACACTGCACAGCGCATTAATAAAAGCAAACTTAGAACAAAAACAACAAGAAACAAAAAATAAAATAAATAAAATATAAAGTATACAGTTGAAAGTGAAACAGTGAATCGTTTCATGTCTTAGTGAAATATAATACGTCCAAAAGAAATTAAATGAACAACGTGAGACAAATAGCAATATAGTGTCCTTTTTAATTAATATTCTCAAAATTTAACTTGTTTCTGGTAATTATTCAATTACGGATCTACTTATACACGATATCATAGATGCCATCAAGTTAAATATAATATATCATCAATAATAGAGCAACCATCTCTACGTCATAATATTAACATTTGTAATTTCATTTATAAAGCCAAATCCCCGCTTAGTAATATTACTTAACCGCGATCAGTTCACCAAATCAACAAATATTAGTGACTGGAAATTGCAAGAAAATAAATAAATAAATAATACCTTCTGGATTTTCCAGCGAAGCAGTGAACCAATACACCACGTCCACTTGTTTTAGCTTCGTCAATAAATGTGAAACACTCATCGAAATACTGAGATATATTTGCATCTAGTTTATCAGGCACTGTTTCAATTCACAGATAACATAATAATTAAACAATCATTCCTAACAAACAGTTTATATAAATGAAACAAAGTATTTAGTTGATCTCAATAAAAGAATGACATATCACATACTGCCTTAATAAATAAAAGTAAAATAACCCCAGAAGGAAAAAAAAAGTTACACTATAAAATTTAAATCCACTTAAAAAAAATACCTAAAATTGTTTTGTATACAAAATCATCGGGATGAGATGGGGGCGAGCTGGTGATACTCAATATATGTGTAATATTTAATCTTTTCAAAGTGCTCCTCGTATTCGCAGCTCCTAGCGAGCCTAAATACAGACCCTGAACAATTACAAGAAAAATCAGATCAGCTCCAAAAATAAAAATAAAAATAAAAAATTATTACAAGTGCGATTCGAAATTTAACTAATACCTCTTCAATTTGGCACGGAATATTATCCTGTTTGAAAATTTCTGTAGCTTTAAGAACTTTCAATAATGCTGCTTTATGTTCCTTAAAGTGATCATCCATTTCTAACGAGCAAATTTGTACACTATTTTCGTCCTCACTTACACAGTCATTAACCTATATAAAATCCCACAAATCCATGAATACTAAATGTTATAAAAGATTATAATTTGTTACATAATTATTCCATCCAAAATTTCAGTGCCCTTTTAGCAGATTACAAGAAAATGTGCTAATTAAAAACAAATAATTAAAAGATAAAGGCAATGGTACAAGTTTTAAGGCCAAAAACAAGAAAAACAAAATAAGAAGACATCAACAGAATCAAAAAATGAAATCACTTTATGAAGTTACAATCTTTTCAATTAATAACTCATACCAAGAAATCAAACATATTGGACTCCAAAGGAAGCAATTCAAACAATTCTTGAAACCCAAAAAGGGCAGAGTTAGATTTTGAGAAAACCCATCATATTTGTAAAGTTAATCAATAGTGCCCATTAACAATGAATTAAGTATAATAAACAATAAACCCATTCAAGAAGCAGAACGACAAATGTGGGGTTTACCAGATTTTTCAATATTTTCTCATAATTTCCAATCATTGCAGCAAGGATCAGTCAAGAAAGTGAAAAAAGCAAAAGGGTGAAATTAATTAGCATCACATACCTTTGAATTGAAGGAATCAATGGGGAAAAAATTGCGTAAGAAGGAAAAAGATTTGCGGTTGGGAGAGAACTAAATTTCGCAGGTGTTTTTTGTGCTGGATTATCAAAGACAGCCTTTAATGCAAATCGAATAATTATTGAAAAATATTGTTCATTCGCTTTGAGAAAAAAAAATGTGAAGAATTTTCAGTAGAGGAACAAATGGCAAAGTTTGTTTTTGTTTCATTGAGCGCCTAATATTATATTTTGTTTCTTAAATTAAAGCTTGGTTTGAAAATAAAAGGTTACTATTAGGGGCTGCAGTCGAGCCGAGTCAAATATTGTCAAGCTCAATCTCGAGTACAAAAATCGAACTTCGACCTCGAACGAGCTCAAATTCTCAAGTTTGAGATCGGCTCATTTGAAAACTCGACAAGCTCGAGCTTGTCTCGTCTCGCCTCAAGTTACATAATATTAATAAAATAACTTAAAAATATAAATTAAAATACTTAATATTAGTTTTTTAATTGTATATTTAGGGTATATATTTAAATAAGTAAAGATAATAGGGATAAAATGGTAATCTATCAAAGCTCGATTTAGCTCGCGAGCCTATCGAGTTGAATATTACTGAGTTCGAGTTCGAATTCGATACATACTCGAGTAGCTCGAACTCAAATTCGAGTCGATCTCAAATAGTTCACGGTTCGACTCGACTCACTTACACCTCTGTTACTACAATTTAAATTCAGCAAATAAATAACAAAATTTTCAAGCATTGGTTTAATAAGAAGAATAAAAATGAATATTTTAATTCTAAATCGAGAACTTATTGAAGTTGCTCTAATTATTTAGGAAATGTTTGCAAATAGCGAAAAAGGTGATTATAGAGTTTTTTGACGAGATTTTTTTTTTTACATTTTATTGTTTGTAAATGTCAATTTGTTATTATGATCAGCTTCATTTAATTGAAATTGAAAAGGATGGGGAGGTACTTTGAGTTTCTATTCTACATTTGATTTGAATTTTGAAACAGGTAAAGTTTCTTTTTTTTGGAGAATTTCTAAATAGTTCTCTAAATGAAGGCCCATTTGACAATTAACTCTAAATTCAATCTTAAATAAAACAATTCAAAATTATAACATGAATATAATAATAATATAATAATAGTAATCATAGTAATATAATAATAATAACAATAATAGTAACAATAATAATAATAATATTGTGCAACAGGGTGGTTTCCACCCCTGCCAGTTGGAAATTTCTTTGGCCGCTAGAAATTTTGTTTCAATCACCGGAAAGTTTTATTTTTTTACAAAGTCTTTTTGGGCCAAATTTTTTTATTATATGTTCGAGTTTCTTCTTATATATTTGAAATATCTTACTATATAATCGAAAATTTCTTACTTAATGTCCAAACAAAAAGTTCCAATCACCGAAAAACATTTCACTATGCCTGAATTTCTTACTATATGTCTGAAATTCTTACTATATGCCTCACTTAAAGTCCAAAAAATCTCGGTCACCGAAAAATATTTTTTACTGTATGTCTTAAAAAAATTCGATCATCGAAAAATATGTCTTACTATATGTCTGTATTTCTTACTATTTATTTGAATTTCTTACTTAATATCAAAAACTTCCTACAATTTACTTTATGAAAAAATTTATTGTTTGATGTGCAAATGTCGTTATATATTTTTTACTTATTAAACATAATTCTTCTTTTTCTTGGCCAAAAAAGAAAGAAAGAAGAAAAGTCTTACTTGATAGCAAATTATTGTTATGTAATATTTATTTAATATAACAATTATATATGATCCATTAAAAAATGAGTTAGTTATGGATTATAAAGATGACTTTACAAAACACCGATATTTTGAGACTCGTGACCGTTTGATAAGTTGGGTACGCACGATTACAAACGGGATTGAGATTGTGGTCAACATAGTGGGGCATATAATCTAAATCATCGCGGGAGAGAAGTGACGATATGGATGTAGATGACGATTGTGAATGATAATAGGACGGTAGAATATTGATATTTGTCAATAACAATAATAATTCTAGAGCTTACAATTCAATCAACAATAATTCAAAAAAAAAAAATCAATTAGTAATTCGAAGATGATCGTGAAATAATGTTGTACAGTTACAGTTTTATTCTTCGAATAAATAATTATGTCTCTTCTCTTGATTTTTGTGTCATTTCCCTTCTCGGAGAAGCTTTGACCTTTTTTCTACGACCGCACACTGAAATTTGAAAAAGAAACAATTTCAATACACGAAAAAAATATAAGTACACTGTTCGATCACTGTTGATTGAATACTGCATCGATTTTCTATTACTGGCGATTGAGAATGGCACCCATTTTCATCATCTTCCTACCCAAAATTGATGCAATTTTCGGCCATCAGGGTCCGAAAATGGATATCATTTTCAGCATTTTCATATCGATTCATACGAAAATAGACCAAAAAACTACTTTTATTAGTTCTATTGCCCGCGTGGTGCTTGAGCCTCTCTCTCTCTCTCTCTCTCTCTCTCTCTCTATATATATATATATATATATATATATATATATATATATATATATATTAATTCTACATAATATATTTTTTTATTTAAAATAAAAAAGTTCAAAAACAAAAAAAGTTTCAAACTCGAGTTCGAAATAGTAACTGAGCTCGAGTCGAACCCTTGTACTCCCTATGTCCCAAAAATATAGTGCACTTTCCATATTTGTTTTATTCACTTACTTACGTGCCCCTATTTAAAGTACATTGATATTCGTTCATACTATTAAAAGATTGTTATAATTGGAAAAAATATAGGTAAAAATTAACTTCTTAATCATACTAACTAATTATTCTTAATTTCGTGAAAGTGAAAATGTGCTATCTTCGTTGGACGAATAGAGAGTACAATCAAGCTCGAGCCCGAGCTGACCCAAGTTCGAGCTCGACTCTGCTCGTTTACACCCTGACCTTAATCCAATCTCTGAATTATCCCTCTTCCAGGCAGCCATCTTCCAGATCTTTTTGTCTTTTTTCGCAATATTTATCAAGGTGTCCAACATACCCACAGCAGAAACACAAATTAACAAGCCTTTCAAACTTGAATTTGGCCAGTGTCACAGAATTCCCCAATTTCACTTTTGCTAATCTACTCAGCAGTTCCTGTAGATCAATACTGGCTAAGATCTTTATATGTCTACCATTCACACTCCCCACTTCCGGAATAACATGTGCTTTTAAGATTTTTTGCATTCAAATATTGCCCTCAAACACAAAAAAGCTTGCACACACTAAAGCACAGAGTACAACACCACACACACATGCATACTCATATAATCTATCAAATGAAAGCAATAAAGCATATCCACTAACCAATTTAATAAAGAAAACAACTTAATTTAATGAACCCCCACTAATCCAAAACTTAGCTGTACTCAATTTCCATGCCATTTTTACATCTCCATAAATACCAGTCTACTTACATTTCCATCTTTGTCAACCAATGGCTTCTTATTACCAATACTCACTTCTAGTCTCTCTAGCCATCATCATTTCCACCACGAGCCCAAAATGGCCCAACTCTCCCAATCCACAAAGACCTCAAAACCACACAATTCTACACCACCTTCCGAATGGGCAGCAACCGGGCCCCGATAAACGCAGTCGTGGACCTCGGTGGCCCCTTCCTATGGTTCTCATGCGACGATTACAAATCAAACACCTACGCCCCGATCCCCTGCGGCTCGGCCAAATGTGATGTCGCCAAGGGGAGCGGTTGCGTCAGCTGCAATCTGCCGCCGCGGCCCGGGTGCACCAACGACACCTGCGGCTCCTCACCATACAACCCGTGGCTCAACTTGCTCTTCGGACAGGGCTTCGCCGAGGACACACTGTACACGAAAGGACGCAAGCCAGTGCCCAAATTTTTGTTCTCGTGTATGGATAAGGTCGATTTGGAAGGCCTAGCGAGTGGGGCGACCGGCATGTTGGGCCTGGGCCGGACCGCAATCTCTTTACACAAGCAGGTGTCGGGCAGTCTCAAACTGCCCGATATGTTCTCAATCTGTCTCCCTTCTTCAGGGACTACTGGGAAATTAATCGTCGGGCCGGGCTTGAATCCGGACATCTCAAAAACTCTCAAATCCACGCCCTTGATTATCAACCCAGTCAGCACGTACCCGATCTACACGGAGGGAGACCCGTCCGACGAGTATTTCATCGACGTGCGATCGATTAGAGTCGCCGGGGAACAACTCTCTTTCAAGAGCTCGTACTTGTCGATCGACAAAAACGGCGTCGGCGGGACCAAAATTAGCACCTTACAGAACTTCACGGCGCTGCATAACTCGATCTACAAGCCGTTCGCGAGGGCGTTTGTGAAGGCGGCGGCTAACATGAGGATTAAGAGCGTGGCAAATGTCGGGCCGTTTCGGGCCTGTTTCAGTTCGGATTCGATATCGAAGGGCCCGTTCGGGCCGAGTGTGCCGGACATCGATTTGGTGCTGCCTGGGAAAGATGTGTACTGGAGGATAATTGGGGCGAACTCGATGGTGGAGGTTGATGGGAAAACGACGTGCCTGGGGTTTGTGGACGGGGGGTCGATCCCGAGGACGTCGATCGTGATCGGTGCGCATCAGCTGGAGGAGAATTTGCTGGAGTTCGATCTGGTTGCGTCGCAGCTTCGGTTTAGTTCTTCTCTTCTGGTGCAGAAAAAGATGTGCTCTGGTCTCTGATTGATTGTGTTTTTATGACGGTGGTATCTTTGTTTGTGATTTGGAAAGTGATTTTCAAACATCTTTGACTCGGTTGGTTAGTTGGTTGTTTGTATTAAGAAAATATTTGAAAATATTTACTATCAATGTCACGGGTCTACCTTTCGCTCGGGTTAGGGCGGTGAAACTTGCTCGCGCGGTGCCGAGCATGTCGATTCGAGTGGCTCATAAGTTGCTTGAGACACTCCACTAACCTTCATAAAATAGAACACAAGACAAAAAAAGGAAAAGAGCGAGAATTGAATAAGAGTGTATTGGAGAATAATAATTATATTAGATTTCGAGAAAACTAGTTGATAACAATATAATAGGATGAGGGGTCTATTTATAATAACACTACTACTCTAGGGTTAGGGTTTTTCCTCCTCCGAACTATTTACTTTCCTAATCGAATTATGATACATAAAAGCCCTAAAACTCGGCCCAGAAACACACGTGGGAAAGTCGCGTTTCAGAGAGTCCTAAACCGACATATTTGACAAAAAGGAAAGAGATATACAATGAAACATCATAGTTAGGGACGCCTCCTCAGGGCTTTGGCCTCGGTCAGACCGGATAGCCCAGCTTTTGGAACGTTCGAGCGCCAGATGGGCTATGCCCAAGGGTGCCGGGTTTTTCGCCAGCGTTCGGAAGTAGGCTGACTCGCTGCGCGTCTCGGCCCACTGACTGGCATAGACACTTGACTCCCCAACTTCTCGATGGCTTCAACCCTTCTTGCGTACCTCTTGCGCCATGACTCGCGTCGAGGTTTGCATGCGTCGTCCCTTTTGGCCCACTCGCACAGCTCCCGGATTCGGAGGTCAATCTGGCACAGCCTCCCGTCCATTAGTGTGAATTGCTCGCCCACGTCGCGACCTCTCGACGAATAGCCTCACCCATCATCGAGACAAGGCAGGGTGTCACGGCATCTCAAGTTACAACAGCAATCCGACAGACCTTGCCCGTGACATTCTCCCCCACCAAAGTCGTAGGCCGTATCGATACGACACTTGGTTGGTTTTCTAACTCCTCCCAGTTATGGTGATTTTTTACCTTAACTTTTTGGTCCGGCCATGGTGCCCATTCTCCGTCAGGTATTGCCGGCGGCATCGGAGGAAGCTGCACGATGGCCGTTTCCCATGTTGTGTTGTCCTGATCTATGTCCTTGGCCCCAACTTCCTCTAAAGCAAATATAACTGCAACCTCGTTGCAAATCGCCCCGGCCTCCTTGTCTTTCATAGGAAGGTTCCACACAGTGTGTTCCCCCATCGCGCACGTGATCTCATCCCCACCACTCAGTAAGGATGCGAGTGTCGCAAGTATCCGCTTTTTCGTAAGTATAGAAATCACCCTTGCACTCCTTTTGCCCAGCAACACTAGTGAATAGGAGCAGGGGACGTGTCTATCTATCATAAACCTAGGACTGCGTCAAAGTCATCTAGGGGTCCGACCATGAAGATAATCTTCCAGGTTCATCCGCCAATCGAAACCACGCCCTCCTCTTTGCCATGCATAGATAAAGCCTCCGCATTCACTCCTGTGATCACATTCCCTGTTGGTAACAACTCTGGTCCTAATAGTTCTGCTAAATCGGTCTTCATGAAGTTGGCCGACGCGCCAGTGTCAACTAGCATATGGATCCCCAGTCTCGCGGTCTTAGCCTCCACAACGATGATGTTGTGTTGCTCTCCATCGCCTAACTTCCCGCTAGTCTCTACAGCTCTGAGCAACCCCAACACCAACAGCTTCTCTGGAAACTCCTCTCGACTCAGCCCCTCCAAGCTTGTCCCGGCCGCTTCCTTCTTAGCTCTGCATGGACAAGAAGCTCTAACGTGGTCAATCTCGCCACACACATATCACACTGTGCCCTGTCCCGTGTTACGCTTCTCTCGGATGGCTCCCCCACCTGAATTTTGCCCTCCGCCTCGGTCGGCAATGGTGTCGTTGCACTGGGTCATCTTTATCGCAAATCTTCTTGACTTAGACGTTTTTCACACGTTGAGAACCTCATCCCTTACTCGGGGATCGATGTACTCTGGTCCCTCACACTAAGGACTCCTGGTGGCTTCACAGCTCGTCTTTGAGTTCTCCCCACTACTCTACCATGCCAAGGCAATTATCACCATCCGCCCGGCGTCACATCCACCAATGCCCCGCCTCGCCAATCAGCATGTCCGAAGCTATATCCAATTTTCCCACGTTAGACGTCACTAGACGTGTTCAAACGATTCGAACCGCCGGTTTGGTTTGGCCAAAAACCTCAAACCGCAATCGAACTGTGAAACCGGACGGTTGGTGGCGGTTTGTGAACCGCTGGTTCACGGTTCGTTTGGCCGGTTTGAACCAGTTTGTTTTTTTTTTCTTTTTTAACTTATAAAATTCAAATATTTTGGTTTTTTCCCTATGGGTATTTTTAGTTTTATTTAAAAAAATATGTGAGGTTAAGTGATAAAATATTAATAACACTTTGAATTAATTCAAAAAAAAAAAAAAACTTGAACTATTTAAAATATTGTAAGTTAAAATAAGAAATTTTAATTAGTATATTTGAACATTTTGAAGTTAAATTTATATATTATATATATATATATATATATATATATATATATATATATATATATATATATATATATATAGGATTGAGTTCAAATGAAACCCACGTCAATATATGCGAACCTAGGGACCAATCCGGGTCGTTGATTAAATAGAATCAATGGTCAATATAAAATGAATCAGTTGACTCTAATTCAAGCATGCTGGGGTTATTTTCGTATTTTTAAAATCTGGTCAATTACTATGTCCTAAAATAACGTCTATTACATTAAGGAATATTCAATTATAATCAATCAGTATGCTCCTATTACAATAATTACCATGTCGAAATATCCTTAACTCCATCTCTGAAACTCCACGCCGAAATATTAGTCATCAATCTCAACTCATCGACGGCGAAATTAAGAATATGAAATCATCAGGTCAGGCTTCATCTTTGAGTCTTCTTTTTTATTTTTTCTTCGTTTTTACACAAAACATATCCGAAAGTCATTATGTTAATTATTATAAGCGTGGTGAAAAAAAAAAGAAGAAGAAAAGAGATGAACGGCTTACTATTTGTCTGTTCACGCCATGGATGAACGACATAAAAAAGAAAAAAAAACGGAAACATGTGTATCGGCATGTTGAAAAAACACCGTACAGTAACATAAAAAGCACTGAAGTACCATAAAAACTAGCACTAACTGATCAGTGTCATTACCAGGTCTTTTTCACGTCTTTTTTTGATTCAAAATTAATTAATCCTTAAACTGCACAGAGCACCGCTTAATGATAGTTAAAGCACCAATATATAAGCAATTTTCTAAAAGCACCGTATGATTTTTTAAAGCACTATGTGATAATTTTTTAAAGCATCATTTGACACGAGATTATATTATGCGTGTGTCATTTTTTCGCAGACACCAACGAGTGTAGTGAAAGGAACGAGTATCATGTTGAGATATCAAGGAGACGGCTCAATCAAGGAGACGGCGATTGAAAATAGCACCAAGCCACTGAGAATGTGCAGCCGCTGCAAGAAAAAATCGACTCACGACGCTCGGAATTGTCCGGTGGAAATGGAGTAGGTGTCAGGGTTGTATTTCCACTAATAAAAAAATAAAATGGCCTTACTGTCTACGAATTATTTTTTCATGACAAAGAAGCAATTTTTTTAAAGACTATTATGCCATTCTTTTTTAGAAATAAAGTTTGTTTATTGAGAATAGTTCACATCAATATTGTAATTTCTCGAGATCAGATCATGGTTAAATTATAGCAAGTCCCCTGGTCGTTTTGTAGCTTAGTATTTCTTTGATATGTGTTTTGCCACCTAATGGAAAAAAAATAACATAAAATAAAATATGTCATAAGAATATATTTGAGATGGGTGTAATAGTCATGTTGAAAGTAGGGCACAGAATAAAAAAAAAAAACATAAGATAGAATAACAACGCATTATGATATGTTTTGATACTTCACTTTGTTAAAACAAAAAATATTTTGTGTTTTCACCTGCTTTCATTGTTAAGTAATATGCGTCGATCACAAAGGATTCAGAAGTGCAGTTGAATTAGGGAATAATTTACCAGGACAACACAAAAAATACACCAGATGATCAAACTACATAAAAAAGAAAGGCATACGATGTTGTCAAATAACATAGACAAATAGAAATGTCGTAACTTGTCCACGAATTCCAATACAAAAACAACTTAAAACTTAGATAAACATCAAGTTCGACAAAAAATAATTATCCTTAACGCAGGAAAAAAAGGAAGGGTAAAATGTTTTGTCCATGCATTTAAGATATCACTCCGTCGCATCAACATCAAAATCGGGAGCGGCACCACTTCCACCATTTATAAGTAGATCCAACACATCAATCTCATAGTCTTCACAGGCGCATCTATAGTAGTACGAGGCTGCTTCTGGGTTATGGTTTTTGTACACATTACATTAAGAAGTTAGTATCGCCGCGCAATATTTGGCCCTCAAAAAAGCCATTTGATTTGTTGACCTACTCTTCAACCCGGCATCCCACCTTTGCCCCGTCCCCATGTAAGTCTCCATGTAGCGCATTGTATATATCGCACAGTCGCATTTATTGTCATCATCTCTCCAATTCATCTTCAACCTTGTCACCTATACCTTGTTAAGACCTGTTGCTTTGTGTCCTTGGCCGTTGCGCTTCAGAAATTCACCAAGTTTATTCTTCTGGTATAAAACAAAAAAATACGTTACATTCATTAGTATATACAAGTTTTCATTATTTCCAGACCCAATTTTCAAACAACTGTATGAAGTCACTGAACCATCAAAATAGAAACCACAATCAGGAGAATTGAGAATGGCTAAACTATAATTAATACATATCTACTGCTATGACAGGGTTCCATTTGACAGCAACATATAAATTTATAAAAAACACTATAAATATATGTAGAAGAACATGTTCACTTTAGACTAGGTATATACTATGAAAGCATTTATCATTTAACTCAAAAGCATGAATCAATCCCAAGTATATGTTACATATATAATAGAATATCACCTGCACACTAGATATATAATATGAAAGCACTTATTATTTAGATTAAAAGCATGAGACAATACCAAACATTTAATACACAGCATTTAACATTTAAAAAAGCAGTAAAAAGATTCAAGAGCACTTATCATATAGCTCAAAAGCATGACACAATCCTGAATATGTATTATATATAGAAGAACATATCCCAAGCACACTATATATATAATATGGAAGCAGTTACATATTATTTTAAAAGCATGACACATTCCCAGTCATGTAATATACACCATATATCACTAGACAAAGCACTATACAGATCAAATACCTCAGGCAAATTCTACCCTTAAGATTCATGGCAAATTTAAACAAATATTTCAAACAGTATACATGTTGACAATATTTATTCATGGCACTATAGATGTAGTAAAAAAGCATTGCAAATAACATTATCCGTGCATGTTCAATAACAAGTCACTTTAGACATTTTCCATAAAAAACAAACTTACTATTATATTATCAGATCAATACAAAAGACTCTGTCATATCCCATATATAAAAAAAACTACATTAAAGATAAAAAACACTGTTTTGTTTAAAAAAAAAAACTTAACGTCGACATCTTACACCCCCAATGCCAGAATTTTTTCCCAGTKCTAAACGACATCAAAAAATAATAAGAGTAACTAATCAAAAGTCAAAAAAGCACTGTCTTGTATTTTTGTTTGACTTATCGCCGGAAATGTTGAGTTACATTGAAAKCAACCTCRATTTGCAGACAATACATTTACCCCAAAGGATCACCGGCGAACCCTATTTTTTGGGACCACACAGCTAAAAAATAAAATTGAGAGCAGGTACATCAAAATTGAAGAGGTAAACTAATTCGGGGTGCTTGAAAAAGACTGAAAAGTCAATCATCAAAGTGTAATCCAACTAATTTCACATTTTAGGGTTACTATTCACATTCAGAAATCTTCGGTGCAGAAAAATACCTTCTCCGCCAGCCGGTGGCGTCCGCTTGTTTCCTTTCGAAGGCCGTCCATCGTTTCCCATCACAAATCTCAAGCTTTCGCAACCAAACCCTTGCTGGAGAAATTTTCTTGGTTGTTGTCTGGAATTAATTCCCGTTATGAATCTTCTATGCCTTTCACACCACCCGATGAACTATTTTTGCATGCATATTTGGCTACGGGTGCAATGATATCATATTTCTCTCTCTTTTCATCTTCCAGATATCACGGGTGAAATAAATGGGCGGGATTTGCATAGTTTTTTTTTGGGACTAATTTGACCTTAGAAATTGGTTGACCACCGTGGTGAAATCACATTTTCCATATTTGAATCACGAAATTGTGATGAAATATATTCGTAGGATTGAAAAAATCTAGGGCCTGGAATGGTCCCTAGGTTCGCATATATTGACAGGGTTCCATTTGAACCCAACCCTATATATATATATATAAATGTATGAGGTTAAGTGAGTAAATAGAACTAATCATTTGAGATTTTGAATTAATTAAAAAAAAAACTGAATCATCTAAAATATTTGAATTTGAAATAAAAAATTTATATTAGAATATTTGAATCTTGAATTTAAGTGAGAAAATAGAAATAATACTTTTAATAAATTCAAAAAGAATTAACAATTTTCAAATATTCAGTTTTAAATTTTGAAATTGTTACTTTAAACAATTGAAATAACGTATATATTAAATTGTAACTCCCTAACCATTAAAATTAAAGTACACATAATTTTCTCGTATTACTTTAGAAAGGGTGAAAGATATAAGTTATCACAATTTTATTGAATTGTAAAAATGATTAATATCCTATCATGATCGTGTGGCTATTACTTATAAGATAAAATATTTTTCTTATTGATCACTAATTCAAAATATCGAGTGAGTTTGGTGTTTAAAAATAACTTGGAAAATGAATATTTTATAAATGTATAAAAAAAAAAAAACGGCGGTTTGAACCGCCAGTTCACGATTTGAGAATTGCTCTCAAACCGTAATCGAACTGCCTTATTGGCGGTTACGGTTATGGTTCCGGTTCGAACCGTTGACCGCCGGTTCGAGCCAGCGGTTTGGCCGGTTCGTGCAAACCGCTGGACACCTCTAGACGTCACGCCTATGGCCCGTAAATACTGCTTTAATTCCTGCAAGAAATATTCAATCTCTCGCACATCCCTCGAACCCTCGAACTGTTGTGGCCTAGGTGTAACTTGCTCGCAATCGGCAACCTCTCTAACCCCCGCCTTCGCCCTTACCTGGCCGAGTGCCTCCATGTGATCCTCTAAGACTCTAATAAGCTCAGTCATCTCCGCTGGCATGTGCGTGACTTAGCACGGACCTCCCCCATCATGGATGCAGAGAGAAGTTCTTGGAATCGTAAAAAATTACTAAAACAAAGAAAACACTACAAAACCTAAAATGATGCAAAACATGTCAAGTGTACTCCAAAACCACATAAATACAAGCTAATCACGCACAAATGAGCCACAAAAGTATCGTAAAAAAATATACAAAAACGTGCAAATCAATCAGCATTAGTTTGACACTATACTGTGCATCAAATTTCTATCTCGTTTTGTGTTTCAATCAAAATATAATATGTCCATGTTAATTTCTTATAATACGGACCATCATATCAAGACGACCAAAGAATCCATTCCAGTCGTGTCAAAACTTGAATGAGTCGTGTCCAAAAGTTCCTTGTTGGCCATATCTTATGATTCAATAATAAAAAAGTAGTAAAGTAAATTTACTAGATTGACTCTAAAACGTGCTTTCTTCCACATAAATTAAAGGTATAGTTTCATTCTCATAGTGTACTTTTTAATGATAATCATCAACATGAATATCTTCAAACTTAACAAGGTTCGTTTTGCTCTTGGTCCATATTGAGCTTTTATGACTTTAATCAATGTGCCACGAGGCATCAAGACTTTTTCACATATAAAGATCAATTCAGTGAATAATTGACGATTCATCGACAAACTCTCACACATATAAACATCAATTAAGTGAATAATTGACTATTCCTCGATAAATTCTCACACTCTTCAGAGATATTTGAACGAAATACTTTTCATTCTAATATTTACATTATTTGCTAGATATGTTATATTATATCTTAATAGTATACTACTGAAACTTGTATGTGAATGTGTGGTAAATAAACTAAATTATATTCAATACTTCAGAATAAAATGCAAAATTTACCAATAAGACAAAAAATAAATAAATTGGGCCACATCACATAAATCTAATTCAAAATAAACTTTAAGACCAAATACAATAGTCTAATATGAATGATTGATTATACTTTCACAAGTTCTTTGTAAAGTATGAAACAAACAAATTTTATCAATCAAAACAGAGAATACCCATTGACTAAGCAAGGATATTGGGAGAACCTCAATGACTTCTACCACAACCAATAAATATCACAAAGTCTTACATATATTACCTTGTGGTTCATTCTTCCCATATAGGTAGGGATCAACATGTCTCTTCCCCTTTACTTTGAGGTTATTTCTACTGTTCATATCAATCTTAGCTATCCTCAAGAAATTCCCTTATCCAGAGGTCTAACATTGGCATTATGAAGAAAAATGTCACGTGTCTCAATGACTTATTATCATAATTAATATTATACAAGTGCGTCAGTATGTTTGCTCAAGTGGAAAAAAAATAGAGTGAGATCATATCTCTCAATTACTTATTGTCATTTAAAGTGACTTTCTTTTTCACATATGGTAAGACATGTTTTTAGTCGCAATATATCAAAGTCATTGACCCTTTTTAGCAAGTAAACAGTTTTTTTAACTAAATTCTTAGGCTTGGAAGTAATATTTCATAAAATTTTCCAAATATTCATTTAGAGCACATCCCAAAGTTTATTGAAATTTCTCAACTGCATATACTTCCAATATAAGACTTGGGGTCAATATGAAATCTCAAATTCATTAGATAATTGATTTTGACTTAGTTTCATGATTTTTTGTCAATTGGGAGTTGGTGTATGATATTATTGTGGAATTATAGTTACACTAGTTTCCACATCAAACTACTGATAGTAGTACTCGATTTCTTTTGAGTATATTATTTTGAATTTAGATTGAGTTAGTTCAATCAATTTCTTTAGACAATGAATTTGAGGAATATGTGTCATACTCTTTCTTTGATAATATGTGAATATACTTTGTCACAAGACTTATTTATACAATTATTTATCGTTCATGAACTTTCATTATTATGAAAATATGAAAATGTATAATAAATAATACATATATTGAAAGTAGCTTATAATATTATCTTGAAGAGAATTACCAACATAAATGAATCTATCAATTCATCGAAATTCATGATCAACAAACATGAACCTATCAATTCATTGAAATTCATTAACTAAACATATTGGCAAAATCATGATCAATCTCTCATCTAATCATGTAAATAACTCTATTTACGATTTCTAAATAAGAAATCATCTAAAAGCATAAGTAATAATATATTATGTACTCAATGAATATCATTAAAGTATTATAAAATTTCATGTTTGTCAATATTGTACATAACATCACATGCATATAAATATAGGTAACATATATACATATACATGCTTTGTATAAGAATGCACAATAAAGTATAAAATGACATATATTCATAGAAACAAATATTTATTATTCGAATTTAATAAATAATAGGGTAATTCGAGTTACCTTAGAGGAAAGAGACGATTCTTTCCTAATATTTTTGCAATAGGTTTGTCCGCGATATGTTTCTGATGACATAGACCTTCAAACCTGATCCCCACCGTACAGATTTAACTACTATATCTTAAAAATAATATATCCAAAATTCAGTTTCATCCAACAGTTATATTGTGCATAATTTAATTTTTAAAAGAAAGTGGGCTGACAGTTTCGGGAAACAAGATTAGCTATGTTCAAAATTCATTATAGGATTATTCATACCTCATATTCAAATCTCCACCGTTCATATTGAACTTGTATATGTGTGTAATAATATATCCAAATCTTGGATTGATACAACTATTCGATCTTGCGAAATCATGTTTTTTAAAATGCTGCATAGAATATTCTGAAAACAAAATCTGCTTTACTCGAAAATTTATATATATTTTCTCGTATTTCAGAATCCAATCTCTACCGCTCAAAACGTAAGTCAACAGGTCTTGAAGGTTCTGTAGAAACTGGAACGCGATCCAACGGTTGCAACGTGAGAAAACAAATTTTCAAACTTACAGCGCGGTTAGATTTTTGACCTACGAAAATTGTGTAATTGTTGTGCGCGGTTAGATTTTTGACCTACGAAAATTGTGTAATTGTTGTGCGCTGTTAGTTTTTATACATACGAAAATTGTGTAATTGTTGTTTTGGTTATGAAGGCTTATTTGTCGATCACTCTCATAGGTTAGAGTTTCGTGATGATAACAAGTACATAAATTGTCCTTCATTAATTACTTATTGACGAAGACACAGTAATTATATTTTTCCTTCAACAATACTATCATATTATCTATAATTTATTTATTTTTTCTTACATGTATGCCTATTTCACTTACATAATTAAAAGTATCAAAAAAATTTGATCACGTATCACAAAATATAATAATAGTATCACGTATTTTCTAATACTTCTACTCCATTTTGTAATAGTCAATAAAGACCTATAATATACTGTATATGCACCTAAGAACTGTGATACTTTTAACTCAAGTTGTGATATTGTTACTGCATTTTGTGATACTTTTACATAAACTATAATATAATACTATTAACTAAAGTTGTGATACTTTTAAATAGATTTGTGATACTTCTATAGTAATTTATAATATACAATAATTTTTTAATATCTTTGTATGAATATATCACATCAATTTGTAATACTTTTGCATGAGTTTGGGACACTTTTAGCTATTTTTGCAATACTTTTAAATTTTTAATGTAATCTATTATAATACTTTTATTCATAACTATAATACTTTTAGTTCAAGTTATAATACTTTTAACTACATTTGTAATATTTTTAGTTCAAGTTCTAATACTTTTATATATAACTATAATCACAATTTTTTTTCTTCTCAAAATGGGATTACAAGTCAATGCCTGATTTTACAAGCTCTAAAGGACATAAGCAAGTTCAATAAACAAACCTCCACTACAAAACTACAAACCCCACGATCAGAAATTTACATATGCCCAGTCATAATCATCAACCAAACCACTAGCGTGTGAAAAATCAAAAACATTCCCTTTGTAACATAAAATTTCTATTTTTCAATTTATTTTCTTGTCACACTTTACCAAAAAGAAAAAAAGAAAAAGAAAGAAAAGAAAATCTATGCTGCCCACAATTCCCTCCCACACTACTTATCATCAATACCCCAGCACCATATAACACCACACATACGACCGACGGCTGAAGAGCAGAGGATAATGATGGGAGAAAAAATCTACCGTTGTCGGTACCGATTTTGGCACCGATTTGAAATATAAACTATGGTTTTCGTAAATCGCATCGCAAGGAGTTGAGTTGTGGCTGCCGATTCAAAATTGGTCTTGTGTATCGTCGTAGATCGGAGGTCAAAGTTGACAACTTGTAAATTTTGACCTCCGATTTACAATTGTCGTAATATTCAATCGCAAATCCAATTCGAATTTAGACGACTTAGATGATATAACTTTTTTCAAGTTTCATCGTCGGAGGACGGTGACCGACGCCGGAGGATAGTGACCGACGATGGCATGAGTGCGAGAGCTGAGTGAAATGAGTTCTAATCTTTTTTTTTCCTTTTATAAATAGAGTTAGGGACGGACGAGTGGGTCGGACAATGGGTGGGTTAGACAAATGGACATGATAAAAAATGGTTTCATACTATAAGTTTAACCTAAGTAGTTGTCATTTCTTCCACTCTGGGCTTGGTACGTGAATAATTGGTCATATGACTCGTATCACATGTTTAAGGCTCAAGTGCGGTACAGTTGACTTATTTAGTTTAGAACATCTCCATCGTAGGTCTCAAACTTAAATTTATCGAGATTCTAAAATATTATATTTTAATATTTTAAGGTCTTAAAATTTCCCAACTTCAAACGATGAGTCTTACAATTATAAGATTTTAAAATTAACTTTTAGTTAAAAATAATTATTGTTATCTTTTTGTCTTGTTGTTTAAGTGAATTATTTTGTTTTTCTAGGTGGTTCCATTAAAAAAATATAAGACTTGGGTCTTAAAAAAATTCCGAGACTTTGTAATTTTGTCTCAAATTTGAGACATTTTTGGGTCGTATCTCATAATTGATTAAAACTTACATTTTGAGGTGTTTTTAATTTATACGTAGAATTATGAATTTGATACCACAACTTGATAAGATCTTATTATCTAACTACTCTACTCATTTAGGATTTAAATGGTTAATGTTTCTGAAAATAATTTTTATAATTCAAATGAAATATTCGGCGGTGGAACAAAAGTAAATCTTACAAGATTTTGAACGATTAACGGATCTCGAATATAAAAGAAAGCTGACTATACTGTAATCCATCTTATCTTAATTGTTGACAAACTGAATTCAAGTGGCAGCCATTTATCAATTTAATATTTGATGCTCCTGGTGACTTTGTGTCGGCGTGTGAAGAATGAAGAAAGGAAAGAACGCCGGCAATTCCGATTAATTCATAGCTAGACTTGTAAAGAGTGTAATAAAGATCATGCTCATGGTTAATAGTGTTAAATTTCAATTTCATCTACGTTCCACTTAGTTGAGAGTCCTATCCACGAAGTTTGTACAATATAATTTATCCAATTAACATGATTTAGATGATTTATATGTTATTACGATCAAATTGAAGATTTATTCAGTGGTCATCCAAAGACAGGTGTTCATTTATTATTACATTTTATTCCTTTCAATTATTCAAACACGTGCTTTTAACTTTTTTTTTTCTCACACATATTGCCACTGCCCTTAACACAAAAGCACAAAGTACAACAACACGCATGCATACACATAATCTATCTAACCAAAGTATCAAAGCATATCCAATAACCAATTTAATAAAGAAAACAACTTAATTTAATGAATCCCCAATTCATAACTTATTCTTCTCAGCTCCCAGCCATTCAACCCTCCCAAAGGTCCAAAACAATTGACTAATCCAAAACTTAGCTGTACTCAATTTTCATGCCATTCTTACATCTCTATTAATACCAATCCATACCCTTTTTCAAAATCCACTTACATTCTCATCCAATGGCTTCTTATTACCAATACTCACTTCTCATAATCTCCCTAGCCATCATCATTTCCACTACACAAGCCCAAAATGTCCCAACACTCCCAATCCGCAAAGACCCCAAAACCACACAATTCTACACCACCTTCCAAATGGGAAGCAACCGGT
The DNA here is from genome assembly GCA_014905375.1 of Phtheirospermum japonicum. Classification (NCBI taxonomy): domain Eukaryota; kingdom Viridiplantae; phylum Streptophyta; class Magnoliopsida; order Lamiales; family Orobanchaceae; genus Phtheirospermum; species Phtheirospermum japonicum. The sequence goes on from BMAC01000076.1 coordinate 408,734, forward strand.
CCCCCATAAACGCCGTCGTGGACCTCGGCAGCCCGTTCCTATGGTTCTCATGCAACGATTACAAATCAAACACGTACGCCCCGATCCCCTGCGGCTCGGCCAAATGTGACCTCGCCAAGGGCATCGGTTGCGTCAGCTGCAATCTGCCGCCGCGGCCTGGGTGCACCAACGACACCTGCAGCTCCTCACCGTACAACCCGTGGCTCAACATGCTCTTCGCACAGGGCTTCGCCGAGGACACATTGTACACGCAAGGACGCGGCGGGCCAGTGCCCAAGTTCTTGTTCTCGTGTATGGATAAGGACTCTTTGGAAGGCCTCGCGAGTGGGGCCACCGGCATGTTGGGCCTGGGCCGGACCGCAATCTCTTTACACAAGCAGGTGTCGGGCAGTCTCAAACTGCCCGATATATTCTCAATCTGTCTCCCCTCTTCAGGGACTACTGGGAAATTAATCGTCGGGCCGGGCTTGAATCCGGACATCTCGAAAACTCTCAAATCCACGCCCTTGATTATCAACCCAGTCAGCACGTACCCGATCTACACAGAGGGAGACCCGTCCGACGAGTATTTCATCGACGTGCGATCGATTAGAGTCGCCGGGGAACAACTCTCTTTCAAGAGCTCGTACTTGTCGATAGACAAAAACGGCGTCGGCGGGACGAAAATCAGCACCTTACAGAACTTCACGGCGCTGCATAACTCGATCTACAAGCCGTTCGCGAGGGCGTTTGTGAAGGCCGCGGCTAACATGAGGATTAAGAGCGTGGCGAATGCCGGGCCATTCCGGGCCTGTTTCAGTTCGGATTCGATATCGAAGGGCCCGTTCGGGCCGAGGGTGCCGGACGTCGATTTGGTGCTGCCTGGGAAAGATGTGTACTGGAGGATAATTGGGTCGAACTCGATGGTGGAGGTTGATGGGAAAACGACGTGCCTGGGGTTCGTGGACGGGGGGTCGAGCCCGAGGACGTCGATCGTGATCGGTGCGCATCAGCTGGAGGAGAATTTGCTGGAGCTCGATCTGGTTGCATCGCAGCTTCGGTTTAGTTCTTCTCTTCTGGTGCAGAAAAAGCTATGCTCTGCTCTCTGATTGACTCTGTTTTTATCAAACATGTATTATTGTTTGAGTTGTTTGAGTTGGTTGTATGAAAAAACATTAATAAAAGTGTATTATTAAAATTGAGGAAATAGTAAGCATAAGAATTGAACTCTCAATGGAACGATACTTATCAGTGCACATAAAAGTTATGTCCTCAACTAAAATGTCCAATGAAAATCGAACCGTACTTGGAATTGAATATGATAGTTTTGTCTAAAAATGAATCATTTGTTTTAAAAAGTGGTAGGCGCTATCTAGCCAACGGATTGATGTCTAGCACCTAGGCAAGAACTAATGGGACTTAGGTGGGGATTTTTAGAACAGTTGTTATCATAAAACATATCGTGCGTGTGTTTCAATATTATTTGATATCAAAATATATCAGAATACAAAGTTTGTTTAACGATGTCAAAAATTACATTAACATTCAAAAAATAATAATAATAAGAAGAAGAAGAAGAAAGAAAGAAAGGTGAACCGTTTGACTTTTGCATTGTATACATCGTGCAACAATTTAATCTTGTTTTGGTCAACTACTCATGAATATCAACTGATAATGGCGTGTGCCTATAGGTAAAAATGCGTATGTATAGTATATTGCCATCTCAAATCGTGTATATAGGTGTATTGTGCAGGGATTGTGTTTTTAGGTGATTTCGCACTCTTAAAGTGCGAAATCAAAAAATTTTTTTTTTTAATGATTTCGCACTCTTAAAGTGCGAAACCAATTTTTTTATACGATTTCGCAATTTAAGAGTGCGAAATCAATTTAAAAAAAAAAAAAAAAAATTGTAATTTGATTTCGCACTCTTAAAGTGCGAAATTTGTTTTTATAAAAAAAAAAAAAATTAATATGATTTCGCACTTTAAGAGTGCGAAATCGATTTTCAAAAAAAATAAATAAATTATAATTTGATTTCGCACTCTTAAAGTGCGAAATCAGTTTTCTAAAAAAAAATAATAAAAATTAATATGATTTCGCACTCTTAAAGTGCGAAATCAATTTTCTAAAAAAAAATAAAAATTTTAATGTGATTTCGCACTCTAAGAGTGCGAAATCTAATTTTAAACAAATATATATATATATATATTTTCCGTTGAGAAATTAATTTTATAAATATATATATACATAGTCACGGGTGTATGTTATCAGCTTTTTTGACCAACAGCATGCTAACAACGTCTTTCAATCCATCATTTCTGTGTATTAAGCATGCAATGTCTTTCAATTCTGCATTTCTGTACGTATCAAGCATGCAAAAGTCTTTCGTGAATAGTGTTTCTAATCATGCATTCATTCCTATTTATTATTGCAATCGATTCATACCGTTCAGTTTCAACAAAATTTTTTTCTCATTTTCTCTCTTTGCATTGAAGGAAATTTTGATTTGCTCTGCTCCGCATTTCAATTCAAGAAATTAAGGTAATATTGATTTATTTATTTCTATCTTTCATATTTAAACTAATAGTGACATATTTCCTTAGTTTAATTTTAAAATATAATATATGACCAGGAAAATTAATATTTAGTTAAATTGTTATATATAATTTTTTTGATAACTAATTTATTGGTGTAACATGTATAGTATCTCATTTATGAAAATTGGATTACTGTTTTAGTAAATGAT
>BMAC01000076.1:440083-456744 GCA_014905375.1 Phtheirospermum japonicum
ACGTTTATGAAGAGCACTAAATTGCTTTTTAGAAAGCACAACGGATATGTAACTGCAAATTTAAAAATTTATAATAAAACTCAAATCTTCAACGAACCATAACTTTTTTATTTTTATTCATTTTTAATGAAATATATATCAAATTAATCACATTCTCAAGATTTACGATTTAAGATACATATTGCATATTTAAAAATGTAAAAATAAATAAATACAATTAAATTTAAAAATTTGAATATTAAAAGCATTGTATATGACTATTTAAAGCACTACACAAGTCTTCAGCAATGCTTTTTCTGTATGTTGGCATTGCTAATTTTTTGGAGTGCTTTCTTAATATTGTTGCAGCGCTTTTTTTACTACAATATACTGCTTTTTTTGTATTTTGGCAGTGCTAATTTTTTAGAGTGCTTTCTTAATATTGTTGCAGCGCTTTTTTTACTACACTATCACTGCTTTTTATTTTTCAACATCACCGCCGTCCAAAATCAAATCGCCGTCCGACGAACCAAACTCAACCAAACCCGGGCACTCCAAAAAAAGCCACAATCGCCATCACCCATCACCGAATGCCCCGACTCACCACCCAAACAGCGCCAAGACCATCACCGAGGGCTCAGATTTCATCACCACCGACAATCCAAACCAACCACCGAAACCACCACCGACATTCCAAACACCACCACCGAAAAAACGGCCAACACGACCACAGCCGAGGTACTGGCCGGAGCCGAAGGGCGCGGCGGATGGAGCCCCGACTCACCACCCGAACAAATCCAAAACAACCATCAACCACCGAAACCATGAGAACCGACCCGAGCCACAAACCATCAACCACCACCCGAACAACCATCAACACCACATCGCCAACAACCGCCTACCCTTCGCAGTGGCTTTGCGCAGGTGGCGGGGGAGGCTGGTCCCATACCCTGCACTTTCCCCGACCCCGCCACACGGAAAAACTGGCCCCCACCCGTCAGATACGACAGCACAGCGTCCCGCCGCGCCAGCAGATCCGTGTCGTCGGTGACTGACTGCCCACACTTATCGGACACGACGGCCTTATCCTCGTCCCCCACGAACGACGTGTTGTCGTACCTCACGAAACATCCGTCCAGCTGCAACGCGCCGCCTGTCGCGCCAACGCAGGACACGCCGAGGCGGCGACGCAGTCGGGGGTGCTGAGGTCGCCGCGGCACTGGAAGAGGTCGTAGACGACGTCGTTCTGGGCAGAGCCGGGGAGGGAGACTTTGAAGTTGTTGAAGTTGGAGACGGAGGCGGAGTTGACGATGGAGGATAGGATGGAGCGGCCAATTTGGGGGAGAGATAGGGATGAATTTTGGGGGAGGGATAAAGTTTGGGGAAGAAACGGGAGGAGACGGGGATTAAATCTGATTTAGGGTGTTTATGTAAAAGTACATAAACACCCTTCCCTACCATATATATAATTTAATGAAATTAAAAAAATAGAAAAAAATCTGGTCCACACACATTATTAGATCTATGGTTAGGATTAGTCCCTAGGTTCACATATAATGACATGATTCTCATTTGAACTCAATCCCCTCTCTCTCTCTCTCTCTCTCTCTATATATATATATATATATATATATATATATATATATATATATATACACACACACACACACACTTAATTAGTATTAATCTATATCTATATAGTTAAACATGTCTATTGTGATGCAGGGTCAATAAATGTGTCGTCAAATCTCTGGTGCATAGTCAGATAATCTTGCATGCATTGGGTTTCCTACTCCTTTCTTCACATTGTATTCAATATTTAAATTATATCTTAATTTACTATTAATTATCAAACTATTATTTACTTATGAGAAAAACTTACGAGCACACGTTTAAATTTGATGTGCATGACCAATCGCAAATCGAGACCAGTTTGTATGCTTCGATATCCTAGTACAAAGGTCGCCAGGCTACTCATCCTATTCTTACTCGCCTGCTCAGAGATTTTCTTATTCTCTGCCTTATCCCACTCTACTTGCCAACTCCTATAAATGTCCTCGCCCACGCATGCAGTCTTTCTGATTTTGCCAGATCTTGCTTTCACTCGTTGAGATGCCTACGCCACGAGTTATCCATAGTGGGGTAAAATTTATCATTCATGAACTTCTCAAAATATAAACTCGGGTCTCAATAATAGTATTTTTACAAAATAAAATAATTTAACTAATACAAATTATTATATATAATACAACTAAAAATATATACTTGTATTGCAAATGAAGATATTAGTTAATTATTAAGAACTCGAGCCACCACAACTCACGATAAGACTGAGGGATATACTCGTATTTTCACCCACGAGGTGTACACGAGTCTCGTGAATCCCTCGGAAAATTATCGCTAAATCCTTTGAGTAACTATGCATCCTAATAAAATTTGTGTTTAATTAGATAAATATATTAACATAAAGAATAAAGAGTTTATTAGAATCGAGCATTAATTTAAAGTTACTTTACCTCGGGAAGACTACATGAACCTCGATCATACTGGGACGTAGTGTCATAAGGCCTCTCTCTGTACTAGCATCGAACGGGGTGGCTGGAATTGTCAAAGGTGGAGTCCCTCCTGATAAGTCAATCATATATATCATCATTTTGATCATCTAACTGGATGGTGTGACAAAGATGGTGAACCAAGAGAAGCACAACACGAAGATGGGCCGAGAGAAACACCAAATCGTCCACACCCTCTACCCCTCATCTAAAAAACCATTAAAAATTAAGAATATATTAAGGTTTAAACAAAGAAAAATAAATTAATATAATTTTAAATTATATATATTTATGCATCATTTTATACAAGGACTACAAGGACACTTCAAGTTTTTCTCATCTTTCATTGCATGATGCATGAGTGAAAATTGAATGAAACTCTCCACCCCTTACACGAACGCGTTGGACAGGTAACCGTCCACCTCCGTTTGTACATCAACTACGAAAAACTCATCCTATAATATCCTAATTATTTCTAATTAATATAAATGATTGAATTATATATAAGTGAGCAGTATGAGAGTGCCTATAAAAATGTTGAATTTTTGGTAGGGGATCTATTCCATTCAAGAATGTGATCTTCAATAATAAAATTATCTTATTATGTATTTTAAGGATCTGAAAATTTCGAAAGCACCTCCCCTTAGTTCTCTAAGTACATATATATTCCAGTGCATTCAAAAACAAAGGTGAAATAGAAATCGTAATTTAAAAGTTCACATAATCCATACGTTTTAATATAATCACATTACAATAACATTCTCAAACTGTTCAAATAAGTGGATAGTTCAATTTAGTATCAAACTCTCTCCATTTGATACTGAATCTCAAACATATCTAAGGTAAAGTATTTAAGTGTAGAAAGAAAAGATATAATCGATTCATCGTTAAAGTACCAATCACCACGATATTTCAAAACCACCACCACGCACGTTTTAAAATTATTTTAAACCACAATTACATTAAAAAAAATAAAAATTCCTTATTAAATGGACAAAACCTCCCGCCGGTGCCGTACACCACGTCATCACCAACGCATATACCAACCAATCACAACATGTATATATTATTTACAAATCATAACATATATATTAAACACAACATTCACTTACTGATCACCACGACATTTCAAGATCCTATCACATTTAAAAGAAAATATTATTGGAAGGACAAAACCTCCCGTCCGGCGCGGTACACCACGTCATCACCAACCAATCACAACACCGAGTATTATTACAAAATCATATAATCGCAACACAAATAAATTTACAATTACTCATACAAGTAAAGAGATAATTCAAGAATGTTACATTAATCATAATCTCTAATTTTCGATATAATTTCAAATAAACCTCTAAATGAGTCATAATCTACAAAACAATCCTAATAAACTAAATATTTATTTTGAACATTAATTATCTAAATAATTACAATAAAATTTATTTTTTTGAAATATTTCCTAATTAAATCCTAACTTAAACTCTAATTTTGGAAATTAATCCTAACTTTCTAAATAATTACAATTCAATCCTAATTTTTTAAAATAATTGCTAAATAAACCCTAAACTAACCCTAATTTTTTAAAATCAACTTCAGTTATTTAAATATTTATAATTCAACCCTAAATTTTAAAATAATTTCTAAATAAATCCTAAACAAACCCTAATTTTAAAATAATTACTAATTAAATCTTAAATTTACCCTAATTAAAAAAAACTAATTAACCCCATCTTAACAATAATTTTTTAAAATAGTTGATAATCGCATCCAAAACTAACCCCAATTGACTAAAGTAAACTCAATGATCTAATTACTTATAGTGAAATCTCAATTATTTAAACCCTTATTCGAAATTCTAAATAATTAAAAGTGAACCTTCATTTTTTACTTAATTGCTAATTAAGCCAAACAATAATCATACTTTTTGAATTAAACCCACAATTATATATCTAAATAATTAAATATTTAAATGACAATTAAAAAAAACTTGTGGTGGTGACGGGACGTTGCGGTGGTCGTAGCTCGATGGTGGTGGTGGCCGCTGGTGCTTCTTCCTCTCTCCCTTTCCTTTTTTTTTTGGTTGTGCAAACACGACTAGGTTGGGGGAGGGACGTGTTATAAAACTAGAGTTTTTGTTGATGGCCATTAGGTCTTCGGTGCATTATTTTTTTAAATGGGCATAGGCCATCGGTGAATGAGGTCGTCAGGGCCATCCGCATATTTACAAATTATTATTTTTCCAATGGGTACAACTCGTCGATAATAGGGGTCGTCGGTTACCCTTCGCCATATTCGTTGCTAAATTATGACGCATATATTTGGTACCATTTTGCCAACGGAGTGTTCGCCAACGGCCTACACATGTCGGTGGCCCGTCGGCATAGACAAGGCTATCAGCAAGTGATTGATATGCCGAATGTCCCTTGCCCGCTAGTATTGTCCGTAGGCATTTGTTGATTTTTCTGTAGTGATAACATTCACCTCCACATGAATATAAAAAAACACATAAAAAATGGAATGACAACTTTTTTTTTAGTTTGTTTGCTGACATGGTTTTGCTTTTCAATTTATTTTTTGACTTTTATGTCTTCATAGGGTTCAGATAGTGCCACGTTATTTGAAAGATATCAGAGAGAGAGAGAGAGATCCCGAAATCTCAAGTGCCACATCATCCGTCCGATGAAATTCTTGATGAATATTCAAATTGACCGGAGAGATTATACAAAAATTGTCAACATTAAAATTAGTATCATAAATTGTAACCTCGAGAGGTTATTGGACTAAAGTGAAAAATAACATAAATTAGTGGACTGAGTGTGCAATTTAGCTAATGAAATAGTTATAATTAAGTAGCTTAAAAAATAATCAGGATGAAATCGATTACACAAATAAATAGAAATACTAACTTGTCTCTAAATCGGTTATAATTAGAAAATGGTGTTTCTACATCGGTTCTGAAGCAGTGTAAGAACGTGAACATCGAGTCAACAGACGATATAGAAAGTGCCAACTCTTTATACCATCTGGATATAACGGTTTAGAAATTGATGTCAACTATCATTTTTAAAGTACCTTAGTGATAAAAGTTTGAAATTATTATTAATTTCAATAATTATTTCTAACCCAATTAAATTAATCACTTAAAGGTGTTACTGTACGAATAGTTGTTGTGCTAAATATAATTGATGTGTCACTTCCTTCAATCATTTGGATTGAAAAGGTTTGTTCGAATAGTTTGTTTCAACTAAAACCTTTGTTAATAATAAAATAAGCCCCTTGAAGATTATTGACACACCATTGAATACATCAAGAACACGCATTTAAAACACCATTGAGTAAAACAAATAGAGTTTCATTCAAAAGTATTTGAAGATATTGTCTAAAGGCAAACACTCTTGTCAGGACGGACTAACGGATCATCCGTTAGAACAGAATTTCATACAAATACATTATAGTAAAAAACCTATATATTATAGTAAAAAAATAAATACATCATAGTACAAATACCAATTTATCATAGCACGGGTTAGAGATTTATGAAAAATCAATACTTTCGAGTACAAAACCAATAAATTATAGTATCGGGTCAGATAGTCTAACGAGTTATAATCCGTTAATATGGCCCAATACAAGGGTTTGTCATTGTCTAAATCCTTATTCCTTCTTGAAGTGCTGCTCAGTTAGGATCGTAAATCATTTATCTTAGAAGTGATTGTCTTAACCGTGAATATCGTAACTGGGCAATATTTGTCTTTAAAAAATAGCGTCTAATTACCTTACATCGGTATTTTGCGCATTTCTAAGAAAACATAACATTTTTGCTGAACAATCTAAAGATTGTTTTTATAAATGACAACCTTTTGTGGCTATCAACTGTGCTCGTTAATCTGCACGGAGAGTGAAAAGAAAGAATTATCTTCGCTTGGTTGACTAATCACCTTAAGAGAGCCTGAAGAAATTGACGACGACTTTTTTCGATTGTAGCAGCAGGTGTGGTGGCATATGATTGCAGGGAATGCCGCGATCGTGTTGTCACAATGGCAACAATGAGCTTCCGGTGGCTTTTCCTTCTCCCAACTCCTGGTAGGTGATGGGGAAGATCTAGCGGCTGCATAGAGGACTCACGGTGAACTTATAAATGATATGAGAATACTTGATCACAGTCTTTGGGTGTGTGAAAGACACTTCCCGAAAAATTTCTAATTTTCCTTACTAAACAACAAGGGGATTTAAATCAAAACTTTTAAAATACAAGAAGATGCCAAATTTCTCTTGCTACTTTTCAAAAAATTGCGTAACTTAATTATTTTTTCTAATGAACATTCAATTCATTCTATTCCCTGCAGTAGAATAGTTTTGTTCTTGAAAAAATGTGTATTTGGGAATAGATGAATATCTAGTATTTATATCAATCATACGATCTCAATTCGGACCTCCTCTTACTAATTGAAAGGTTAACTATCGGAGTTAATGTGGAAATTAACTCTTACTCAATTAATAGAATACATATGGATGAGACATTCTCCTTATTCTTTATTAATTAAATAGATGGAGTTGAGAGAACTTTATTCTTTATTAATTAAATAGATGGAGTTGAGAGAACTTTATGTTTCTTTCTCTCATTATATTGATAAACCTACTTTATATTGATAAACCTACCATGCTTTACTATTACCTACTTAATAATAAAATACTCCATCCGTCCTTAAAAAATAATTCAATATTTTTAAAATACTTTGAAAATTGATGATTACAATACAAAATCCTACTATTCCATATATTAATTCCAACACGGATTTTTATTAGTATTAATTGAAATAATAAATTAAGAAAGATATAGTTGAAATACTAACTAAATGAATAATTAGACTATATAAACTATTTATTTCTTAATTTGTGTGAAATTAATCGTAGGACTATAATCATGGAAGGACAGATTATTATTTAAGGTTTTGATTAGTGATGTTTGAGTATTTAAAATCAAGCCATTTATCATATAAATTTCCAACACTTATGTCGGCGATGTCTTCTTCTTTTAACTGCTGGCGGCGTTCAGAAAGCAGGTTTCTGGCAGAAAACCCGGAGACAAAACGGCATGAAGAAAAGGAAAAAGAGACAACGTTCTCTTGAAACCATAAATTGGAGATGGGCCGCAGTCTACGAATTCATCAGCGGCTTCTTATAATAGCTTTTGGAAATTGGGTCAGGCAATTTGTTTTGTGGGAAACAATAGTCGGCCATTTTTTTATTTCATACGCTTGGGCTGCTGAATTTTGTTTTCAAGGAATTCAATTTCGGGCTTCACAAATCTCAATTACAAAGGAAATTAAAGACCTGGACCAATATGTGGCTTAATTAAGATTTTGATTTATTTGTATTTAGGCCATTAATTTATTGGAACAAGTAAATTTTGTAATCTTAATTTACTAAATTTAGTAATCTTAATGAAATATGCTACTTTAAAACTTATATTCACAATAAAAAAATATTTTTAAAATTGATACGATCTAAAGATTAGAAATAGTAAAAATAAAAATCTCAAAGTTAGTCAAAAATTAAAAGTGGAATTGATTATTACACCTCTTCATTTTTAGTTAATGACTTTATGAGATTGAGAAATGCACCAAATGTCGTTTATATAAGTGTGTAAATTTTAGGGGCATTGGCCATATGCTCTTATAGTTAAATATATTATCCCAAATAATCCATTAATATTTTAACTTACCATTTAATCCAAAATAATACTTAAGATTACTAACTTAACCTTATTAATCTTTTTTTTTCATTCAATTTTCTTCAAGTTTAATTCAACCAAAATCCATACTATTTCGTATTAATTTCATACTAGCCAACCGTTCAACCAATAATCCATACTACGTCATATTAATTTCATACTACCAACCGTTCAACCAAAATCCATACTACGTCATATTTATTTCATACTACTAATCGTATTCCATACTACATATTTCATACTACCAACCGTTCAACCAAAATTCATACTACGTCATATTAATTTCATACTACTAATTGTATTCCATACTACATTGTTAAATTGCGTACCATTCATATACAATTAGAATTTCATACTACTAATCTTTTATGGACATAATTCCATACTATATGTTCAATTTATATACTAAATCGTGTAATTTCATACCATATTTTCTAATTTCATATACCATGTAATGTCATATGAATATGGTCAAATTCTATACTAATCTCAAATGTAGTTGCAAAAAAAAAAATAATAATAAATAAATCCAATTTAGACAACAAGATTTTAGAATGTCATATTAGTACCCTTAAATAAAAATGAAAACAAGATCACTCCCACTGCCATGTTTAGTGCACATAATAATCTCATGAAATCACATGCAAACATACGTACAATAACATGCATCCTAATTAAAAGAGAATTCCGTAAAAAAAAAGAAAAAAAAATGAAGGAACCCATGATAGAATCATCTTAAATTATTTTTAAGGCATAGCAGCCATGAATGATAAATCATCCAACCAAAAAAACAAAAAGAAAGTTGAAGTATCAGACTGTTCAAGAACCTGCAAACATATTAAAATCCAAACTACATCTATCAAATTTTAAACTAACTCTATCAAATTTCATACTTACCCAATTAAATTCCACACTATTTCATACTAACCCAAATTAAATTCCACACTATCTCTATTACATTGTATACTAACTTTACTAAATCATATTGTTCACAAATTACATCCACCTTGCGGCAAGAACAGAGAAAGCGCAGAYAGCATCACAATGGGCAACATACAGTACCCAATCAAACTGAGACACTTGTACATATCCAGATTCCCATTTTTGCCCGCGAGCATATTGAAAACAACGTAGAGAAACATAGACGCCATTGTCACCCATCTGAGGATAATTCCAAAATGTAGTTTTCCAGCGAGGCGCTGAAATAGTCCGAAGGCTATGAGGAAGAGAAAAGGTCAAGAGAGATCGGCGTCCTCATGGAGGTGATAATTGATTCGGAAAGGGTTGACGATCGAGAGGTTTTTTTTTGGTAGATTTTCTTGATATTAATGTCGAGTTCCTTGAGGAGCGAAGGCTCGTCCTCGAAGCCGGCAGAGCCGCCACCGCCGCCAATGGTGGAGGGGAACTGGGGGGCGGCGGTGAAGGAGGTCGATGCAGCGGCGGAATTGACGTCGAAGGAGAGAAAAAGGAGACCGGGGTTTGAGGATCTTGGGGTTGGAAGGAGGCGGTGGGGAAGCGGCGTTGCTGAGAGCCGCCGGAGGCGGGGCAGCGGCATTCCTGCCAGAGGGGAAGACCATAGGCGGCACAGATCTATTTGGGTTTTAACGAGAGTGATAGGGTTTGAGAAAAGATAACTTTATATATTATGATTTATTTATTTTTAGTTTATGTATTATGGTTTTTTTTTGTAGGGGTATTTTAGATATTTTAAATTATAATTGGTGATTATATGGGATATATTTAACCTATATGGGAAGAAACTAATTTAGGTGATCATATGGGAATTACAGGTCATCTAAATGTACTATATGTGAATTATCCCTAAATTTTATTTTTGTGGTAGAAATAAACATAAATCTCTTAATTTCTCGTATGAGTATGAGTATGTCTTAAAGTACATAATGAAATTTGTGCCTTTAATAGATTGAGAAATTGATGTTTTATTAATATGCAAAGATAAGGCTATTTTAAAAGTTTCAAAGTTATTTGATTTAATCAAATGTCTTCAAGTAAAATAAGAGTTCCTAAAACATAAAGAATTAAGAAATAGATTATAAAATCTGAAGTAAAATTGATGAAAACTAATTAGTGGAGTTATAGAATGTGACAGAGTTCTAGCTTGCCCAGGAACTGTGGAGTTGAAGTTATTCTTAAAACATCGGGTTATGAACCGTCTTGTAAATACCTAAAGTGTGGAATTGACTTCAGGTTATAACATAAACAGCTAAAAAAGAAATCTAAAATGAAAATTACATGCATCGAAAATTTAAACCATAGTAGTACATAATGCACAAGTCGAACAATTTCTGATATAATTGACTAGAGATTTTGGAAGATGGTTTCTTTGCAATATCAAGTAGTGTACAATGCAACGTGTATAATAGTAAGTCAAAATATAATTGCCAATGACATAATACTATTATAATATTTGATTTCAAAAGGAGGTTATTCCAGTTGACTACGACGCGTCAAAGAAAAATCTAGGTGCGCCCACCAACAAAAGTTATAAATCAAGATCAAACATTTAAATTGGTTAGAGTGGTGGGTTTAGAGTACACAACAAATGAACAATCTTAGCAGACACCCAACCTTGAGAATTGGAGGATTTCAAAACCTTGGTTTAGTGGAAAAACTTAGTTTTGAAAGTTCAGTGAACACTTAAAAACTCATCAGCTCATTCCTAGAATGTCCAAGTGAATAATCCGCCCAAATGGCGAGGCTAAGTTTTTAAGGACTTTTAATAATTCATATATCTATATTGTGGAGTAAGAGATGATACTCTTTGTAGGAGATCGCCTACATTAGTGAAGAAGTAACAGTTTCTAAATGTAAAAAACACTTATGATTCTAAGATATGGAACAGGGCGAAAAGGACAAAAACGTGAGAACGAGAATATATTAAAATTGTATTTGTGTGAGTACTATTGTCTTGGTTTACACAAACAGTTGGGCAGTGTAAGACATTGCGTTTCTATACAATCAGTATTTTTACACAAATAGTATTTTTACTATGGAAAATTCAAAGGCAAAAGCTATCTATCCTGATGTAATAATGGTTTGCCAAAACTTTCAAGTGAATCTGCATACATGCGTGCATTAATGTTCATATTCATGTGAGGGATTGTTAGAAATTATTATTAAGTTTAATAATTATTTCTGAGGGAATGATATTAATTTCCCAAAGGTGCATGTGACTGTTCGTTCGAATATTTGTTTTGAATTTAATTGATGTGTCTGTTCGTTTAAACCATTTAGAGTTATAACGTTTGTAGTAAGAATTGTCATAATGTTTTAATCGAAACCTTTGGTAATCTACAAACAAGCCTCTTGAATGATCATTTATGATAGATTATTGACACACCATTGAATACATCAAGAATATACCATTGAAACACCATTAGTAAAATAAATAAAGTTTCATTCAAAATCATTTGAGCATATTATTTAAGTGCTTATTCTTTCTAAATTTCAAAAGTTTCAAATACAATTAATTCTATTCGTCGAAGGTATTAAGTATTGGAGTGTTGTTTAGTTAGGATCATTAATTATTTTATTTTATAGACGATTGTCACTAACCGCGAACATCATAACAAATCAATATTAATATTTAAGAAAAAATGTCCAACACTCGACTCGATTTAAATATTACCTTATTATTTTGCGCATTTCTAAAAAACACAGTTTCACCCAACAATAAAGTATGCCTTTTATATTTTATCAAATGATTCAGTTAAATGCTCTAGTAAGTTGCACAAATCCAAGAAATAACAAGATGATGCTTGTTAGATCAATTTGAGTCTGATTAGCAATCCTCCAAGTTAGACAATTTAGATACAAATAATTCTAGGGAAATATTTCACAAAATAATAATAATAATCGAATAGGGATATTTTTTAATACAAATTCGTCGATCCTTTTTACAAAATAAAAAAATAAAAATTGAATCGTTTATATATAAAACCCGAATTACGTGTTTAACATGTTCTTTGATAAGACGGGTAAATCGGATTATCTTTCGTTTCCAACGAACTGATAATCATGCCTGAATTTTATAACCAAAATGCAAGAGGTCAATAAACTTTTGATCAATATGTATTGTTTATTCTTATGCAAAATGTGTGGAAGTATTGCGGGTTCTTCTATATTGTATTGTTAGCCTCTTTATATAGGTTAACATATGACCTTTAAATTTGTAAATTAAGAGATTTTGGTGTAGTTACACAATTCAATACTCATTGGCTTTTAAATAGGTCATGTATTAGTCTATATAAAGAGGCTAACAATGCAACAATCAAAATATAAGAATAACCCTACACTTCCACACATTTTGCATAAGAATAAACAGTGCATATTGATCGAAAGTTCCTTGGCCTCTTATATTCTGGTGATAAAATTCAGGCATGATTACCAGTTCACTGGAAAAGAAAGCTAATACGATTTACCTGGCTTATCCTGGAAAACAGACGTGCGAATAAAGGACGAATCTGTTTCAAGGAAAACGTATTGAACACGTGATTTGAGTTTTATATATATGCGGTTCGATTTTGAGTTTTTTACTTCGTAAAAAGGATCGACGAATTTGTATTAAAAGATATCCCTATTCGATTATTATTATTATTTTGTGAATTTTTTTTCATACAATAATACTACTGCAGTAGGAAACAATCTTCATATACAAAACTATCAGTAAGGTTCAAAAAGACGTGAGGCGTGGTTAGGCGGCAATGATAAGTCTCAAGTCTTGAAAGCCTACGCGTGCCTAAGTTAAGTTTGGGCGTGAAAATATGTTTTCAGATATTTTATTATTTTATTTATTATTATTGTTATCATATGTAAAAAATATATATGTTTAACAAATTTGTCTACATATTTTTCAATATAGTTAATAAAATACTAATTATCATACAAACCAACGTACTATTTATGATCTCATGTAAGATATTCATACTTTTCAATTCATAAGTTATACTTTTAATGTATAAAATCATACTTTTCAAAACAACTATTCGCATTTTTTGAAAAGTATGAATTTTACAATAAAAACATGATGTTTTACTGTAAAAGTATGGTAATATTCATAAGACGCCTTACAATAGTTTTTGCGGAATATTAATTATTTGATCCTTTTTGGTGTCATTATAAATTTTGTAATATTTGGCTAAATAAATAAAAAAAAAATCAGGTTACTCATTTAAAAGACATGCGTCTTTTCACGTCTAGACACGCCTAGATGATTAACAAAAATAAGTTGACCTCCTTGTTACACGCCTAGGTAGGCACTTCTTTTGGAACATAGATTATCAGTTAATGTTGAGACTTTACAAAGTACAATAATAAGACTTATTCATGAAAATAAAAACTCCCTCAAAGTCATTTCTGTACTCGATCACTACCCCGTGATCAACTCCTTTCAGATTATAGACTGTCCCCCCTATCCTCCCATCCCATCTATGGATGTATGACAGGTACGTGATTAACTTTCTTTGGTATAGGTGAATTTGTAATCTCAACAAAGGATCCAAAAAAGCTTTAGAAAGGAAACAAAATCGAATACATTACAATAAAATCATCCATATACATTGGGGTGCATGTCTAGATGCAATGTATATTAACTGGACCAAATCACGATCTCTGATAATATTCTTGCCGTACATGTCAATTAATGATATTTTGGTTATTTGGTGCATTTCATACTTATTTCCATTTTGCTTATGACTTTGCTGAGACAAGAATGGAGTCCTTATCATTTTGATACATGCATGTCCATTTTGATTAGTTACTGTTACTCAAAATTATTTTCGCCATCCCTGCTAGTCTAACTATATATCTTTTCCATTTCATCCAGAAATCATTTTTCAATTATGTTATTGGATTTCCAACCCATCTAAAAGTTATACACCTTTCGGATGTATTTATCCAACAAGCATGAGCCAAATGCTTGGGCTTGTTAATTAATTGAGATATGCAATGTGCTGATGGATATGCTTTAGGAATCAGAGTATATCTTCCTTCACAACATTATAGTACTAATTAGCATATACAGTATATGCCAAAGAATATATCGAAAGGATATGCTATTTATAGTAACCAACATTTTTGGAAGTAATTAATCACATGGACTTATTGATAAATATTGGATTATGAATCATTGAAAGTAAAGAATATTAAATCGGAAATATTGTTAGTATATTAGGGTGGCTCGTGATTAGCAAAACATAACATTTGATACGATAAATAAATATGACACTACAAGGAAACACCAAATTACCTGCAAGAAAAATTGTCAATAAATATTAAAAAAAACTGTAAATTATAGATAAATTTATTGTCGATATATATTTGCCAATGGTAATTGTTCGTAAATACCTACACTATTTCTATCGGTAAGTTGAAAAATTGTTGGTGATTTATAGTAACTGGTCGTTAAAATTTGGGGAAAATAAATATTTTTTATTCTCTCGGTATTTATTATTAATTGTAAAGTTAGTGAAAAAACATTTCTTGTTGTTAAAACTGTATGGTTTTGTTTGGTTAGCATTTGTGAGACGTTTTTTCCCTCATAAAATTTTCCGAATCATCTAACAAACACTACTATTAGGTTTTCTCATGCATTTCACTTCTAATAAACATATTTTGTCAAAAATCTCTCCAAATCATCTTTCCCCCAAAATTCGCCGATCACTAACGAAATATATCCTATTTTTTTATTTATACTTTTGTAATGTACCTTAAAATTAATGGAAAAATAGCAAAGCAACCATCAATTATTCCTAATGTGAAAAATAAATATTTGCGTGGTCTGAATATCTTTTCATGTTTGTACCATGTGAAAAAATCGAAATGGGTAGTTTGATAGCAATATCTCTATTTATGTGGTAGTTTGCAAGTAAGAAATACTACACCACAAAATATAACCTGTAACCACCTATTTTAGCTTTTATTTTTCTATTTCTTTCGATTAATATTGGGGAAGGGAACTCATAGTCAAATCTCGAATTTCACATTCCACCCTAAGATAATACTAGGGCAATGGTTTCATATATTTTAATTTGTAGCATTAAAGCGAGTTACTATGCAATAATCATTCAATGCCAGAGCAAATTTGATTCGTCGAAATATTTTTCCTGCTTACTTCTATCTTGCCAGAGCAAATTGTTGTGTTCTAGCTTTTCTGTATATCTTTTGTTTAATTTTATGTAATTAAATTGGACTGTAAATTACAAAGGATAAATATAGAATTGGATAGGAATTAAGAGAAATGAATTAGGGGTAAGCACGGTCCGATTCAGTTCGGGGATTTGGAAATCTCCATAACAGTACAATTATTTTCCGGCAGTTTGATTCGGAGAAAAGTTAAAGTCAACAACTCTTTTTCGGTTTTTCGGTTCTGGTATGGTCCAGTTCAATTTTCGGATAAATTCACGTTTTACGCCCAAATTATAACCATAATTTGAAATTATTAGATTATTGTGAATTTTAACTATTACTCGTTAGTGTTTCGACCTGAAATAATTAGCCCCCCGAATGAGACCTGGGAACCCACGAGCTTTCAAAGCCTACACCACAAACAAAGGTTAGAAAGGACCACCGGTGGTTTTCCGGTGGAAACCTCTCCGATGCTTAAGTTAGTAAGCGATGAGGTGTTTTCCAAAAAAAATAAGAAGAAATGCTTGTATGAACATACCTCTCACTGCCCCCAAGTTGGGGTATTTATATCTTATCCCGGTAGGGACCCCAGTCGGGATCTCGGGAACACGTGCCGCAAACCATGGGCCGTTTCATGAAACATATTCGAAACAAGTGGTCCCACTTGTTCCCTCTTGGATAAGCTGGTGGCTGGGTCTGTTTAGATCCACTCTGGTTCTGATTGTTTTCGGTGTCGTCTTCTTTCTTATTYCAGGTCTGTCAGGCACATACATGGGTCCTTCCTGGTGGGGGGACCCCMTTTTCCGGAATCTCGGGAACACGGTCCCTGAATTAAGGGCCATTCAGTTAGCGRTTTCTGACAAGTGGTCCCTACTTGTCTTTTTAGTCCAAACTTCAAGCAGGTCTGGCCCGGAGTCCATTTTCTCCGAAAGAGCTCTGACCATTCTTCCTTCACGCCAATTCGTCCCCTCTTATCTGCTACCGATTTCAGGTCTACCTCAATCCAGGCCTGACCAATATGGCCCTATCAACTCCTCCCCCCCAAAAAGGGTTGAGGTAGAGCTAGCAAGCGGGCCCCACATCTTTTAGTGCTTCTCGTACTGGCCCAAATCCCCAGAGATACGCCAAAGTGGCCAGAACTAATTATTGGCGTTTAGTGGCGGTCTCACGTTCACCCATCAGGCTATTGTACCGCCACGTCCCCCCATGCGCATGCCTAGTCAGCCCTAGTTAGGGTCCCAAACGCTTCA
>BMAC01000076.1:462140-505161 GCA_014905375.1 Phtheirospermum japonicum
TCAACCTACACAAACATAAAGTCATTACAATTAAGTGTAAAATTTTCTTAAATTGGCAATGTTCCAAGCGCGGGGTAGTGCCGTGCCATCCAGCTCTTCCAGCCTGTAAGCACCGCCAGGCAAGATCTGGGCGACTCTCAGCGGCCCTTGCCAAGACTTTTCTAACTTCCCCTTCGTCTGCCCTAGGTCGGATCGTCGAAGGACTAGATCTCCTACTCGAAATTGCCGCTTGACCACGGTTTTATCATATGCCGCTTTCACCCTACCTTTAATATGTTCCATTCGTAACGCAGTCTGTTCTCTTTTCTCCTCAATCAGATCTAAAGCGTCCTGCCTCAATAGCTCATTCTGCCCTTCATCAAAATTCTGGATCCGATGGGTCTTAAGACTGACCTCTGCGGGCACTACAGCATCCATACCGTACACTAAACAAAAGGGGGTTTCACCGGTACTCTCTTTTGGATTCGTACGGTACGCCCACAACACAGAGCTCAGCTCTTCCACCCATTTTCCTCCAGACCTGTCCAGCCGTGACTTAATTCCTTGGACTAAAATGCGGTTAGTTACTTCGACCTGACCATTCGCTTGAGGGTGGTATACAGCTGTGAAGTGTTGCTGAATGTTCATCTTAGTACACCAGGCCTTTATTTTGGCTCCCGCGAATTGAGTTCCATTATCTGATACCAACACTCTTGGTATACCGAAGCGATAGACCACATTTTTCCAAATGAAACCCATCACTGCCTCCTCGGTTATTCTAGCGAGAGCCTCTGCTTCAACCCACTTGCTAAAATAGTCAATAGCTACAATCAAAAACCTTTTCTGGGCTGGGGCCATTGGGAACGGGCCAACCAAATCAATACCCCATTTCGTGAAAGGACAGGGGGAGCTCATAACCATGAGTTCTTCCACCGGTCTGTGGATTAGCGGGGCCAATTTTCTGGCATTTCTCACATTTTCTGACAAAGTCTTCGGCTTCCTTCCTCAGAGAAGGCCAGAAATAGCCGGCTCTTAATACCTTGCTGGCCAGAGCTCTAGCCCCCATGTGGTTACCACAACATCCTTCGTGTATCTCCTTCAGCACCATAGCTCCTTCCGTTTATGTTAAGCATCGCAAAAGAGGCTGACCAAATCCTCTTTTGAACAATTCTCCCTTAACTAGGCAAAATTGGGCAGACCTGTTCCGCACTTTTACCGCTTCCCTCTTCTCCTCTAGCAAGACCTGCTGTTCAAGGTATTTTTTTATGGCAAAGCGCCAATCGTCCTCCTTGGCAACCGTGCAGATCTGCTCGACCCCGAACTCCCCTTCTGTCATTAACAAGGTGATCGTTCGTTCATAACAATCCGTGGCCGAACTTACTACTTTTGCTAAGAAGTCTACGCGGACGTTTTCTTCTCTGGGGATCTGAGTAACAGTTAATTCTTTCATTTCCTTGGCTAGCACTCTGAACCTTGCTAGATACTTCTGCATGCTTTCCTCTCTTGTCTCAAATTCCCCACTAATTTGTTTACAGACGAGTTGCGAGTCGACCTTGGCGCTTAATCGCTCCGCTCCTAGATCCTTTGCCATTTGAATCCCTCTCAGAAGGGCCTCGTATTCGGCGACATTGTTAGAAAACGTAGGATCTAATCGGACAGCGAATTCGACAGATACGCCCGTTGGGTCTATAAGGACAATTCTAACCCCGCAGCCCTGATTGCATACAGACCCGTCAGTGAAAACTGTCCACTCCTTCAGCTCATCCAGGGGACCAGCCATTTCTTGCATAAAATCAGCTAGAGCTTGAGCTTTAATTGCTGTTCTGGGCTCAAACGCAATATCAAACTCACTCAACTCTATGATCCACTTGACCAGCCTCCCTGATGCTTCTGGCTTATCCGTTATATTTTTTAATGGTAGATTGGTTCGCACAATAATTGTATGAGAAAGGAAATACGGTCGTAATTTCCTTGCAGTTCCTACTAGGGCTAGCATTGCCCTTTCCACCTCCACATACCTCACTTCTGCCTCTTGCAAGACCTTGCTCCAAAAATATACTGGTTTTTGTATCTTACCATCTTCCCTGATTAGGACAGAGCTGATCGCTTTCTGTCCCACAGATAGATATAGTATCAAGGGCTCTCCTTGGATGGGTTTAGTGAGTAAGGTCATGCTGGCCAAATACTCTTTCAGCGATCGGAAGGCTTCCTTACACTCATAATTCCATTGGAACCTGGCCCTCTTCCTTAAGGCCTGAAAAAATGGTAAGCTTTTCTCGGCAGACCTTGACATAAACCTGCTCAAAGCATTGATTCGTCCTGCCAGACATTGCATCTCTTTCACATTCCGAGGTGCGCTCATCTCCATGATAGCCTTTACCTTTTCAGGATTAGCTTCAATACCATTTTCCGTGACCATATAGCCCAAAAATTTTCCAGCCCTGACTCCAAACATGCATTTCTTTGGGTTAAGCCTCATTTTGTACCGTCGCAAAGTGTTGAAGGTCTCCTGTAGATCCTGCACATGTGACGTTACTTTTATGCTTTTGACTAACATATCGTCCACATATACTTCCATATTCCGACCGAGCTGATTTTTGAACATTTTCTCCACCAATCGCTGATAGGTAGCGCCTGCATTTTTAAGGCCGAAAGGCATGACCACGTAGCAATACGTTCCCTTTGGAGTTATAAAGCTAACACGCTTCCAGTCCTCTTTAGCCAATCTAATCTGATGGTATCCTTGTGAGGCGTCCATCATGCTCAAAAACTCGCAGCCGGAAGTGGAGTCCACAAGCTGGTCAATTCTTGGTAATGGGTAGTGATCTTTCGGGCAGGCGCGATTCAGGTCTCGAAAATCAATGCACATCCGCCAATCTTCTGTTTTCGGGACCAGCACTGCATTGGAGAGCCATTCTGGGAATTGTATCTCTTGAATGTGTCCAGCTTTCAGGAGCTTTTCTACTTCTGCTTCTATGATGGCCTCCTTCTCTGGCCCAAAATTTCGTTTCTTCTGTTTAATCGGTCTTATGTCGGAGCGGATATTGAGGTGATGCTCAGCAACTTCAGGGTCTATTCCCACTAGGTCTTGAGGGGACCACGCAAAGATATTTGCACTCTCTCTTAACAAAGCCACCAGGTCTGTCAGTACTTCAGAACTAAGCGTCGTGCCCACCTGCAGAGTCCTACTTGCATCGCCTGGAACGACTTCTACTATCATCAACCCCTCCTCCCGTCTTGTTAATTCTATCTGTGGCTACTCCGTCCGAGCCCTTTTGCTCATCCTCTCCTCCTCATTCCGCCGTATGCAATCCACATATGTTTGACGCGCGGCATACTGGTCTCCCCTTACCTCACCGGTTCCATCTTCCGTGGGAAACTTCATTTTCATGTGGAAAACCGAGATGACGGCCTGGAACTGGCTCAAAGAGGGTCGACCCAACATAACATTATACGAGGATGGTGCATCTACCACCAGGAAATGCACCATCCGTGTCACCCTATATGGTTCTTCCCCCAGGGTTACAAGGAGTCTCACCGCTCCCAAAGGTTTTAGAGCACCTCCCGCGAACCCTACCAGGGAGGTGGTTACCTCTTCAAGTTCAACATTCAACTTTAATTTCGTAAAACAGTCTAGAAATAGAATATCTACAGAAGATCCTGTGTCCACAAAAATTCGACGAACGTTATAATTGGCAATAGTAGCTGTTATCACCAAAGCATCCATGTGTGGAGCGAGAATGCCATCGCTATCCTCCGATCCAAAGAAAATGTTAGGCGTGGCCGCTAYTTGTCCCACCTCTCGGGGCGTTCGGATCAGGTCTTTAGCAGCCCTAACATAACTGTGTTGAGTTCTTTTAGAGTGCTCATCCAGCTCTCCTCCCGTTATCATTTGGATTTCACCATGAACAACCTGGGCTTGGTCAGATCTTCTCGATCCAGCTCTTCCTCTGTCCTGAACATCCGCCCGACCATTCTTGCCTTGTGGGAAGCGGTCCACATTGTGATGTCCGGGCCTGGTATCACTTCTCTTTGCACCAACATATTCTTTTAGATGTCCAGCCTGGACCATTCTCTCCAGCTCATCCTTCAAATGCGTGCATTCATCTGTGTTATGTCCATATTTATTATGGAAGCGACAAAAGCGATCCGACCTTTCTTTTCTTGGCTTCTGCGAGTAAGTTTTGGGCCACTTGAGCTCTGGGTGACGCTCTATTGCCTGCAAAATTTCGCCCGGAGGTGTCGCCAGGGGGGTATATTTATCAAAACGAGACCTACCCATTGGCAGATCTGGTCTGGGCTTTTTTGTCGCCACCCTGTCATACCTCTCTCTTCTCCTCTCGCCTTCATCCTTGAGTTTCAGAGCTTCCTCTAAGTGGATGTACTTCTCGGCTCTCTCCAGGAGTTCTCCAAACTTCAATGCCGGTCTTACCACCAGGGACTGGAAGAACTCTCCCTTCCTCAAACCTTGCGCCAGAGCGTTTACAAGCAGCTCTTCTGATGCCGAAGGCACTTCCAGCTTTGTTGTTGTGAACCTATTGATGTAAGCACGTAGACTCTCATTCTCTTTCTGCTTTAAACTAAAGAGCTCGAGCGGCATCTTTTGATACTTCCTACAACTCGTGAACTGATGTAGGAAGGCCGAGCTGAATTCATCAAAATTGCTGATGGATCTCGGCGGCAATTGGCTGAACCAGAGCTGTGCCGATTTGGTAAAGGTCATTGGGAAGACCCGATACATAAACGAATCAGAAAATTTATGCAACGCCGCTGCTATCTCGAAACGGTTGAGGTGGTCTGCTGGATCCGTCGTCCCGTTATATTCAAAACCCAAGGACCGATAAGACACTGGGACATCATCGCTCATGACTTCCTCCGTAAACGGGGTGCCTCGCCGTGCCGGCTGTGCCGCTGCACTCACCATTTTTTTTCTAAATTCGCGCAACTCTTTCTGCAGGCTCTGCATCTGCTCAGCGAGGCCGGGATTAATATGGCTGGCTGTGTCACCATCAGACGTGGCAAGATGCTCTTCTCTGTCTGGCTGGTGGACTCACTCCGTACGCCGAGCGTGCAACGGCTCTGTTTCTGCCGCCAGGGCTGTCCGCGTCGGCAGCGTATTAGCCGGCGGCGGTGCTATTTCCGCAAATTTTTTCTCGACCGCCGCCTCCACAGCTTTGCCTATCAATTCTGACAGCTGTGTCAGAAGCGATTCATTGAGAGAGACACCCCCATCTACCGTAGGCCCCCTCGGAGGCGGTGATGTGGAACTCGGCGGAGCTGCCATGGCCGATCCCGCTGTCTCAGGTATCGATGATGAGCCTGGTGCCTGTTGTGCGTGAGTATGCACGGCGGAACTCAGAGTGCCACCCAACTCCCCTATCAAATTTCGCTTCCAACCGTCTGAAGTCATCCTCACGCCTTAGCTCGATCGACTTCCCACAGACGGCGCCAATTGTTTCGACCTGAAATAATTAGCCCCCCGAATGAGACCTGGGAACCCACGAGCTTCCAAAGCCCACACCACAAACAAAGGTTAGAAAGGACCACCGGTGGTTTTCCGGTGAAAACCTCTCCGATGCTTAAGTTAGTAAGCGATGAGGTGTTTTCCAGAAAAAATAAGAAGTAATGCTTGTATGAACATACCTCTCACTGCCCCCAAGTTGGGGTATTTATATCTTATCCCGGTGGGGACCCCAGCCGGGATCTCGGGAACACGTGCCGCAAACCATGGGCCGTTTCATGAAACATATTCGGAACAAGTGGTCCCACTTGTTCCCTCTTGGATAAGCTGGTGGCTGGGTCTGTTTAGATCCACTCTGGTTCTGATTGTTTTCGGTGTCGTCTTCTTTCTTATTCCAGGTCTGTCAGGCACATACATGGGTCCTTCCTGGTGGGGGGACCCCCTTTTCCGGAATCTCGGGAACACGGTCCCTGAATTAAGGGCCATTCAGTTAGCGGTTTCTGACAAGTGGTCCCTACTTGTCTTTTTAGTCCAAACCTCAAGCAGGTCTGGCCCGGAGTCCATTTTCTCCGAAAGAGCTCTGACCATTCTTCCTTCACGCCAATTCGTCCCCTCTTATCTGCTACCGATTTCAGGTCTACCTCAATCTAGGCCTGACCAATATGGCCCTATCAACTAGTTTATAATTAATTAAGATAAAAAATTAATAAAAATAATTTATTTATTAATCATCGAATATAATGAGATTTATAGTTAATTTAATATAATTATAAATCGATTTTTTCGGTTCGGTACAGAGATTTTAAGGAGATTAAAAAATCTCCAGATCCGTCTCGTAAAAAAAACTCGGAATAGTTCGGTTTGGAGATTGGTCAATGATCAACGTAGATTTTTCGGTTGTGGTACGATTCGATTCACAATTCGGTACGATTCAAATATTTTCAAATCCCGTGAGGATCGGAGATTTTTGCATATTGATTTCTTCTTATCGGACGTTCAGACTCCCACATTATACCTAGTGATACAAAATAGTTGTTATTCTTCTATATTCTTTTTCTTTCTTCCTCTTCTTCAATTTTATTTTATTTCAATTATTATAAATAAAGGCAATGTAATTATCCACCCCATTTCTCCTGATTATTTTTCCTTCGTGGATGTGTTTCTTTATCCCTCGGTAGGTGTTTCACTCTAAAGGGAGTGGGGTCAAATTAGGTTGACTATCAACATGTTATTTTTTTTTTTGTCTTTTAACTTTAATCAAATATTACAAAATTTATAATAAAATTAAAAGAGGATTAAATAAAAATATTTCACAATAACTATTGATTATCATACTTTTACAGTGAAAAACATCATAATTTTTATTGTTAAATTAATATTTTTCCAAAATAATGTGAATAGTTATTTTTAAAAATATAATTTTATACATTAAATATAAATTTTGATTTGAGAAGTATGATTATCCTAATGAGAATAATAAATATTACATTTATTTTGTATAAAAATTTAGTATTTTGTTAAATACATGAAAAATATGTTCATATTAATGAATATGTTAAATATACAATTTTTTTTTACTTATTATAATAATATAGAAATAAAGAATAAGAATATATGAAAATATCTTTTCATTGTAAGGCTAAAAAAATTTGAGATTTGATTTCAAACCTTAATCATCTTATTACCTCAGACTCCTTTTCAAACCTCAAACTGAATTCTATTAATCATCTTATTACTTCTGACCTTTTCAAACCTCAATTGAATTCTACGCTCACACGCAACAGTGTCGTGATTTATGTTTATCGGCCAAAATTGGAAAAAGACAGACAACGCGATAATGGGACATTATGAGAGGCCATTGTAAGTCTAGTCAGCAAAATTATTGAAATTCCACAAACAACCTTCAAATATTATCCATAAACAAAAAAGAAAAAGAAAAAGAAAAAAGAGAATCTGCGACCTTCCGCCACAAACACGTTGAAATAGACAGATATTTCTCAGATCTCACTCTCCTTTCTTGTTTTTCTTCCATGGCTTGCTCCATTCAATAAATAAATATAAATAATATTTGTAAATTTTGCACTCATTTTAAACATTAACGGCTCAAGCTCACATATAATTTTACTTATTATGTTAAAAAAATATGATTGTAATATTATTATTATATTTAATATAATAAAATTATCACTATAAACTACTCCATCCATCACAATTATAAAGTCATGTTTCTAATCTCACATGAGAGTAAAAGTATTGAAAAGGATAAACCTATAATATATTTCGTAATTTATGTTCATTTAATGAAGGTGTTATTTACAAAAAGTGCATTCCATATTCGGAACATTTCAAAAAGAAATAGTGGATTATATGTATGGGGATGTATTGAGTACTAAACCAAATATCAAAGTAAAAAATTACTCCTCCGTCCCAATTTGATGGTCCTACAGTTGATTTCACACAAATTAAAAAATTGGTAATTTATATAGTTAAGTCATTAATTTAGTTAGTATTTTCCAATTATGTCCTTCTTAAATTTATTAATGTCAATTAATACTCATAAAAATCAGTGTTGGAATTAGTATATTTGTTATTGGAATAGTAAGATTTTGCATTGTAATCATTAACTCTCAACTTACGATGTAGAAAATTAGTATTTTAAAAATATTAATTAAGGGAATGTGTGGAAATGAAAAATTAATAATATGTTAAATATGGTAACTGGACTATCTTTGTGGGACGGACAAAAATGGAATAGTGGACTATCTTTTTGGGACGGAGGGAGTATTATGGGAATTTGATCAGTTATGGAATATTGGCTCGATCATTATCTTTCTATATATTACTCCCTCCGTCCCACAAAAATAGTCCAGTATTCCATCTTTGTCCGTCCCACAAAGATAGTTCAGTTACCATATTTAACATATCATTAATTTTTTATTTCCACACATACCCTTAATTAATATTTTTGAAATACTAATTTTTTACATCGTAAGTTGAGAGTTAATGATTACAATACAAAATCTTACTATTCCAATAACAAATATACTAATTCCAACACTAATTTTTATGAGTATTAATTGATACTAATAAATTCAAGAAGATATAATTAGAAAATACTAACTAAATTAATGACTTAACTATATAAACTACACATTTCTTAATCTGTGTGAAACCAACCGCATGACCATCATTTTGGACGGAGGGAGTATATGATATTTTTAATTAATATATAAAATTGTGAGAAATCAAGCTTTAAAATTAATATAAATGACTAAATTATTTACTTTATAACATAATTCTTTTTGGCAAAATTGTTGAAACATGTACGAAGTCTTCAAGTGTTTTAAATTACAGATATTTTATATTGCATTAATAATAATAATATTTTAAAAAATGAAAAAAAAAAAAAAAAAAAAAAAAAAGAAGAATGGTAGGTTCTCTAAACCCTTTGTTCACTGGTTTGATTGATTCTTTCGCAAATGATTTTCTGAAGATAACCGAATGGGTAAACTATCACCTGCTGGTCTGATCGGTTGGACCAGCTATCCCAATTCAATTCTCAAAATCACAATAAAATAGTAACAAATAGAAGCAATTATTTCAATCAGGTGACCGGTGCAATATTTGACCTACCAAACTTTCAGTTTATTGATATTTTGAAACGACTTAATACAATTTTACAAAATGAACACTCAATTTTCTCCAATCTTTTAACTTCAACTCAAACAATTGCGCATTTGTATGATGTCAAAAAATAAATGCACATTTATATATTATGGATGGACAAAGCATTAATTGAATGATACCTACCAAACTTTTTTGCATACAAGTAGCTTTGAGAGACACTTGTTAGTAAATTATGCCCGTCGATATACACTCTAGTGGTTGTATCTCTAGATACAATGTGCTTATGTGGATCTTAGTCAAAGCAAAGCCTAGAATTGTGGATAGGATATGCTCCAGAATATATTCTCTTACACATTATTTTTTATTATTTTTTATATAATTATCGGGCATATATTTATATATTTATATCCGGACCATAGAACTAAAAAGGATCAAATGATATGCCTTTTGTACTAACCAACATTTGAAAGTCATTAAAGCATGTTAATCACATGGACTTATACTAGCAAATACTTGTGGACTACACCACTAATCACTTGAAATAAAGAATATTATAATTGCACTACTACTTGTTAAGATTTCCCATTTGAGATATTCTTTTTCTAATTTTAAATGTTGTAGACTTAATATTTACTTTATGTGGGTTATTCAAACACAATATATTTGCATTTGAGATACACTTAATTTCATCGGTGGTTAATTTGTAAAGAAAAAAACTTAGACTATGTATCATATGAATTACAAAAAAAAGAGAGAGCAAAGCAAACCAATAATTATCCCTAAAATACAGGAGTTTTTCCATTAAAAGGGAAATGAAAAACTATATGAAATCATGTTTACTTATTAAATGTGAAAAAACAGATATGGGGAGTTTGATATCAATCCAAAATATCCTGGTAAGGAAACTGCACCACAAAATACTGCCACCTGCTCTAGCTTTCCATTTTATTTTCTACCCATTTTTAATTACAAACTCGGACTCATCACTCATATGACCGGTTTCCAATTAAACCGATCCAGACCGGTCCCCATTAGAAAACCCTAGCCAATAATGACACGTTATGAATTTAGGAGAGGCCATTGTATGTCTAGTCAGCCAAAGTCATAAAAGTCCAAAAAAATACCCTCAGATCTTATCCTAATGCCTAAAAAATAAATAAAAAAAATAAGTAAATAATGCGCCATATGTCGACTGTACCACGTTAAAAACTGCGTCCCTTCGCCGCAAACACATCCATATTATTCTCAGATCTCAGTCTCCCATGGCTATGCCTTGCTCTCTTCAAATTTCTATATTCTTCTTCCCACTCATTTTTCTCGTTTCCGGCTCAACCTCTCATAACCCCATCTTACCAAAAGCTGCAATTTTTCCGGTTCAAAAAGATGTCTCAACTCTTCAGTATGTTTCCAGGCAGTTCATGGGCCAAGACCTCGCCCCTCTCGAACTGGTTCTCGATCTCAACGGCCCTTTCGTTTGGGCCGACTGCGAATCCAACCCCTCTTTCCTCGGATCTCAGCAGCCCATCAAAAGCTGCTCTCTCAAGTGCTCCATGGCGAAGCCCATCAAGGG
This sequence comes from Phtheirospermum japonicum, assembly GCA_014905375.1. Classification (NCBI taxonomy): domain Eukaryota; kingdom Viridiplantae; phylum Streptophyta; class Magnoliopsida; order Lamiales; family Orobanchaceae; genus Phtheirospermum; species Phtheirospermum japonicum. Next base: position 472,778 of record BMAC01000076.1, read on the forward strand.
CTGCTACATGCCAGGGTACAACTCCAAGAGTTGTACCGTGCTGGTTGAGAACACAATTTCAAGAATCTCCGATTCTGGTGAGATGGTTGAAGATAATATAGTCATGGAGTTTTGGGATGGGAAAAACCCAAATTCATTTGCCCAAACTGAGAAATTCATGTTCTCGTGTGCGCCCAATTTGTTGCTCAAAGGGCTGGCTAATGGCGCTAAGGGCATGTTTGGCTTGGGGAACTCACGAATCTCACTCCCTTCACAGTTTTCCACCACTTTTGGGTTTTTCCAAAGGAAATTCAGTTTATGTTTATCCCCATCGTCTTCAGACGGGGCAATATTCCTAGGTGGGGGCCCACACGATATCGAGATCTCAAGCCCGATGGTGTACACCCCTCTAATCCCCAAGTCGCAACAGGGGAGTTATTACATGGATTTGAGCTCTATCAAGATTTCTGGTAAGAGATTGTCTTTGCAGCAAAAAGGGTTTATTGGGGCAAAATTAAGTACTATTGCTCCTTACACAACTTTGGAGACAAATATTTATGCCACGTTTGTTGAGGCCTATGTTAAAGCTGCTAAGGAAATGAATTTGAGTTTGGTTTCAAGTGTGGCTCCTTTTGAGGTGTGTTTTAGTTCAAAGGGGGTGGAGAATAAAAAAATTGGGCCGAACGTGCCGATTATTGATCTTGTTTTGCAGAGTGAGATGGTTAAGTGGAGGGTTTATGGCAAGAACTCGATGGTGTTTGTCAGTGATGAGATCATGTGTTTGGGGTTCTTGGATGGAGGGATTGATCCAAGGGATACGATTGTGATTGGGGGTTATCAAATGGAGGATTATCTTTTGGAATTTAATTTGGGAAATTCTATGCTTGGGATTTCTCCATTGGCGATGGGAGATAAGAAGTGCTCTGATTTTGCAGCCTCTGGGTTATCTGGTGGTGGTGGTGGCAGGGAGCTGTTTTGAGTTTTTAGTAATTATAGAGAAAGTTTTGGGCTAATTTGGCGCTTTTTTTATGTGTGTGACAAAGTGTTGTTGTAGATAGGATGATAATTATATATTGAGCCATCTAATTTTACACTAAATATGATCTAATTTTCTATGTTGCTGGAATTAACTTGAATTTCGTTCCGAGATAATATGGGCTATCGATTTTGGTTTTTGTGCCCTCCACCATTTAAGAAATTCGATTTTTGATTTGATTTGATTTATCAGAATCTGACTCTCTGAACCTTTCCAAATAGATTTTCCATAAGGTTAGAAAACAGTCATAATCCTTTACTGGGCAACAAATCATCATCTATTAAGAACGTTCATTGGAGCTAGCTACAACCTTGCAAGGCAAATTATTACATTCACACAAATAAACTGTCAGGCTTAATGATTAACTAGTACTTACAAATTGGAGATGTTTGTGAGTGCAACCCACATAACATTCAACACATGCTATTATACCCTTTAGATATCAAATTGAATCAGCTGACTATAAGGGTGAGAGAGAATTTGGAGGCTGAGTTTTGTAGATATCACACAACAATGCACAAACCTTGGTCAAATATCATTTTACTATGTCTTCCAATGAGATAGGTTTTTTCCAAACATAAATTTAGTACTTTTATTAGTTTAAGTAATACTTTATTTATACTTGTTTACTAAGAATAAATATGTTTAATTATCTAAATTTTGTTTTTATATTATATGGTATGATCAAAATATATATAGTGCGAGACCAATGTGTATTGGGGCCGTATAAGTGATTGAAAATACAGCACCAAGAGTTGGTCTAGTGACAAAGAAGATGTGTTTACAACTGAACGAGTCGGGTTCGATTCCTGGGTTATTGTGAAGGGTATGGGGTTGGGTAGGGGCCCATCGGGAATACTGTGACTGAGAATACTGTGCAAAAGTGAAGAGACACATGGCTTTAGTTTCAGAGGTATGGGATTGATTGAATAAAGTCGTAAACTATGGGACATGGAGTTTTTACAGGATAAACCTTCTCCAGTTACAGTATATGCACTTGCTATATTTAGACTTTGTTTTCCGTGTTCACGTGCATAGAGTCCCACTTGCACGCCTTAAAATGCGAACCCTAAATACATTTATAAATTAGGCTTCACATTCTTCAATCTTGACAAGTTCACATTACTTAGCTGAACAAACAACAATGTCTTCTTCCTGCATTGCAATACTCGTTCTTATTTTCTCCATTTTCCTTTCAATCACACCGAGCTCAGCCCGAACACCCAGAAAATCCTTCCGGCCCCGGGCCCTCGTCCTTCCTGTCACCAAAGACCCATCCACTAACCAATACCTAACCACCATCTCCCAAAGAACGCCCCTTAAGCCCGTCAAACTAACACTCGACGTCGGGGGGAAAGCCTTATGGGTTGCATGCGATCGGGCCGAATACAACAGCTCCACTTACAGGCCCGCTCTTTGCCGCTCCCCGCAATGCAAACTCGCCAAAGCGAAATCTTGCGGCAACTGCTGGGACGGCCCGAGGCCCGGTTGTACCAACAACACGTGTACCAACGTCGTCTACAACACGGTGGACAAATCAGGTCAGATTGGTGACCTGGCAACCGACGTTGTGGCCCTCCGATCGACCGACGGGTCCAATCCAGGCCCGATCGTCCGCGTGCCGAATTTGTTATTTTCTTGTGGGTCCCTTTTTCTCGGCGAAGAACTTGCCAAGGGGGCTAAAGGGATTGCTGGGTTCGGAAAAACCGAAACCTCAATCCCCTCATTGTTATCCAATGCCTTAGGAATCCCCAAAAAATTCGCTATTTGTTTGAGTTCTTTAAAAGGAGTTGTTTTTATCGGAAACGGGCCTTACGTCATGCTCCCGAGCGTGACCGTCTCTGATCGGCTCGTTTACACCCCGTTGCTCACTAATCCCGTCAGTACTGTGCACCCAATCATCGATAAGTTCCCGGACAAATCCTGGCCGTCGATGGAATACTTCATCGGGGTCGAATCCGCGAGAGTCAACGGCAAAACCGTGCCTTTAAGCCCGAAATCTCTAAAAATTGACGCAAAAGGCAACGGCGGCACGAAAATCAGCACGGTCGAGCCGTACACGGTTTTGCAAACCTCGATCTACAACGCCATCACGAAAGCGTTCACCAAGGCGATATCGAAGGTCCCTAGGGTGGGTCCTGTTGGCCCGTTCTCGACGTGCTACAAAAGTTCGGTCCTTGGAAGCACGCGTCTCGGCCCCGGGGTGCCTCCGATCGAGCTCGTGCTGGAGAATAATGTCACGTGGACGATTTTCGGTGCGAATTCGATGGTTACGGTGAATAAAGGTGACGTGGCGTGTTTGGCATTTGTGGATGGGGGCAAAAAGCCGAGGACTTCGATTGTGATCGGAGGGCATCAGCTTGAGGATAATTTGTTGGAGTTTGATGTGGAGAAATCGAGGCTCGGGTTTAGCTCAACGTTGTTGGGGCGTCAAACCACGTGTGCTAACTTCAATTTTACGGCTAAAGCTTGAGTGCTATTTATGCAGTTTTATTTTAGTTAGTTATTTATGTCTGAAAGTTGGTTGTTTCTGGTGGTACTCGAATAATTGTAGAATGTGCTCAAATGGCGCGAAGGTTTTTTGATTTTAAAGAAAGTGATTGTGTTCTCCTATTTTCTCTTAATCCAGTAAAAAACATAACTTACAGAACATGTTATATATAACTTTCAAAAGATTCATGATTTTAATACTTTTGATTACAAGAAGTTGTACAATATGCTGGGAAAGTAACATGGCCTTACTTGTGGTTGAACCTACTAATTAATGTACGTCGGAGCTGATTTTGCTTATCTGGATATTTTCTAAGTTGGGGTTTTCCTTAAATGAGTTTTTTTTCCAATTATAACATACAAACTTACGCATGTGATCTTGTAAGCGTTTTGCCGTAAATATACACGCGTTAATTTTTCTAGGAAAATTGTCCAACTTTTGATAGTCAAAGAACTGAAGTACTATTTTATAGGGTCTATAGTTACATTATTAAAATTGCAACTTGCGCTAAATGGTTTATGGTTCTTGTTAAATGTGCCTGATGAGTCTTTTCTATTAGGTAAATTAAGAGCTCATAATGATTTTTGGGGGCGCCAAACTGAATAAATGCCATTAAAAGAACAAGTAAATAGACGATTGATTCTTCATTGGGACAGTCGTGGTGCAGCGAGGTTAAATATGTAAATCCTTCTGTAGGCGTGCCCTTTCTTCAGCCCCATATTCTTTAGTAGGGGTAAGCATTCGGTCGGTTCGGCCGAAAACCGAATCGAACCGATCGAAATTGAAATTTGTATAAATTTTTTAACCGAACCGAACTGAAATTCGGTATAAAACCAAAAAAATCGAAAACCGAAATTTCTACAAAATTGCAAACCGAAATTGTTTCGCCCAAAAATATGATACTACCTGAAAACTGATGTGCCTTCACGACCTGTACACAAACACACGTTAGAAAGGACCACCGGTGGTTTTCCGGTGGAAACCTCTCCGATGCTTAAGTCAGAAAGCGTATGAGGTGTTTTTCAGGAAGCAAAGAAGGAATGCACAGAAGAATGACGTACCTCTCTCAGCCTTGGGGCTGAGATATTTATAATTTTTCCCAGTGGGGACCCCTTCCGGGATCTCGGAAATAAGGGCCGCGAATCAGGGGTCGTTAAGACAACAAACTCTGACAAGTGGTCCCACTTGTATCTCCTCAATGGGGTTCAGGAGGCCAGGTCTCCCCTGGGCCTGCTCAGCCCTCTTTCCTATCGGCAATTCTTTCCTGGGCTGGGGTGATTCCCCCTCTGATCCACTGTTTTTAAGAACAAGTAGGTCAGACCTCACCAAGGCTTTAAACTGTCCTAATCTCCCTTCTGAGTCCAGGTCTATTCCAATCCTGATCTAACCTATTCATGCCCCATCAGAAATAAATCGAAAATATGTTTAAAACCGAATTAATCGAATTGATAAAAAATAATATAAAAATTATATATATTTTTTATTTTTTAATTATATTTCGGTTAAAACCGAATCGAAACGAATTAACCGATTTTTTAAAATTCTCAAACCGAAAATCGAATCGAATTTTCATAAAATCGAACTGAAAATTTCGGTTTGGTTCGGTCGATTATTTCGATTTTTCGGGTTTTTTCTCACCCCTATTCTCTAGCAAAGTCCCACTCATTATTGGATTGGGACGGACCAAAATCCGGGTGCACGAACAACATATTATTGGTCAATAAAATCACCGGCACTAAATTAGTCATTAATTACGTTCACACGATAACAGGTTGTACCGTAAATTTAAATATGAATATTTAATATTAGAAAATGAACATTTAATACAACGAAAATATATATATTTATGATTTTTTGTGTTACCATTACGTGTTTATTTATATTATAAAAACTTATACATTTATTATAGTAAACTCATATTTATCACATTACATATGATTAACATATATATACATTTATTAAAATCAATATTGATATTTATCATAACTGATTTGAACTTTACCATAATGAACATTAACTTTTATACGAATAAAAATGAATATTTTTATCATAACAAGTATTGAACTTTTTTTTTTGTCAGTTATGTCTTTATAAATGCAAATTTATCATAGTAAAAATAAAAATATATCACAATAAATATAAAAATTTATTTTGACGGACATAAATATTTACCACATTTAAGATATACTTTTTACCTGAGTGAGTGTATGGTACAATGTACACTCGAGTGTACATAATAATTTGCTTATATTCTAGACCCAGGCATAAATAATGAATATGAATGGTAAATAATACATACAAGTGTATATTGTACTATATATTTGGATGGAAGGAATATGTTGAATGTGGTAAATGTACATATTCATTTAAATAAGTTTTTATATTCACTACAAGAAAACTACCAGATTCCAACCGGAAAAATCCGTTGGAATAGCCAATTCCAACGGAAAAAATCCGTTGGAATAGCCAATTCCAACAGAATTTCCAACGGTAAGCATGTCGTTGAAAAAATGGCCGTTGGAATCTCAAAATTCCCACGGAATTCCAACGGAAAACACTTTCCTACAGAAATTCCAACGGTTAATGTCCGTTGGAATTATCAAATCATTGGAATAAAAATCAACATCAATTCCAACAACTATTCCAATGGTTTACATTCCGTTGGAATAGTTTCCAACAGCTATTCCAATGGAGATTTTTTCGTTGGAACAAATTTCAACGACTATTTCCATTGGAATTTCCGTTGGAATTTTGGTAAAAAAGAAAAGGTTCGCCCATATGTATTCCACTAGTGCCTAAGAAAAATAAAAACTGTAAACTAATAGTTAAGACGATAGAAAACTAAAAGTATTCTAACGATCATATTTCAGTCTCGAAACATAAAATTTAATGTCTAAATAGCATCACAATTTACCATACGAATAACAACTACAACTCAATGATTTCATCATTTTCCAAACAAAAACAACTCAAACTAATACTCTGCTAAAGCTTCGCCTTCTTTTGTAACTTGAATATCATTCTGCATTGTGCAATTCCTCAGTAAGTAGATCCTCCATCTCCACATCTCGTACCAGAGGAACACTTCGACTCGATGGACCCTCGCCATTGCCTTTGGCATTCGATCTTCCATCAACACCTACGTTTAAGCTATATGTGCCAAGAGCCAGAGTGTCAGCCACTGTATTTGCAGCATTTTCATTGGGTTATCCTAGCAGATGATTCAACGATTGTTCCTCGGATCCACCAAACATACCAAGGGCTGCCTCCACTGCAACGAAGAGAACTCAATCTCAAAAGTCGCAAAAATAAAAACCAAGATGAGCAGCAGCACCGCAATAACGATTGTTGCATGCAACAAAATGAGCATCAAACAGGAAAAAATGAAGATGATGATTTAGAGCCTAGAGTCGATCTTATAAACATGGGACAATCAGTTTTCATGTTTGAACCGCTTTAATTTATATATAACTTGGCAGGGAAATACAATATGCACTCGGTTAAAGTCATTTCATACAGTTCTCCTACTTGGGTTGAGTACATGGATCTTGTTGTTCCCTGTCGCTCTAACCAAGCCTATACTTAACGTATAGTAACATGGGTTACTTTTAAGTCATTGCCAAATAACCAATGTGTAAACGAAGAGGAAAAGAACTGACAGCGGCGCGCAGACAAAATGTGTATATTATTAAGCACCTGTGCTCTCTCAAAATCCATGGATATAAGTTTTTCTCTGGCAGATGTTGCGTTATTCAATMTTTTCCTTTTCCTTCATATTACTTCATTCTGCAAACCAAGTAGAACAATGGTTGGAATTCTGGAAAAATTCAATGAAAAAGTACACATAAAAACTGACTTGTAACGCAGCATTGGCTTTAGGGTTAGTTAAGTCATCTAGAGTCTTTTGGGTATCATTCTCATTTCTCTGAAGCGCCTCTGCAGCAAGGTATTTCTCAAACCTGCAAATTGAAATAAAGCATAATTCAGAAACTAGATCAATGCTCACTAGAGAAGAGGAAAAGAAAAGAAACGTGTAAATTCCAAGATCAGTTTGACTTGAAAGAACATATTGACAGACTCCAAGTCACCGACCAAATGGCAAATCCTCTTCATGAGACTTGAAGCCATGACCAACAACTTCGTAGGTGCAATGCACTTGCCAATAAGCTAGCATGCCTTGTAAACATCCTTATAATTTTCATCCTAGGGTGAAAATCATAGATGCCATCTTGGGATACAAAAACATAAGGGACGTGATGAACCAACATCAAACTACTGTATTTCTGAAATAGACTTGGTCAATTAACGAAAAATAATGCAAAATCCAACATTTCTTCAAATATTTTAAATTCTTACCGAATTGTGATCAGCTGGCCTGGGCTGAGTGCAGTTACGCTTATTACAAGTCATCCTAAAAGAGAAGTTCACGTTGCCACAGCTAGGGCAGGTCCAGTCATCTTCCCCGTGGCCACCTACATACAAAAACAAATTCAAATAAATATCAAAAATCACTGGAAATATGCATTAGCTAAAGTTTGATTTCTCACAGAATAATTTCTATTTGACACATCAATATTAAGAAGTTGTGTATCTTTTCGCTTTAAATTTCAAATACAAATTCCATAATAAACCAAATCGATTTCGGAAATTAAAGCAACTGTTAACACGTTTGAAAGACGACAAAAAAAATGTGAGAATAGCCAACCAGAAAGAGGTAAAAGAAATAAAAACTTAAAATTTACTCCTAGAGACATGCCTAAAGCATCTATTATGATCAAAATTTTAAGAGATTAAATAAATGCACTTAATTATCAGGGAGTTCTAATGCAACATTATAAGTCACACTGCCAATATCATATATTTCACCACTCAAACGCAAAATGTACATATAACAACAAAAAGTATCATTACCCGTTTAAACACACTAAAAAAAGAGAGAGATCATCAATCGCCATGATTAGCATACCATCTGTTCGTGCACGTTTAGTAGCCGAAGAGCTCCTGTGATCAACCTGAAATATATAACAAAATTACCCAAAAATCACATTAAATAGATCTAAATTTTACTTTTTAGCAACATAATTCAGATTTATTAAAAATTATCAGGACTCGTCCAATCATCTCAAAAATTAACGAAAATTTAGGGGAAAAACAAATAAATGGAATAGAAATAGTAATTAACCCGAGACATGAAAAGAGAATTGGAATATCTTTGGCTTTGTGCTTAGGATTTGCGCGCGAGCGAGGAATTGGACAGTAGGGCACTTGAGAAAGAGAGAGAGAGAGAGTTGGTGGTGATGTCGAAGTTCAACATTTGATTCAGCGGCGATTGCGGTGAAGGATGATGGCCAGTCGTGAAGATACGGCCGATCGTTTTCCGGTGGTACGAGAAAGAAGGTTGATCGAGGTGAAGATTTTCTTTGCACGGGTTTTGACAATTGTGTTGTTGCATATGGAAATGACGGCGAAGGAGGGAGCGATTTAGATGACGGCATGGTCAATCAATGTCGCGGCGGTGAAAGGCAACGGCGGCGAATGAGAAGCTGAAGAGATCGAAGGATGATTAGTGAGAGAGAGAGGGATAATTTCGTTTGATGAAGATTAGAGCTCCCAGTTTGATAATTCAGCTAATTTGAGTGTGTATATTTTCGTATAAAAAAAGTGACTTTTAAATATTTAATACTAGAGAAAATGAAGGGTTTTTTTTTTTTGTCAAGAATGATATTATGATTCTAATTTATTTTGGGTATGTAATCTTTTTAATTATATTTTGTCTTTTTCTGTTTCTTTTTAAGGGAGAATTTTTAAAATACCTAGATATATGATCAAAAATTTTGAAAATTTAACCATTTGAAAATTGTTAAGAAATTCCAACGGCTGGATTCTCATTGGAATTTTCGTAAGAATATTGATTCCAATGGTATCTCCAATAGTTTATTCCAATGATTTTACATTCTATTGGAATTCGGTTGGAGTTTTCCAATAGATATATTACACTGTTGGAATTTTTGTTGGAAATTCCTATGGATTTTTTAACTGTTGGAATTTTCGTTGAAATTTGATTGTTTTCTTGTAGTGATTTGTTGTGATAAATTATCATTATTACGTGATAAATGTACGAACACTATTATGCATAAAAATATTTATATTAATGGTTATATTTCCTGTTATATATGTATGATGATCTTTAATAAGATAAATATTAATTTAATGGAATAAATATATACATTTTTATAATATAAATGAATACACACAACGAGAGACACAATAAAAAATATATATTTTTATTATATTAAATATTTATATCAGTGTGTACGCACACCGAGTTCACTAATAATGGCCGTAATAGTATCACTAACAATAAGAAAGAAAGATTGAAAAAAAAGTACAATTATATAAATATGAGGTTGATATTCATTTTATATTTATCATTTTCTATTCATTTTCGTTGTTGACAACTTGACGTATTCATAATTCTGAGAAAAGGGGCTAATGCAAAACAAGCTTTCATGTATACTCTACTTCTCGTTAATGGCCGAAACATGTCACATCAACGAGTAGTTTCACAGATGGAGTCTAACGTCACAAAAATCTATTGAATTATGAGGTGTAAATTAATATAAAAGAATCAATATCACAAATGGGCAAGTGCTAATTTTAAATTTGAGATTTAACGTCAGTTTTGAATGAGAGCTAATTAACTACACAAGCGAGTTTCAGAAAATAATTTAATCAACTATAGTCAAGTCAACACTTACGGTTGTCCAAATCGAGAGTTCACACTTCATATCTATCTTCAAAGCAAAAAGTCAACGATATCATATTCGAATTCAAAATTAGGACTTTTTATCGACATGCCTTTGGTGCCCTACATATATATTGAATACAATGTTTTAATATCTCTAACCCTTAACATCTCCACCAAAACAATAAAGTTTGACAAACTATACCAAGATGAAAATTCTTATCAATCCCATAAATCTTTTCATTCTTTCCCTAATTTTCCTCTCCCATGAAGCCTCATCCCAAGCACAGACCACATTAGTAGCACCCCTCAACAAGGACACCAAAACCTCTCTCTACACCATAACCCTAAACTCGAACGAACGTCATGTCATCGACCTTAGCGCCCCGTTCTCGTGGCACCATTGCCCCTCACACCGCCCGACGACGGTGGAATGCTTTTCAACCGAATGCATCCAAGCCACCTATCTTCCAATGCCCTCTTGCTCTCCATCACATACTACTACTAAATTACCATCAAGCCCCTGCACTTGTATGGTCACTCCTATAAACCCAATAACCAAATCATGTGCCTCATCTCAGTTAACCTCAACCAATCTCACTATATCGCGCGCCAATCCAACGGCCAAGATTAATTTCACTAATATTTATTTATCTTGCGCACCGTCGTCCCTTTTCGGGTCACTTCCGAAAAGTGTGTCGGGCCTAGCAAGCCTTTCTTTAGCTCCTTTATCCCTCCCATCTCAATTCGCTACTTCGTTTCCCGGAGTAATAATTAGTAGAAAATTCGCGATTTGTTTACCTAGCGAAAATTCGGTCAACGGGGTCGTTTTCTTTGGCGACGGACCGTATGATCTTCGTGCGACCAAAATGATTGATGTATTAACTCTTTTATCTTACACTCCGTTACTTAGAAATCCCAAGTCGGCGGATTACTTCATTGGCATCAAGGCCTTGTCTATAAATAGAAACTATTCGATTTCCATGTCTCCGTACGAGGGGATCAAGCTTAGCGCGGTTGTACCTTACACGACGCTTAGGACCGATATTTTTGAGAAGTTTCTAGATTTTTTCACCAAGGCAGTGAATGGTATTCCTGTTAGTAAAAAAATAAAACCATTTAGTGCATGTTATAAGGCTAGTGCAATTGGCTATAGTCGATTTGGCTTGAACGTGCCAAATATCGACTTGGAATTTGATAATGGCGAGAAATGGACGATACATGGGGCGAATTCGATGAAGAGAGTGGGTGGGGATTTGGCGTGTTTTGCGTTTTTAGACGGTGGTGAAAGTCCGGAACATTCGATTGTGATCGGATCGTTTCAGATGGAGGATAATTTGTTGGTGTTTGACCTTGATCAGTCAACGCTTGGTTTTAGTTCTTCATTGTACCCTCAGGGGGTAACATGTGGTGACTTTAAAGTTACAAGTAAGTGAAAAATAGTGTTATCTGTTGCATTGATGCCCAGAATACTATTTGCTTTTAGCACTTTTTTTTTTTTCAAGGTTTGTAATTGAGTATTGTACAATAAGCTTATTATTTGCTGATTTTGGTTGAAATCACATTTTCAGCATAAGAATAATTTGGAATGTCTTTTGCTACAGACACATTCAGCAAAAAGAAAACAGAGCTATTTTAGTAATAGGAGGATAGCATAACCCGCCCATAATGTTTAAACTAATTACAATAGACTCCATTTATCTTTCAAATTTACGAATAGCCCTTGAAGTATATTATAATCATCACTCCTTGAGGCTTGAAGTTTGTATGAAGTGGGAATATTGAAAGAGAAAAATGATAAATTTAGGGGTAGTTTTTGTAATAATCCGTTTGTCGCGAGAACCACCCTTGAGTTTTGGAATATTTACAATAAAACCCATATAGTTTGAAAATTACTCCAAAAAAAAAAAATTAAATATTAAAAACAAATCGTGGAGGATAGGCTCGGCCACTTTTCAGCTCTCTCCGTGGACTCCGGATTTTAATCCGTATAAGGTATTCTCGACTCCGTCTCAAGTTTAGATACGAATTTATGAACTTCCAATTGAGTATTGGGATCGATCGTTCATTTTGAATATTGCTAGTGTAGTTGGTTCTCCGTTACAACTTGATAATCGTTCAGTTAACGGCTCAGTTGGTCACTTTGTGCGTGTCCTTGTAGAATTGGATCTTAATAATGAGCTACAAGAGACGGTTATGATTGAGCGGGCGGGTTTTTATGGTTATGTTTCCATTGGTTATGAAAATTTGACTATGTTTTGCTCTTTTTGTAAGACCGTTGGCCATTCTGTTGGAATGTGTACTTCCTTGAAGACTCGGGTGGAACAAAAGGCTCCCACCGACTCTTGGCAAAGGGTTGATTACTCCAAGGGATCTCGTCGGCGTTCGATTTCCAATGATCAACGTGAAAAACAACGACAAGAACCTCGTTTGAAACCGATCGCAATGCATGCTAAACAACACGACTGTAGTGAGCCATCCGTCCCTGATCCCCTCTAATTATGACAAGCTTACGACTGATCGAACCGACGATGAAACCGCCCGCACAGCAACACAATCCACCGTTCCAGGTAATTTACTTGCCCATGGTGCCGAGCGTTCTACCTCCAAGGCTACGGATGCCCCAGCAAGTTCCCCCTCTCACTTACACGTTTTCTTCCCGATTATCTCGGAGTCTGACACCTGTCCTGTTACGGATCACACCCTCATGGTGCTTGATCCATATCGTGCTCCTAAGACGATACTTCAGCGTTGCACTAACGAGGAACCTCCACTTTCTAGTGTGGACGCGGACTTTTAGGATAAAGTTTTTCCAAAAGGGATTATAGTGGATGATTCGGATATCGGCAGTCAATATCGCACCCCACTATTTCGTAAAATTGCCGTTGATCGACGTATCCAGGAATTACAAGATAAACTGAAAAAATTACAAAAAGAGTTTTCTACTCCTTTTACTGTAGAGGATACTAACTCCTCACCAACCTTTCACCTTATGACTATCGCTTCTACACAATCTTGGCCAGATATTGCTGACGAGGTTCTACACCTATACGCATCTCTTCTAAGAGTTCCCTTAAATGGGGATTTCTTATGAAACGCTAATATTATTTTTCTATAAGTTTGTTATCTCCTGTTCTCGCTTTATGTTGATTTGTTCAGTATGTATTCGAACTCTTTTCTTCTTTTATTAATAAAAGGGCGCCATAATTTATTAAAAAAAAATCTTGAGGTTTTTATGGGGATGGATATTGGCACTCCGCTTCAAGGTGTTCGAATGAGAATTTGATTATTGTGTTAATGTTCGGGTGAAATTTTTGAACATATGTTTAAAGTTCAAAATTTTATTCCAAATTTATATTAATTTTTAATGTGTTCAAAAATTTTATCCGAACATTAATACAATATTTGAAAATTCCGCACGCGGAAATCATTTAACCCCACCACAATTATAAAATTATTACTTTGGTTCAAGGAAAAATCAACATCAAAATGCTTTTTTTTTTTTTTTTCCCTTTTTATAATTTTGAAACTACTCTTAGTTTTCTTTTTATAATTACTCCAAATATGAAGGTTCTTAGTTTTCTTTTATAATTACTCCAAATCTGAAGGTAATTTCTGTAAACAGTCCCTTCAGACAAGGGCTTGTTACCAAATACAGTCACTGATTCGAATTCTTGCATGGACAATTTTATGGGTGGGTAGTATTTGTGTGGACTCCTAGTTTGTGCACCGAAAGAGATTTATTTCACGATGAGGGCTTTTATATATATATATATGGTTGGGTTCTATTGAAAATATTATTACTTGTGAAAATTAGGAATCATTCTAAGCTTTTATATTAATAATATGGATGAATAATATCGAATGAAATAATTTTCAGTAGCTTATAAAATAGCATCACATTGGAATAAAAAATATTTTAGGGGTAAAGTAAAACAAAAAATATTCTTAGGGATAATGTGCAAACAAGTGCATACATTGGGGGCAAAAAACAATTTTCCCAACTTTCAAAGACACATAACTTTTTTGTTTCCGATCCAAAATGAGTCAAACAACCTCCAAACGACTTCAATTTCAAATCATAACTTCATTATGACATTCTCATACACAAGATGAATTGAAATTCCAATTTTACCCTAAAACATCTAATTTCAAGAATCTAGGACATGAATGTCTTTAATATCTTATTTCGTGTCCAAATATATTCGTTTTACTTTTGAATAACCTCAAATTTTAGAGAGTACCTTATTATATGTTTTGTATCAGTAGGAAACGGGACCAATGTTAAATCCAACAAATAGGACTTGCTTTCTACGGTTTACAAGAAAATGTCAAGACATTGCATGTAATTGATCGAAAATCTTGTAAAATCGCATTAGCAATATGCTTTAATTCTCGAAAAAACTTAAAAAGAGTTGATTAGAGTATTTTTAAAATTGGAGTGTTTGGGCTTTTCCAAATCGCGATACATTTGTTTGGGCATATTTGTTTGTTTGTATGGTCTTCTTAAAAATCATTATTATGAGAAAAAAGTATTTCGTATGTATTTATCCGCGTGAATTGTGTTTCTGATTGATCATAAGTTATAATATATGTATTGGGCCTGTGTGCCAAAAACGTGAACATGAACATAATATGATATTTTGAGATCACTTATATATGTGAATATTTTGTGATTGTGTTTAATAGAAAAACATACGCAATGTGCAGAGAAAGAAAAGAAACATATTGATAGGTTTAGCAAAGAGCAGCTATTTTTAATTGAATTAATTCATACATCACAATGTACCTATTTATACTATTTATACAAGTCATTGGAATAATCTAGATCATCCAACTATGACCTAATCGTACAATAGAATAAGGATGCCAGCTATATGCCCATTTTTACGGTTATTTATGGTAATCTGCTGCTGTTGGTGCATGGCCATGTTCTTGTGCACATGCTGATGTGTTTTTGTCTTCTACCGTGGAGTGATCTACTTTCTGTACCTACTTTTTAAATATAAGTTTGTCAAACTTAAAAAATTCGCTAGTAAGAGTACGAGTTCGCTTGTAGGCTGACAAGTTGAACCGAGTCGAATCTCTCGAGGAAAAATAATCGGAAGCTCTTTTTGTGTTTGTTTTCACAAATAAGAAAATAATGAAAAAGCAAATTTAAACACTTGAAATCAAGACGTTGACTCAAACGGCGAACAATGAAATCAAAAGTGTTGAAATTTTTTTAGAAAACAAGAGTCTAGGGCTCTAGAATCATCTCCACGACCACTTGGGCATTTCATCGAACACCTTAGGGTTGTCAATCCCAACTTGGAGATTAAGTACCCAACAATCCCAATTGATAGTTTTAAATGAATTTAGGTACTAGACCCGTAAGATCTAGTCAACGATCATCAATAATTTCAATATCACAATATCAAAACAGCCAAATTTCATGAACACAAGTGTGGGGTGGGTGTGGGGTGGGGGAATTTTCAAAAATATTAATCTAAGCAATCAAGAAATTAAACTAGTAGAGCAAAGAAAATTGAGAACTTACTAATTAATGGAGAAGAGTAACATCGTCCAAGCACGAAATTAAACTAAGAACTACTAAGTAATTAATCTAAGATTTACTAAAACTAAGAAATTATCTAAGATCTATTAAATCTATAGTTTGAAATGGAGAAATAGATGAAAGAGAAGTAAGAACACTCTTGGGTTGTCAATCCAAGAGGTCCGAGAAGAAAGAAAGGAAAAAATCCCAGGTCACGTACGGTCTCTCCCTCTGTCTAACGCCTCTTCCTTTATAGGATATGGTGGTATCCTTTTCTCTTACTAAATTCTTTTTCAAAAAGGTATCTTGATTTTATTTCCAATAATAACTCTTCTCTTCTAATCCTTCAAAGGAAAGGTCTTCTCCCCTTAACCAAGTCTCCACAGCTGCTGCTAAAGTTGTATCCTTTTTAAAGGCGCGTTGGAGCTGGGCTTTTGCTTGTTTTCTGGGTCTAGGACTCTAAATTCCCGAATTTGTGCTGGCACTGGGTATCCCGTTGTGGACAGCATACCAAGTGTCAGTGGTAATACATCAAATCGAGGCCTAATCTCGTAAAATTCCACTCGTAAGCCCACACTCGTCCATCTTAAGACCAAAATACTCTGAAATCCCTAAAATAAACATGAAATACGGTAAAATATGCCGGAGATACATAAATATGAAAATATACTCAATCTATCCAACTTACACCGAATTTAATAACAATTCCAACTAAAACGCTACCTAAATATACATAAAAATCAAGACAGATTCATGCGAATCAACTACCCTATGCTTTATTGGTTTGTTTGTTCTCGAACAAATGATAATTCCAAAGAATAACAAGTATAAAAATCAGCCCAAACAATGAATAGTGTCATGCTACATAGATAATTTCGAAAATATAGATAATTTTAACGCAAACTCAAACGCTAGACCCTTATTACATTGTCGATCCAAAAATAAAATCATTCATCCTCACAAAGGGTAATATATATGTGTACGCTCAAAAAGTACTTGAGTATTCTCTTCATGGGACGTGTATACACTCAAATCATCAAAATAGATGTACAATAAATAAGAACTGAAAATCAAAAACTTGTCCATCGCGTTTAATTGTATAACTAACAAAGAATCGGAAAAGGTCTTTGTGGGTTTTCATGTAGGCTTTTTGGATGGGAATGGAATATATAAGTCGTGTGGCTAACTCATGATCTATCGTGATCAATAACTCACCAAACTATTCTAATCATGAAGCAATGTGCTTCACCTTATTCAAAAGAAACCTCACTTAACTCTTATAACATAGCCTTTTAAATAATTTAAACAATTTAAACACTTAACTCGAGTTGGCTATTTCTCAACTCGAAACCCAAAACCGACTTCTGCACAAACCACTTAAACAATTTAAAATTTTATGATACGCTTCTTATTTAAAACTCAACTATTGCCTCTTAAACATTAGGCGTTACAAAAAAATCAACAATACTAAACAAAAGTCTTAATAAGCATAGGCAATAATTCAACAAGATTCACCATCCTCTTTATTCATCCTTTTTATTTTATTTTTTTTTATTTTTCTCTTTTTTTTTTTTGAGAATGGTGATCCTTAACACTTATTACAATCTTTTCATAAATCCCTTATCACAAACCCAAACACAAATAACCAACTAAAATAATTAACTCTTACTCCACGCTATTAATGACGTAGAAGTTAACTCAAAAACACTCATGGCTATAGGAAATGGATATTTGGCTATGAGGGGCTCATTCGAAATTTATAGTGGCTGATATATTTGGATATGGCCGGAATAAGGGTAATTTATGTGCCCAATCATCATATTCAAAGCTAACTACACAGTGCGATTTTAAAGAGATCTCAAAATAGAACTCACTCAAGTGCATGTAAAGATGATAAACACTTAGGGCACTCACAGGCTTTTGCATGAAAAGATCTTGAATTGACGCTGCTTTTAAGGTTTTGCAAAATCATGTTCGTCCAAGTACTATTTAAAAATATATATAGATAATAATTTTGAAAAATCTATGCACTTATACACGCTCGAAGACAAGAACCTCAAATCACACATAGTCAACTTTGACAGGATAAACCAGACAAACACAATAAAGTGCAGGAATAGAAATCACGAATTCAAATTACACGATTATAAATCCCAAATCACTACTCAACTACCCTCCCCCTCCTTAAAAATATGGCAATATCCGAATTTCCATATATGCATATAAAAATCAAATTAAAAGAGGGAAGGAGTAAGAAAACGTTCCTGAAGATGAAATAGTCGAGCTTCTCCAAATAGAATTGTGTGTCGATATGTCGTGAATCTCTCACTTTGCAATGCTTGTACGGGGGTCTCGCTGCCTAGTCAGCGAGTCGAGGGGGTCAAGGGGAGGCGAAGTAGCTTAAGTTCCCAACGGTATGCAATTTGGGTGTCCAAAATCTCATCCAAACTCAACTCTCAAAATCCGCGACCTCTAGAAATGCTAACATGCCTCCTGAATGCAGCTAACGGTCCAAATCCGGGTTGGTATCGAAGGGCTATCGATCGACGGAGACAGAGAGTGGCTTCGACATGGGTGTCAGACGATGAGGTGCGAGTCGATGGTGATAGAGAGTGGCGTCAAATTGGGCGTCGACCAACGAGGTGAGAATCGACGGAGACAGAGATTTGTTGAATAAGTGCGTCGATCGACGGGGTCGGTCGATGGGAAGGATCGACAGGAACAGAGGCTTGCCGAACAAGTGCGTCGATCGACAAGGTAGATCGACAAGTTGGATCGATAGGGACAGAGGTCTTCGTTGACAAAGGCGTTGATCGACAGAGCATCGACGAGGAGTGTCCTGCGCTTCCTTTATTGCTCGACTGATCAACGCTCTTCAGCTAGAATTCCTCCAACTATTCTAAAAACAAAGAAAGACAAAGAAGAACAAAATAAAAAAAATAAAGAAACGTTAGAGAGGAAAAACACGGAAATAGCAAAAGGATACGAAAAGCTCGTGTTGCCTCCCGAGAAACGCTTGTTTAACGTCTAAAGCTCAACGACTTCTATGATCGATGCTATCCGGGAGCCAAGAAAAGGTGACGATCGTGCCACGCCTTAGTGTTCTCCAAGAGCAAGAGCGGCGATTTAAATCACCAAGGCGGGCACGGAAAGCGAGTCATAGAGTAAGAGAAATAAAAACTTCAACTCGCTTCGGAGGACGGAAAAGCGAGTAGTCAATCACCACGAAGATATCAAAAGTTAATCGAGGCACGGGGCGATCCTTGATCATTGGAAAAACTAGGAAAATTTTTGAACAAACAACATAACCCTCAACCAGCCCGAACTCTTTCATTTTATTGACATCCCCCTCAACGTTATGAGAAATACTTCATGCCATATCCAGGCATAGGGGAGGGGGGTCGAATCCTTCTCGACTATCTCTTCTACCACCTCAAAGTTAAGATTTAACACAAGGTCGGGTGGCACGAAATGAGGCTCAATAATCTCACCCTTCTCCAAAATCGGCACCACGACTTCACCATCCTCACCAAGATCAAGTAAGCTAGAATCTCCAACATCATCCAGGCTCTCCAACGGCATCCCTCCTACATCATTATCCAAAACTTCACCAAAAAGTACAATAGGAGCGATCTCGACCAAATCCTCAATAACCTCCTCCTTAACCATATCTCCCAACCGAGCATTCAAACTCGAATTACCAACATCCAAGATGGGCTCCACCACATCAATAATCGGCATCTCGTCAAGAGTAAGATGCTTCACCTCATCACGGATAGCCGAGTAAGGATCATTATCGAGTGGGGCATCGGGATGATAGTAGATCTATTGGTTATCTTTCTCATTTCATAATTTTGCTATAGAAGCTGCCATTTGACCCATCATTGTCACTATATTCTTCATACTTTGCCGCATAGTCTCAAAAGGGTCATCTTCCTATATAGTCAATTGCGCAAGTTCATCCCGATGATGAATGGTCTCAGTTTCTTTATCTTGATGCCACATCAACAATTGATCGTCTTCACAACTCGGATAGTAGGGAATTGAGTCGGGAAGGGCATAAGTAGCTCGGATAATTCTGAATGGCTATAAGATCCTCCTGTGGTTCTTCGTCAAACGTCACTGGGCATACATTAGCCAAATGCCGTGGTGATTCTCAGCGATCACATAATTCAATAACCTTTTTCGAAGAGGCCCAACTTGCTATCTCGGTTTTTAAGGTTGCTATCTCTTTGGCTATTTCTTTGAGCCTCTGGTCGTTGTCTCTCGAATTGTATGAATTTGGAGATGGGGCCCATTTAGGAGAGTAGAACGTTCCCATGAACCTATCGTACACTTCCTCCCATGTTTTCAAGGAATCGGGCTCTAAATGTGCCAACCATTTTCTTGCCCGATCCTTCAATGTGTAAGAGAATAGTCGCATCTTCACTTGATCTCTCGTAAGGCCGAGAAGAGAGAAAGTCCGGGTGATGGCCTCGTACTCTCGGATGAACTTCAGCGGATCCTCGCTCGGAAGCCCATGAAAAATCGGGAGTTGCTCGTAGTAGAACTCGTCAAGATCGTAATCCCGCATTACGGGGCTAAAAGAAATGGTCGGTCCAGGGACAGGAAAAGCGTACGGATTGCTATACCATTAAGAAGCTCGATAGTTCGAAATTTTCTCTTTTCTATTTTTTTTGTATATATATATATATATATATATATATATATATATATATATATATATATATATATATATATATATACTTATTTTAAATGTCTTGTTGAATCTTGGTCGTCGCGGTACCCTGCATACACTACACTCAACGCACAAGATTAAACGTACTGGCGAAAAATAACAAAAAAAGAACAAAAAGAGAAATCACAAACACTTACTAAACATAAATAAAATAATTAAAAACACGAACAAAGATCACGAAGAGCAAACACAAAAATCACAACCTTTAGCCTTCCCCAACAACGACGCCAAAGTTTTGATTCGAACGTTCCGCACCTACTTTTTAAATATAAGCTTGTCAAGCTTAAAAAGTTTGCTTGCAAGAGTACTAGTTAGGTTGACAAGTTGAACCGAGTCAAATATCTCGATGAAAACTAATCGGAGGATCTTTTTGTGTTTGTTTTCACGAATAAGGAAATAATGAAAAAGCTAATCTAAACACTTGAAACCAAGACGTAGACTCAAATGGCGAACAATGAAATCAAAAGTCTTGAAAATATTTTAGAAAATAAGGGTCTAGGGCTCTAGAATCATCTCCACGACCACTTGAGCATTTCATCGAACACCTTACCTACGAGATAGGGCTGTCAATCCTAACTTGTAGATTAAGTACCCAATAATCCCAATTGATGGTTCTAAATGATTATAGGCACTAAACCCATAAGATATAGCCAATGATCATCATCAATTTCAATATCACAATCTCAAAACAACTAAATTCCCTGAACACAAGGGGGTTTAGGGGGGTGGGGGGTGAATTTTCAAGAACATTAATTTAAACAATCAAGAAATTAAACTAGTAGAGCAAAGGAAATTGAAAACTTACTAATTAACGAAGAAGAGTAGCATCATCCAAGCGCGGAATTAAACTAAGAACTACTAAGTAATTAATTTAAGATTTACTAAAACTAAGAAATTATCTAAGATCTATTAAGTCTAGAGTTTGAAACGGGGAAATAGATGAAAGAAAACTAAGAACACTCTTGGGTTGTTAATCCAAGAGGTCCGAGAAAAAAGAAGGGGAAAAATCCAAGGTCACGTACGGTCGCTTCCTCTATCTAACGCCTCTTCCTTTATAGGATATGGTGGTATCCTTTTCTCTCACCAAATTCTTTTTCAAAAAGGTATATTGATTTTATTTTTAATAATAACTCTTCTCTTTTAATCCTTCAAAGGAAATGTCTTCTTCCCTTGCCCAAGTCTCCTCAACTTATGCTAATATAGTTGTATCATTTTTAAAGGCGCGTTGGAGCTGAACTTG
Source organism: Phtheirospermum japonicum (assembly GCA_014905375.1). Lineage (NCBI taxonomy): Eukaryota > Viridiplantae > Streptophyta > Magnoliopsida > Lamiales > Orobanchaceae > Phtheirospermum > Phtheirospermum japonicum. The sequence goes on from BMAC01000076.1 coordinate 494,543, forward strand.
CTTGTTTTCCGGGCCTAGGACTTTAAATTCCCGAATTTGTGCTGGCACTGGGTAACCCGGTGTGGACAGCATACCAAGTTTCAGTGGTAATACATCAAATCGAGGCCCAATCTGGTTAAAATTCCACTCGTAAGCCCACACTCGTACATCATACGACCAAAATACTTCAAAATCCCTAAAATAAACATGAAATACGGTAAAATACTCCGGAGATACGTAAATATAAAAATATGCTCAATTTATCCAACTTACACCGAATTCATTAACAAATCCAACTAAAACACTACCTAAATATACATAAAAATCAAGATAAATTCATGCGAATCAATGAACAAACCTGTTCTATTACCCTAATGCAATTGGACTGCCCCTTGATATTCAAATGAGACGTTGAGATTAGCAAAATTTGGAGTGACATGGTTGGAGGCTTCTGAGTCAGGTATCCAGAGCCATTATCCTAAGTTGCCACCATGGCTGTCATAGCTGGAGAATGAGGAGTCCAAAGCTTACTTGTCTTGTTTAAGAAAGTGCCTCTGCCAAGACTTTGATTACTAAAGGAGCTGAAGCCTTGAGATGATTGAGGGGTAAATTTTGGATCCATTTTGTAATAGCACTTAGATGCTGTGTGATTAGTATAGCCATATATTTGGCAGGCAACCTTATTGTTGTTGTATCCTCTAGCTCCTCTACCTCTGGTGCCACCCCTTCCACCTCCTCCTCTGTTTGAGTATGCTCCTCTTCCTCTAATACTGCCACTATTGCTTTTGTTGTTATTCCAACTGATATTTTCCTTTCTTGCTTGACCATGGACAGCCATATTTGCAGACATAGGGATATATTCATCAAACTGAGGATTTGCAGCCTCTATCCTGGATTCAAAACTTAAAAGCAGACCATTTGCATCTTGAAACTCCACTTTTCAGGACTGGATGTGATGGTGACAACAACAGGATCATACTCACTGCCTAGACCGGTTAATGCATGAAGTAACTGATCAAAGTCTTCAACTTTGTACACAGAAGCAGCCAAGTTATCACATCACACTTTGACCTTGTTTAGATATTCTCTCATTGACTGATTTCCTTTCTTCATAGTTTGCAGCTGAATCTTGTACTGCATTGTCTTTGCTCCAGATTGTGCTGTAAAGTTTACTTCCAGAGCTTTCCATATCTCATGACTTGTAGTCAGGCCAACCATTAAAATAAGGACACTCTCAGATATAGAAGAGAGAAGCCATGAGGCAAGCAATTGATCTTGTCTCTGATAGTTTTGAAAATTGGGATTAAGAACAATGAGACCATCCTGGTTCTGGACAACCTTTGATGGGATCTCAGCCGTGCCAAACAGATAGGATTCAAGCCCTAATCCTGTAGCTGCAGCTAGTATTTGTTGCTTCCAAATAAGATAGTTGTTTTCATTGAGTTTGACAGAATAAGTTGATGTTGAGGTTGGATAAGAATATTTTGAGAAAGAGCCACTGCAGGAGCTTGCATAGCGACTGTGTTTGTTGGTGTATTAACCACTGGTGGGGCTACAACTTCAGCCATTTATTACTAAGATAAAGAAGACAATATGAATGAGTAAATGATGAAAGAGACTTATCAGAGACAGGCCCTAGACTTGCTCTGATACCATGTTGGAAAGAGTAATAAAGCTGCAAATATTTTAGCTATAAAACTGGAAAGGATGAACATTGCTTTCTTAATACATCATAAGTGTTTTGTCAAATACATACTTATAGTTAAACCCTAGCAGCAGTTACAAAAGAAGAAGGCAACGGTCAGAACACTAGGACCGTAGACGAGGCTACACCTAACATGCTGATGAATGGTTCAGATCACTCCAGTACATGTGCCAATGCATGGCAGCTTGCATGGAGCTGTACAAACGTTCAAAGAACAGATAAAAAAAAGACAAAGTTGACTGGATTGAGGAGTTGGCAGGTTGCTGACTTGTTGACTTGATTATGAACTCTAACAATTACTAAATGTAATTATTTTATAATTTGTAAAAGAATTTCATTATTTCTAATAATAATATTTCTGCTTGAGGTCACGTTTTATGAGTTTATCTAACTCATAGACAAAAATTATTTACAAGTGTTATTCTATAGTTTTTCTCAAATATATATAGATGTTAGTACGGAGATTCCTATACCGTATAGTCGGATGGGGCAGAGATGTTCTACTTTAAAAATTGGTCGTCTCCTTTCAAATAAATTCATCATTATTCTTCGACAAAAAAAAAAAATTTACTATATGAAATGATATTCAATCGCGCCTGTAAGGGTCGCAAATTGAAATCTCCAAAAGTAACAATAGAGATGGCTTTATTCATTTGGATAAATACTACGTGTATGAGTATTACAATAGAGTGAAAAAGCTAGAAAATCTTAATCAAATTGTTCATGATATAGGAATGGGTTTAATGATGAGCGAGACCATATTTTCCTTGGTCTCAAGATGAGGAGTCCCAAAACCATCTCCAAATTGGTACACACATAAAGAAATCCGACCAAGATTCATTGCAGCTTGGGAAAAATTCCCGATGGGCTTCTCCATTAATATATCCTTGTTCATTCTCTTCAAAGTCACATCGATCAGATGTTTCACGTACTCGCGAGCATCCTCTTCACAACACCCCGTCTCACGCATATAGCACTGAATTGACTTATGAACATCACCTTTCTTCATTTCATCCTGTAATATAAAACAATGAAATGCTTTTAATCGCAAAAAAGATAAAGCTTATTTTTCAAACTTATAAAGGAGAAATTTTGCTTACTGATGAAGTTCCCAAGTCATCTGCGAGACGAAGAATCATGGAGGGCCAACGAATAATACCAGGATATGGCTCTAACATTCTTAATTCCTTCTTGTTGATTGGTTTTGAGATGGAAAAATATCCGTGTAAAAGAGCTAAAGGTCCCGAAACCGAAACCCAAGCTCCATTCAAATACTCATCCGTGGTTGGGATATAGCCACTGTGAAACCATCTTGCTTCTAAATGGTAAGCTCTACTCAGTTCTGACCACTGCAAAACAATATAAATATGATCATTGATGAAATAGGAAAAACAGAGAAGATAAAGGCAAAAATGTGTGAAATTCTTACACATTTACATACATACCAATTGCCTCAAGTGTGAGATGATGTTGAAACCTTGCTCCTTCAGAATACGATAAGCCATTTCATTAGMGAAGTTGAAGAGAGCTAGAAAATAGATCCGCATGTACTCAGGGAGCCGGTCCAATCCATTAATGTCCCATCTGATCATGTAATATATGTAATTGATCTTATTTTTCTTCTTTTAGGAAATTAAAGTACATGAAACTTTGTCATAGTAAAAAAAAAAAAAGGTTTGTTGCATAATTACCTCTCGATTGTGTCAGTAAAWATCTCGAGTTCATCCAACGTACCATATACGTCATAAATGTCATCCATCAATGTAATTAGTACAGTAATCTTAGTTGAAATCTCCCTGGAATACCCAAACTGAGGCTCTGGAGTAAATCCAAGACCCCACAAGAAACTCTCCACCACTCGGTGCCTCGCAAACCCCAACTTTTCTGTAAGACCAGTTTCWTTGTACCACCTACAATTAATTTATTTGATTTATTAGTCAACCACTACATAATTTTAGTTTTTATGATTTGCCGAAAATAAAATAACGTACCTTGACAATTGCTTAAGCTCATGCTGATATTTGGCCTGTACCATATTGTAATCTAGTTTGGCGAATTGGAGCACAACAAGGTCTGCACCGAGTTTAGACTCGTAGACATTTATGAACCACTGAGCTTCGAGTTTGTGTACTCTCCAATGTACTGGAAGCTCCAGAGCATGCTTGACTAGCTCAGCTAGACTCGGGTCCGTAATTTGCTCGAGACTCTCCTTGAGATGATGAGTTGAAATTTCTTTTGCCAAGTCCAATATATTTTCACCTTCCATTGACAAAAATGAAGCCTCATATAATGACAATATTCCCTTGACATCACGAGCAAGACAAGCCTTGAAATTCCCATCCTCGTCCATGAAACTAGAAAAAGCCTCTGCGATTAACAATTCAAAATTGTTAAATAATTTTTGTGATCATAAAAAATCCAACTTTTTTGAAGTGGGTATATGTGTAAAAATTAATATGTTCACCCTGAGGGACAGGATAACCATGCTGTCTGAGCAGTCTAAATTGGAGGGCTGTGAAATGCAAGTCCTTTGATTTGATTTGTTTGTCCTCATTTTTGACTGTTTGATAAATGGTCTCCAGTATTTTTTTCACTTCATCTTCGAAGTAGTTAGATATACATAGCCTTTGCAAATTATCGATCAGCTCAAGTTGGTCCAGCTCATTTTCGGTCTTGTCTATGATTCTTTTCACCTCCATTTTCAGCTTCTCTGCTTGTTCTACATACTCTTGCCCCTGCATTAATTAAATTTTTATTAAAAAAAAACTAACACATTTCCCATGTTGGAAATATATATATATATATATATATATATAAAATATATATGTATGGCACGAAGTCTTACTGTGTATGGAGTGGTGAGAGATTGCACGTAATTGTCATCCCAAATGGTTGATTCATAGTTTCCGGACCTCCTCGCCGCCTCCATAATCCGCTGAGATATTTGAAGTAACTAAAACTTTGTGATTGTGGGTGAGAAATTGATCTTAAACAGTTGCTTGTATACAAATAATAGTAGCAATGGTATTATGGACTCCTCAGTAGTCGTGTATTTATAGTCAGAAATATCTTGTGGCTTCATGCTTTCAGTTGGCAAACTGGAAAAAAAGATTTTAGTCAAAATATGATGCCTATAGTAATTAATAATTATAAACTAACTTGACTAGAAAAACCAATTTGACATAGTAACACTATAGATAAATATATAAATAATATGCCGTGATTTGAAATGTGTTGCGGACAAGGTTGGTTTTGTATTCTCGTATTTTATAATTTTTATTGAGCTGACGATTTGGAATTTCGATTTTTTTTCTCATTGAGCTGACCATGCCTACTACTAACGAAGTAGCCTTTTCATGTGAAAATTACTTTATTGTCCATTTAATAACTTGGACACACATTAAGAAAAGCAAATTGATTTTAGAATTCATTAAGTTGGGAAATTCATCACATTTCCAGTTATTGTTTGGGTTCGAATTGCTGATGTTAGTGAATTAGGGAAAATTAAATCTTTGTGGGAAATTATGTGGGAAAATTAATTTATTGTCCATCTAATAACTTGGACACATTTTATGAAAGCTAATTAATTTAGAATTCATTAACTTTGTCCATTGATTTGGAAAATGTAATTCATCACATTTCCAGTTATTTTTCCGGTTGAATTGCTAATGTGACAAAATCGGTCTTTTCTTGTTATTTATTTTTTATTTTTTATAAAATAAAATGAAAAGGATGAGAATAATGTCTATCGGTTATTTTACCCTCCAATGGACTTAACTTTTTGGCTTAGACTGCAAAAATTGAAAGTTTGCTTTGGTCCTTAGGCCATATAAAAGGAAAAACGTTTGCTTTTAAATTGTCGCCATCGAGACGAGTAGAATTTATTGATCAATTTGCCGGTTCATTCGATGCTACATTCGGTGCACAGATGTTCCGTTTTTGTTTAAAATTATCTATCTTTTGCTATTTCACCTTGTTGGGTATAGTTGACCGTCGATGACGCATGGCTGATCGGGTTGTTTGAGCGCAGCACAAGGGGCAATTTTGTCCTTTTTATTTTTCTTATCGATTTTGTTCTTAGGCCCGGACAGCAATTAACTCTGTCCGTAATTAGCCACACCTCGAAGCCTGCACCAGCCCCTTTGTCTTAGCAGCAACCCGGTTTTCAGCTCGGCCCGAATGCTCGCACGCAGCAACCCCTTTAATTCAGCTCCAGCTCGCAGCCCAGCGGCAGATGGACGCCGCGCCTCTCGTTTTCACTCCTGATCCTCCAACAAGTCCCTGAGACACAGAAACAACGATCAATAGAAGACGAAATAGAGAAACGGGAAAGAGAAACAAGGACTGCAAAAACTAAACCGATAAAACAAACAAGGAACGAGAAACCCCATTTTGTTTTCTCGTGGAGTCACCGGAATAGGGACAGATTATAGATCTGAAAAAACTCCGGCTCAGATCTCCAATAGTGCGGCCCCTTAATACACAGCAGTAAAACCGACAGCTTCCCGAAAATCCCAAGACCGCCGTCGGCAACAGCTAGCACCCCTCGGACGACGACCCAAGGCGGCGCACCGGACCCCGTTGACCCTAACCCCCAGTACCACTCACACACACAAACTCACTCTCAACCGAATCACGTTATCTTCAAGCACAAAGTCCGATTTTTCCGGCAAGACGAAAAAAAACAGAGAGAGAAGACCAAAGTTCGGGAGAAAGGGAGAGAGCAGCCGAAGAGAGAGAGTGGAGAGTTCAGAATAAGCAGCTAGGGTTTCAGAGAGGGGTTATAAGGTGAAAGCAAGGTCCCGATTGGAACCTTAAGATGGACGACCGAGATTAAGTCGTAAGCGGATCCGGATCGCCCGACCCGATTAAGTTGGGTCGTGGTTTTTGGGATGCCAGGTAGTGGGCTGTAGTAATAGGTCGGGATTAATTCAGGGACTTAGGCCATAATTATAACAATCTCCACCTTGGCCCAATACCGGTTTACTACTTAGGGTAGCCTTTGGATTTCATCATCGCCGTATGCCCCCTTTTTTTTTTTCTCATCTCAAACGTACCTGTTCTCACACGAAAGTCAGTAACAGGAAAAAAAAACACAAACTTATAGCCAAACGAGCAGGCTATAACACAACAACCCAAGCCCAAGAGATAGCGTAATCACAAGAATCAAAATTCAAGGTTTCAAGGCATGATTCAAATTTCTCAACAGGCAAACACTTGGTTCCCATATCAGCGGGATTCGAGTCAGACGGAATTTTCTCAAGAAGAACTATACCTTTTGCAACCACATCACGGATAAAGTGGTACTTCACATCAATGTGCTTAGTTCGATCATGAAAAATAGGATTCTTAGCTAATTGTATAGCGGACTGGCTATCAGAAAATACTACGACATCACCTTCAAGAATACAAATTTCAGAAAGCAAACCTTTTAGCCATATGGCCTCTTTGAACGCCTCAGTAATCGCAACATATTCAGCTTCGGTAACCGACAAGGCAACCACACGTTGTAACTGCGATTTTCAACTAATGCACGAGCCACATAAGGTAAACACATAAGATGTAGTCGATTTTCTATTGTCCCTATCATTAGCATAATTAGAATCCACATATCCTTTCAAAACACAATTTTCAGACTTAGAAAATTTCAGATCAAGATTAACAGAGTATTTTAAATAACGAAGCAATCATTTAACAACTTCCCAATGAATCTCACCAGGGTCAGACATATACCTACTCAAGCAACTCACAGAATAAGTAATATCGGGCCTAGTACTAACCATAAAATACATAACAGAACCTATAACACACTAGCATAAGGCACGTTTTTCATATTCAATATCTTCTTCATGAATGGGAGACTGTTATTTACAAAGCAGAAAATGACCAGCAAGAGGAACATTAACCGGTTGGGCATCCGACATAAAAAATTTACTCAAAATCTTCTCAACATACGAAATCTAATTCAGAAAAATAGTCGAACATTTTCTATCTCTAACAATGTTCATGCCAAGAATCCTTTTTGCATCTCCTAAATATTTCATGTCAAATTTAGCACTTAGACAATTTTGCACATGCTCGATAGACTTAATGCAAGAACTAATTAACAGCATGTCATCAACATATATCAACAAGAAAATAGGCACCTTTGCATCAACTTTAAAATACAAGCAAGTATCAAACGAACTTTTTCGAAATTTTAAAGAAAGCATGCACTCGTCAAATTTCTTGTTCCATTGTGTAGGATATTGTTTTAAACCATACAAGGATTTCTTAAGCAAACATACATGATCAGACTTTGATTTATCAACAAAACCATCAGGTTGGCGCATATATATTTTTTCATCCAAATCGCCATGCAAAAACGCAGTCTTAACGTCCATTTGTTTTAATTCCCAATTAAACTGAGCACATAATGCAAGCATGATTCTAACAGTAGTAAACTTCACAACAGGAGTAAAGATTTCGGTATAATCTATCCCCTCCCTTTGAGTAAATCCCTTAGCTACTAAACGAGCTTTAAACCTAACAGACTCACATTCATCCTTAACCTTAAACAACCATTTGCAATCAACAACAGAGCAATTATCAGGTTCTGGCACAAGAATCCACTTATTGTTAACATGCAAAGAATTCATTTCCACATTCATTGCATTTAACCATTTAACAGAATGCACAGATTTCAAAGCATCATCATAGGATTTAGGTTCACTACTATCAATCGAATCAAATACACTACAAGCAAAGGAAGCCATATGATAATCATTAAATTTAGAAGGTCGATTAACAACGTTCCTTCTAACCCTATCTCTAGCAAGTTGATAACCATATAAAGACTCATTTCTAGGCATATTATCAATAGGCACATCATGCACAGTAGCAGCATCAGAATTTTCAGCAATTAGATTAACATTTTCTGCAGGCAAATCGGCATGTAAATCAGATGAAGTTTCAGTTTCAGCATGCATATCATCCGGATTAAATAAACCAGGTGATTGCTCCACCTTACTCGAAGCCGTATCAGATTCATGAACAGGCATAGGAACAGACAAACAAGGAAACTCAGATTCATTAAAAGTCACATCACGACTAATCACGACCTTAAAACCAGGTTCACTCCTAAGCCACAATCTGTACCCTTTGACACCGTCGGGATATCCCAGAAAAACACATTTTTTCGACCGAGGTTCAAGTTTATCACCCTTTTGATGAACAAAAGCAGCACAACCAAAAACTTTTAAATTCGAAAAATCAATCACATGACCGGACCACACATGCTCAGGACACTTACCATTCAAAGGCACAGAAGGAGATCTATTTATCAAATAAGCAGCAGTTAAAATAGCTTCACCCCAAAACTTTTTAGAAAGACCGAAACATGCAAGCATACATCTAACTCTTTCAAGTAAAGTTCGATTCATACGTTCCGCAACCCTGTTTTGCTGAGGAGTATATGGAACAGTTTTGTGTCTTCGAATACCAGAATCAACACATAAATTATCAAATAAAGTGTTGCAAAATTCAAGTCCATTCTCCGTTCGAAGAGTTTTGATTTTCTTACCTGTTTGGTTTTCAATTAATGTTTTCCAAGACTTGAATTTTTCAAACACATCAGATTTTTGTTTTAACAGAAAAATCCAAACTTTTCTAGAAAAATCATCAATCACAGATAAGAAATAACAACTTCCACCTTGGGTGGGTTCTCTAGCTGGACCCCACACATCAGCATGCAAATATTCAAGTATTTCAGTGCTTTTAGAATTATTGGGATAGGGGGGAATGGGGAATTGCACTTTATGCTGCTTTCCTAGCACGCAAGAGTAGCAAAAGAGAATTAACATGCAAGACAGTTTATCATTACTAAAACAGCCAGATTTATGCAGAATATCAAGACCCTTACCCCTCAGATGACCTAACCGTTTATGCCACAAATCAGTTTTGTCGACAACAACATTTACAGAATTAGCAACAGCATTAGACTCAGCAACGCAAACATACAAATTGTTACGTTTGAAAGCTTTGAAAATCACAAGAGATTCTTTCAAAATTTTCATCAAATCCTTTCCCCAACGACCCTCAAACCCATCATCTTCCAATGCAGCACATGAAATCAAATTATTGCATAAGTCAGGCACATGTTTAACACTTCTCAAAGTCACACCATAACCAGAATCAAATTTCAAATAAACGTCACCGACACCAGCAACTTGACACTTTTTCTCATTTTCCATAGACACAGAACCATGCGACACTTCCTTATAATTTGAAAATAATTTTCTAAATGGAGTCATATGAAATGTGCAAGCAAAATCAACAAGCCACTCATTTTCGCATGCAGAAAATGACGACACAGAATTCACAACATCAACAGTTTCAATGACCATATAGACATCACATTATTTTCACTACCATATTAGCCTGGTCATTTTGCTGGTTTTTGAAATTTTGGTTTTTGTTTTTCTAATGTAACGCCCCGATTTCGCTTTAAGTCGAAAACGGATTTATATTTTTAAATAATTAAATGGAGGAATCTTGGCATCACAATAAATGTCAAATTATCGTGATTTTAATATAAAAGATCAAAAGAAAATAGAAAATTTTCTTWAGGTTCAAAATTACGCAGCGGAAAATAACATTCATAATATAAATATCTAAAACTCCACTAATGGAAAATAATTTAAAAACACGCATTTATGTCTAATTCGACTTTTATTCAAAATAATAAAATAATTTAAGAACATAAATTCAGTGTCAAAGTTTTATTCATTTCCTCGTCTCCCATTCACTCGATATCGTCGTTGGTACCTGAAAAAAAATATCGTTGATTTGGGATTTTCGACGTTAAAATTGCGAATTCTATGGTTAATTGTGCTATATTTGGAGTTGTATGATTTTGCATGGAAATGTCGGTGTAACTATTGAGTACGTTGAGCTC
>BMAC01000076.1:515879-568115 GCA_014905375.1 Phtheirospermum japonicum
ACCTTTACCGACGATTACTCTAGGTACGGGTTTGTGTACTTAATGAAATACAAGTCTGAAACTTTTGAAAGGTTCAAAGATTTTAGACACGAAGCAGAAAACCAGGATTTGGCCATTACCTTTGCTTGTGGACGTTTGCAGAAAAGTGAAGAAGAGTCGAAAAATTTTGAGAAGGTTTGAGGTGGTGAAATGAAACGGCTGGGGAGAAAAGACGAAATTTGGTTTATAAACCAAGGATGAGTTTATTTTTGGAAAGCTAGGGCTAAGATTAGTGGACTCGGGCTAATCGTTGGGCTCGTTTTCAAGTCCGAAAAAAAAAAACGATCCACTAGACGACTCAAGTTTTAAATTGAATAATTTCGTGAACGACCCAATAGTATTTTAAATTATTAAAATAATTATAATATAAATAAATTATAAAAAATTTAGAAATTGAAATATATTCATAGACGACTCAATAGTAATTTAAATAAATAATTAAATTACTAAATAGTTATAATAATTTCTTAGAAATTGGTAATATATTTTTATTTGAAAACGAACTATAAGTTCACTTAATTAGAGTTCTTAGATTACTTAAAACTAAAATAGGAAGTCGTATTATGGCGACGAGCTTGGGACTAGAATTATATTTTTAATGCATGTTGCTAATTAAATAATTAAATAATGTATTGGATGTATGGATGTTACATCTTAGGCAAAGGACACTCACGAATGTAATGACCCATTTCACCACAATTATAACATTTCCGGTTCTTAGGCCTAGAGTGAGTCCTAGACTTGCTTTTGCCTTTCTTTTTGTAAAAAGTTTGGTTATTTTGGTCGGAGGAAGATTTTTGGTTTTGAAAGCGGCTTCGAGATCTTCCTCTAACAAAATTAACCTCACCGGAACTCCTAGACCCTTTATGGTTTTCCAAATCCAACTCCTTGCTTTTCAGACCATTAACAACAGTTTCAAGACTCACATGATCCCGACCATACTTTATGGCAGATTTAACATCAGAGTAAGAGCCAGGTATAGCATTTAAGAGAATAATAGGAGTGTAATCATCAATATGTTTATCACCGGTTTGTTTAATATCTTGCACAAGTTTGGTTAATTCATCAAGGTTATCATCAACGTCTCGAGACAAATCAAGTTTAAAGCGAAAAAAAAATTCAAGTAAAAACAACTTGTTTAGCAAAGAGGTTTCGGTATATAACTCCTCAAGTTTTTCCCATAACTCTTTTGCCGTATTAAGTTTACCAACTTTACGCAAAACAGAATCAGACAAACTTAAAATAATTGAAGAGTAAGCATACTCATCCATTTCAAGATTTTTTTTTCTGTAATTTCTCCCGAAAAACCACTTATCGCTTTGAAAACCTTTTGCTCAATTAAAACCCCTTTCGTTTTTTGTTGCCAAATGGCAAAATCTGTTTTACCATTAAACGGAGGCCAGTTAAAAGCAGACGTCGAAGACATTTTGAAAAACACAACAGTTTTTGTAAGAAAAATATGACGACACTCAACAGCAAATTACACACATGCAACACAACAACAAATGACAGAAGAGTGCGAACACTTAAGCAATTAACTTAAACAACAGATCACACAAAGCAAGCAAGTCACAGAGACGAATCGTACGAAATGATTAAAACAGCAGATCAACAGTTAAACACATGCAAGAAGCACAAAACAAGAGCACTTAGCCAATCAAACGACTAGCCTAAATCTAACCTAAATCTACCAGCTAAGCCTCAAACAGTTAATAACCTGCGACCAGCGGTATTTATCTACGAAATTTAACTACTAGAGGTTAAGCCAATATACCAGAGCGGGACCCTAGGTAAGGGCCCCAGTTCGCCGGAGCGTCGGACAGTCGACTACTCTCTGATACCACTGTTGGGTATAGCTGACCGTTGATGACGCATGTCTGATCAGGTTGTTTGAGCGCAGCACAAGGGGCAGTTTTGTCCTTTTTATTTTTCTTATCGATTTTGTTCTTAGGCCCGGACAGCGATTAACTCTGTCCGTAATTAGCCACACCTCGAAGCCTGCACCAGCCCCTTTTTCCTCGCAGCAGCTCGGTTTTTAGCCCGGCCCGAATGCTCGCACGCAGCAACCCCTTTAATTCAGCTCCAGCTCGCAGCCCAGCGGCAAATGGACGCCGCGCCTCTCGTCTTCACTCCTGATCCTCCAATGAGTCCCTGAGATACAGAAACAACGATCAATAGAAGACGAAATAAAGAAACGGGAAAGAGAAACAAGGACTGCAAAAACTAAACCGATAAAACAAACTAGGAACGAGAAACCCCCTTTTGTTTTCTCGTGGAGTCGCCGGAATAGAGACAGATTGTAGATTTGAAAAAACTCCGGCTCAGATCTCCAATAGTGCGGCCCCTTAATACACAGTAGTAAAACCGGTAACTTCCTGAAAATCCCAAGACCGCCGCCGGCAGCAGCTAGCACCCCTCGGACGACGACCCAAGGCGGCGCACCGGACCCCGTTGACCCTAACCCCCAGTACCACTCACACACACAAACTCACTCTCAACCGAATCAGGTTATCTTCAAGCACAAATTCCGATTTTTCCGGCAAGACAAAAAAATGTTAAGTTATAAGAATTTTTGATCAATTTTGGTGAATTTGTATAAATTTTGTGTAATTGTGGCTGTAATTGCCGAGGAGAAGAGAGGAGGAAACTGAGAGATAGAGAGGAATTGGTAGGTAGGAAAAGATATGTATTATCATGCTTGTTCATTTCATATTGCTTTCCCCTATTTAGATTACGGGTAAGGGGGAAAGATGAGGAACGGGCAAGAGAAGAAAAGGCGCTGGGTCGGGTTGAGAAGTGCCAGGCGGGTCGTGGAGCTGGGCCGAAAGCTGGAGGGACCCCATTGATTAAATAAAGGAGCTGCTAGGCCTATTGGGCTTACATTGTCAAGATTATATTATTTGCACTTTTAATTAGTTATCCTTATTGTTATGTGTTAGGGTTTATTATGCCAAATGGTCCCCCCCTATGTTTATAAATAGGGGAAAGCAATATGAAATGAACAAGCATGATAATACATATCTTTTCCTACCTACCAATTTCTCTCTATCTCTCAGTTTCCCCCTCTCTTCTCCTCGGCAATTACAGCCACAATTACACAAAATTTATACAAATTCACCAAAATTGATCAAAAATTCTTATAACTTAACATTTGGTATCTAGAGCCCATCCTTCCTTGGCCATGGCTGATGGTACCCGGCTGAAAGACCTGCAAGAAATGCAAAAGAAATTAGATATCAATTTCCAATATGAAAATCTGAAGAGAACAGCTAAGGAACAAGAAATACAGGAGCAATTTCATGGCATTAAAGCTGAGATGTAGGAGTTAAAAACAGGGTTTATGGACAGGCTTGATCATCTCACACAAACCCTAGCAGCTATGCAACTGCAGCTCCTCAATATGAACAAAGGCAAAGCAACAGCTGATGATGAATCAATTCTGGGATCAACAACTGCTAGGGTTTGTGTGAGATGATCAAGCCTGTCCATAAACCCTGTTTTTAACTCCTACATCTCAGCTTTAATGCCATGAAATTGCTCCTGTGTTTCTTGTTCCTTAGCTGTTCTCTTCAGATTTTCATATTGGAAATTGATCTCTAATTTCTTTTGCATTTCTTGCAGGTCTTTCAGCCCGGTACCATCAGCCATGGCCAAGGAAGGATGGGCTCTAGATACCAAATGTTAAGTTATAAGAATTTTTGATCAATTTTGGTGAATTTGTATAAATTTTGTGTAATTGTGGCTGTAATTGCCGAGGAGAAGAGAGAGGGAAACTGAGAGATAGAGAGAAATTGGTAGGTAGGAAAAGATATGTATTATCATGCTTGTTCATTTCATATTGCTTTCCCCTATTTATAAACATAGGGGGGGACCATTTGGCATAATAAACCCTAACACATAAAAATAAGGATAACTAATTAAAAGTGCAAATAATATAATCTTGACAATGTAAGCCCAATAGGCCCAGCAGCTCCTTTATTTAATCAATGGGGTCCCTCCAGCTTTCGGCCCAGCTCCACGACCCGCCTGGCACTTCTCAACTCGACCCATCGCCTTTTCTTCTCTTGCCCGTTCCTCATATTTAACCCTTACCCGTAATCCAAAGACTGAGGCTTTACCCAAATTCATCTTCTTTCCCTCTTCTTCCCCGGCGATTCCTCCAATCTCAGCCAAATTAGGTTTAACAACCATAACAAAAAACAGAGAGAGAAGACCAAAGTTCGGGAGAAAGGGAGAGAGCAGCTGAAGAGAGAGAGTGGAGAGTTCAGAATAAGCAGCTAGGGTTTCGGAGAGGGGTTATAAGGTGAAAGCAACGGACCCGATTGGAACCCTAAGATGGGCGGCCGAGATTAAGTCATAAGCGGATCCGGATCGCCTGACCCGGTTGGGTTGGGTTGGGTTGGGTCGTGGTTTTTGGGATGCCAGGTAGTGGGCTGCAGTAATGGGCCGGGATTAATTCAAGGATTTGGGCCATAATTATAACACACCTTATATTACAAATATTTAATTTACTTTATGTCTAGAATGGAAATAGTCCATTACGACATTATGAATTTTAATATGAGCTTTTTTAAAATTAAATTATCTTTATAATTTGGTAATTCTCTTTAACCGAATCACCCCAGGTGAGATGGGTTGTGATACCACCCGTCGTAAGATTCCTGTTCCTAGTTCGTTTTAATGACAACTTCAAACTGTCTAACATCTATTTGTAGAAGTTAAACAAATTATACAACTCCTTCAGTAACTATTCAGTATAACCTTGGTTAGTTTCCTATACTCATGACGTACGAGATATTTGATTTATAAAGATAAATTATTAAGCTCACATGTTGAATATATAAACCTTTATTTTATTAAGAACTTAAAAGATAATTTATTACATTAGTAATCTCCTTTTGGGAGGAAAAATCTTTTAGCATTTCACATAGAAGGCTTTCGCTCGAGAATACAAACACTCACTATTATAAACAATTATTACAATACACTCTTTTATTGTTGTTTTTCTTCTTCTTCTTCTTCTTCTTCTTCTTCTTCTTCTTCTTCTTCTTATTCTTATAATTATTATTATTATTATTATTATTATTATTATTATTATTATTATTATTATTATTACTTCTTATTAAACTCAAAGTTACTTAAATTATTATGAGAAAATAGAAGAAAATCTTCGATGTCTTTTGCTTCTTCTAACTCCTGAATTTATAAAAGTCTGATGGACTTGAATTCGAACTTTTCATCTCTTGTAATTTTATTAACATCATCGCTTACGTCAGTTCTTGCATTATTGTCCTCTGCTAGCTGGCGAAATTTTTTCTTTGCAGAAGCACGTTCTTTGGGGTTCCGAAGATCACATGATCCCTTTATTATTATTAGGGGACCTTTTACTTTTTTGGTTTATGTGGTTGTAGGGCAAAATGAGTTTTTGGTTGTCCCTAACCACTTGGCTTGTTATGTTTGGATTTTGTACCAAACTTCGGCTCCATCTGATTTGAGTATTATGAACAGATTTTATCCGTCTATCTCCAGACGTGGGCGGGCGAGTTTCTCTACTCCCCAGTAGTTTGTTACTCCATGGAAGAGCTCTCTTTCACTTGAACAGATCTTCTGCGAATTCTGTTGTGTTTCTTATCATCATATTTAACATAAAAAACCCATTCACCATATTTTAAAAGAATTTGAATGGGAACTTGAATTTGTCCATCTCTGTGAGACAGAACCAAAAATCCCATGCCCTTCTTGTGAACATGTCAATTTCCATGAGTGTTATTACTAATGGAACTCCTTCAAACGATGGTGCTTTGATTCTTTTCATTGCCTCAGTGTCTGGTCGTCTAAACTTGATGAAATAGAATACTTCATGCATTCCTTTTTCGACTGGTTTTGCTGTTGTGCGCTAAATAATTTTATTACATCACCCCGTGTGAGATATGGGTTATTTGCGTAGGTTTCGTGCACTACATCTTGTATCTATCTCGTATGTTGTGATATCTCCTAGAAATTTGGTGATCTTGTATGAACCGGTGATAAGCTTCGATATCATACTAGCATTTTATGTCTTGTGGATGAGATTTTGGCATCATCCACACTCTGGGGAATCTTCCATACACATCTACTAGACATTTAGCCGAATTAATCCCCACCCTGGTTATTAACTTCTCCCATCTTTGTTGATAAACCTGAAAATGAGAAGTTTTCAAAATCTTGAAAGTATCGATCTTAGATTTGCCTGTCTGTGGCTTAAGATCGATCTCATCCTCATTAACCCCTGAGGCAGTGGGTTGACTCGAAGACTCGGGATTTGACTCCATAGATTGAATTTTAGTTTGAGACAATTCATTTGTAGATGATTCCATCTTAACTATCATGGTAGGGGTATTTGAATCCCCTGCTACAGGTCTATAGCCCTGTACTCGAAGTGTCTCCTTTTACACCATTGATGATGTCGCCCAGAGAAGTGGCTTTATCATTATAGACCATAATTATTCATTGTCCTATAAACATCCTCGTATTCAATTGGAAACTATTTCTCGATCAGCTCGTTATAAACTTCAGTCTACCTATGCATTGGGGGTCAATACATCGAACTCACTTTGAGACATCTCTAGGTGTTCCTTTAGATGCCTCGACATTTTGAGGAATGAATCAATTTTTGATCCCTCCATCTCTTGTTAAGAAATCTGCAAGAATATTTTAATGAGATTTTATAACAACAATATCATAATCTTAATATTAAAATTCATCTTGCCATATAAGTAATCTAGTCTTTTCTATTTTAGATTCAATTTTTTATTTCAAAAATGGTTTAACCCTCGAATTATCAAATTTTAATGTGAACTTCTTGGATAGAAGAAATAAAGACCATTTCTTAAACACTTTTCTAACTGCAAAGAACTCCTTCTCATTGACATGTTATCGATTTGCCTCACTATTTGAAAATAGTCCGCTGTAATAACTGCATGGCACTTCACCCTTTGGCGTCACTTTCGTAAGAACAAAGGCCCACCAATAATCATTGGCATCTGTGTATAGATCCAGTTCATCCTCGTCGTTCGGCATTTCTAGTTTGGGAAGTGATTTGAAAATCTCCTTAAGCTTTTTAATCCTTTCATGGTGTTCCTTTTCCCATTTGAAATTGAAATCCTTCTTTTGTAGGGAACTGAACACCTTCCTGTAATGTGCCAGGTTATTTATAAACATCCCATCAAAATTAACACCCTCTAGAATACTTTGAAATTTCCTTTTGTCCTTGAGCATGTCTAGAAATCCTTGTATCTTTTCTAATATATTATTTTGTAGAATGATTTCCGAGGAACTCAAATTTCTTTGTAGCTATTACTGCCTTCTTTTATGAAAGCATTAATCCCTCATGTGGCAAACATATGAGAACATTTCTAAATATCTTAGATGATCTTTCATGTTATTTGATGCGATGAATATATCATCAATGTACACGAACATGTAATTGAAATAAACTTTAAAGAGATTATCCATCTTTCTTTGATATATTTAGTGTGCATTTTCTAGGCCCATATGCATAATATTCAAGATATAATGTCCTTGTGGTGTGGAGAAGGCCGTGAACTTCTTGCTTCCTTCTTCCATCTTAATCTGGTAAAACCCCGATTAGCAATCGAACTTGGAGAACACTTTTGCACTTTTAATGCAATTTCTGAATGTTCTCTGCTTGGAATATAATATCCATCGAATTCCAAGATCTTATCAAATACTTTATAATTAATAACTAATCTTGATTTTCTTCTTTTTATTTCTCCATGGTTGCGGACCAGGAACTCCAGACTGCTGTATGGAGAGACACCTAATTCGATTAACTTAAGATCAATGTGTTCCTCAAGTATTTGTTGCATATCCTTTCAATCTTCTTGATTCATTAAAATAGGTTTGTATCTAACAAGCTCGTTTTGTCTACCCAAAATGTGCTTGGCTTCATTAAATGCACTCTCAGTTCCTTGAAAAGAGATTGTAGCCACATCACTTCACAAGTAGCTAAGGTTAAGCTTCTGTATTCAGCTTCTGTGTTTGACCTAGACACAGTAGGTTGTTTTTTTGATCTCCAGGAAATAAGATTATCTCATGTAAAAACACAAAGTCCAGAAGTTGACCTTATATCATCAACATCAGAAGCCTAGTCTGCATCTGAGAAGGTTGTGATCCTAAAGTTGTTGCAGGCTGTCAATTTCAATCTATAATCCATAGTTTCTGCAATGTATCTCAAGTTCCTCTTTACATCTTTCTAATGTGAGTTAAGAGAGGACTGCATAAACTGGCTTACTTTATTCACGGCATAACAAATATTAGGCCTGGTCATGGTGAGGTGCTGAAGAGCTCCAATTATTTTCTTGTATTGATTTAGATTAGGATGGATGAGAAATCATAGAAGTAGAAAGACTATTTGCCCTCTTTATACAACCCTATGTAAAATGTCAGCAACATAATGTTTTTAACTAAGGAATAAGCCATCAGCAGTTTGAGAAACTTGAATCCCAAGGAAAAAATTGAGAGTGCCAAGGTCTTTGATGGAAAAATGAGACCTGAGCTGTTGAACAAAGAGGTCAATTACCTTGATGCGACTGCCTGTGATGATGATATCATCAACATAAGCCATTACCAGGAGGCAAGATGCATTAGAGTGTTTGAAATAAAGAGATGTATTAACTTGAGAGACATGAAAACCCAATTTGAGTAAAACATCAACAAACTTGTTGGGCCAGGCCCTTGATGTCTGTTTAAGGCCAAACAAGGATTTGTGCAGCTTAAAAACAAAAGGAGGGTTGGATACTTGCTCAAAGCCAACAGGTTGCTCCATATAAAGCTCACAGTCAATATTCTCCATTGAGGAAAGCATTGTCAACATCAATTTGTCTTAATGTCCATCCAATGGTCAAGGCAAGAGAAAGAATAACACTGATTGTTCATGGCTTAATGACAGAGCTAAATATTTCAGTATAATCCCATTCTGGATCTTGATTGTAGCCTTTAGCAACAAGTCTTGCTTTGTGCCTAAAAATATCACCATTGGGGTTCCTCTTGAGCTTAAACACCCATTTGCAGCCTATGATTATCCTTTTAGGAGGCACAGGAACCAAACTCCATGTTTTGTTGATATTCATCCTACATAGCTGTCTTCCAGGCTAGGATAGCCAAGGCCTCATGGGCAGCGTGAGGCTCATCAGCCTCTAAATCTGTGGTAAGTAGAACCTTAGGTTCGTGAATTCCAGCCTTTGATTTTGTGATCATCTGATGTGTATCAGCAACTTGATGAACAATATTAGGAGCAACAGGAAATGCAGTAGAATGAATATTGTCAATTGGAGAACTATGGTACTACTGCCCCTAGGAATAGATGAAGTAGAAGGTGTATAAGATGTGTTCATGGCAGGAGAAGAGTGTGTTGGTGTATGAGGAGGAGAATCGTGTGCTGACATAGGAAGAAGCCTTGGTATAGTGAGTAAAGGAGTCACAGGTGTGAGTAAAATAGGAACAGTAGCTGATGAAGAGCTATTTTTATAATAGGGAGACTTAGATTCCTCAAAAACCACATGTCGGGTAATTATTATTTTCTTTGAAGGTAGTAAGACCTTGTAACCTTTGTGATAGAGATTGTAGCCTAGAAAGACAGTAGAAAGGCTTCTTGGTTCAAGTCTGTGAGTATTATAAAGCCTGAGTAGGGGATAGCAAAGGCAACCAAAAGTTCTTAGAAGGTGATAATCAGGTTTTTGGCCAGTTAGAACTTCTAGAGGTGTTTTATCGTGTAGAAGTTGGCTAGGTAACCTGTTAATGAGGAACACAACACTTGTAAAGGCTTAATCCCACTATAAGAGGGGAATTTTGGACTGAGATATGAGGGATATTCTTACCTCTACTATTTGTTTGTACTTTTTTTCAGTCAAGCCATTTTGTTGTGGGGTATAAGGGCAGGATACTCTGTGTTGGATTCCACACTGAGCAAGAACAGGTCTTAAGTCAAGAATTCTCCTCCTCCATCAATTTGTAAGGTTTTGATCTTGCAATTAAACTGATTCTCAATCAAGGCCTTAAAGTGTAGAAAGGCTGACTCGGTGTCTGATTTTTATTTCAAAAGATAGAACCAAGTGAACCTTGTGAAGTGATCAACAAAACTAACATAATATCTGAAACCAGAGTGGGAGGTAGTATGAGCTGGTCCCCAGAGATCACTATGCCATAGATCAAAAGGATGATTATAAATGGTAATGCTATCAAGGAAAGGCAGCTTATGTTCTTTAGCTTCAAGACATGTAGAACATAAGGAATCAACTTTATTATCGATAAAAGGAACATTATAATGTTTGAGTGCCCTCTTAACAATATCAAGAGAGTGGTGACCCATCCTAGAGTGCTAAGTGGCTAAATCTAGGCCTTTAATTATTCTAACTGAAAGAGATGAAGGGTGATGTAGACTGGAATTGAAGGTGCTGAGGGTTGATGGTAAGGGCTTAAGTGTGTTGTTGAAGGTGAAGACTTTAGAGACCATCTTTAAGATTCCCTTAGAGTATTGTTTCTTTTTTGCTAAACCCTTCACAAAACACACAAAAGGATGAAATTCAAAGAATACTTGATTATCTTAAGAAAACCTTGCCTCACTTATAAGATTTTTGGTTATAGCAGGAGTATGTAAGAGATTGTTTAAAAGAAATGAACATGGATTTGTTTGTGGAGGAGACATTGTCACTGAAGAACCAAAATGAGCAATATCCATATTTGCTCCACTAGTTGTCTGAACCCTGTCATGGCCTTGGTAGTCTGATACCATGTTCAGATTTCCAAAATCATAGGTAAGATGGTTTGTAACTCCTGAATCTGGATACCATACACTATCTTGACTGCTTTATGATCTTGTATTTTTAAACTAGCCATGTGAGCAGAGGGAGAGACATTATTACTTGACTGATTGTTGTTGTATGATGTAGAAGACTAGTTCATGTCAAATCTATAGTAGCATTTGTCTGCAGTGTGGTTACTGTAACCACGGATCTGGCATTTAGGCCTACTAATATCAGAAAATCTACCTCTAGGACTATTTATAGCTTCTCTTGAATAAGAACCTCTTCCTCTAGATGAGTTGTTTATGCCTCTAGCACTTTGATTGTTAAATCCCCTTTTACTTGCCTGATATTGAGTGGCTAAATTTATAGAAAAATATGAGCTTTCTGTGCCTACAAGCTAATTCCGGTTTTCAATTATCTCAATCCGAATTTCATAAGAGAGCAAGGCTGCAAGCTTTAGACCTGGTAGTGAGAGACACAATGACAAGATCATATTTAGGTCCAATCCCAGTGAGTAAGTGCAGCACTTGATCTGTTTCTTTAATGCCTTCATCAATAATAGCAATCATGTTACATATGTATTTGACCTTTTTAAAGTAGTATCTGATAGACAAGTCTCTCTTTTTGAGAGTTAGGAGCTGTAATTTCAATTGAATGACCTTAGCAGAGCTCTGAGTGGCAAAGGACCCTTTTAAGGCATCCCAGATTTGTTTAACACTTCTTAATCCAATAGCTGTTACAAGAAGATTTTCTGAAAATGATGACAAGAGCCAAGATGCAATTAGCTGGTCTTGTTTGATCTAATTAATGTAGGTTGGATTTAACCTTGGTGTTTCACCATCTTTCCCTACATTGAATCTTCAAGGAAGATAATGTCACCTGTAATGTAGCCTTCTAATCCTATGTCATTCGTTCCCAAAAATTCCAGAAAACCCTCCTCGCTAGTCGACATCAGCACACCGCCGCACGACCGCCCTGCAGCCGATTGCTAGGAGAGAAAGACTTGAATCTCACGACGAGTGTAAGGTATCAACAAACAAAATCGTTTTGATTGTGGAAATATATTTGTAAATTTCTAGGGTTTAGTTTTATGATTTGGTTCAGCTTTTACAATTTCCTAAGAAGTTCACCCTTACAATTTCTAGGGTTTAGTTTTACAATTCGGTTATTTTTTTCTTTGCTGCTGTTTTTTTTTTTGAAATTCGCTGCTGTTTTTTCTGAAATTTGTTGCTGTTCCGATGTTGCTGCGGTGCTGTTTTTTGCGTTTTGCTGAAGTTTCCTGCTGTTCTGATGTTGCTGTGGTGCTTTTTTTGCTGAAGTTTGCTGCTGTTGTTTTGATGTTGCTGTGGTCGTGGTATTTTGATGTTTCTGTTTTTCTTTGCTACTGTTTATTTTTGAAATTCGTTGCTGTTTTTTGTTGAAGATTGCCTCTATTCCTGTTGTTTTTATGTAAAATTGTGGTTGTTTGTTTTCTCCTATGATCTGCAATTAAGACCATATTTTTAATTTGTAAAATTGTAATTTAAGACAGGGATTGGGCTTGCAAATGGTTTTAATTTGTAAAACTCTTAAGTTAAGATGGAGATTGGGCTTGCAAATTCTTTCTTTTTCTGATGTTTGTTATTAATTGAAAACTTGGAATTGGGCCAAATAGGAATTGGGCTTGTGAATCAGCCCAACCGAAATTACAATAATAACCGACCGAACCGAGCCGAATTTTTCGGTTCGGTTAACTTTCGGTTTTGATGTCAATAAAATTCGGCTCGGTTAACTTTCGGTTTTGATGTCAATTTCGATTCGGTTCGGCCCGCAAAAAATACAGTATTTCGGTTTTCGGTTATTCGGTTCGGCTCGGTTTTCGGCCGAACCGACCGAATGCTCACCCCTAATTATAGGGGTTGCAGTCATGAAAGCAACTAATAATAAGAGAGTAAATACAAAAGCTTTAAAGAAAAGGAAGGATCAGTTGTGCTCTAGTACCATAATAGAAAAACACATGCAATGTGCAGAGAAAGAAAAGAAACATATTGCTAGGTTTAGCAAAGAGCAGCTATTTTTCATTGAATTAATTCATACATCATAATGTGACTATTTATACAAGTCATTGTGTTAAAATACAAGCTTGCCCTTACCTGTTTGTTGTTTCATTATGAAGCCATGCATACGTGGTTCTAAATCAAATGACTCTTTGTCCTCTAGTTGATATGAGCTGTCACCAGTTGGCTAAGGAAGTGTGTAGATTCTGTTAATGTTAACAGCTCCGTTTATTAGGTCTCGGTGATCCCAAGGAATAGCTACACGTGTACTAGGTCTAAGGTGTTGTAGTGTGCAGCAGCCATATAAATGTGTGTTGTATGTTTTCTGAGAATGTAACCTGGAAATAATCTGCAACAAAAGAGCTCTTACCTTTATGCCATTTTTCTGAATTTTCACACATTGGAATAGTCTAGATCATCCAGCTATGACCTAACCGTACAATAGGATAAGAATGCGAGCTATATTCCTTTTCTACCATTATGCATGGTAATCTGCTACTGCTGGTGCATGGCCATGTTCTTGTGCACATGCTGATACGTTTTTGTCTTCTACCGTGGAGGGATCTGCTGCTGGTGCATGCTTGCATCTCCATGCACATGCTAACTTGTTTTGTCGTTTTTAAGTTTTATGGGCTCAATTATCGATCAGGTCACATGCGATCTTTGTTCTCCTGCCCTGATCCTAATCCCGCCTTTGAATGATGGAGTGTCTGACAGGCGAAGTGTCATAAATTTGTAGTATATTCAAAAAAAGATGTTCTGTGGTTCAGAATTCCTAGCTAAAGAGATGCCGAGTCGAGTTTCGTAGTCATAAGGCTATTTGTGGCTTCCGCCAAATAATAGTTGGGTAGTTATAAGGGAGAACAATAAGAACTGGTGCTCAATCGGTTGAATTTCTTTTATTATATGTTCCACCGCATGCTTCGTCGTTTGTGAAAGTACTTGAAAGTGACGAGTTGCAGTTGTTGCTTTTCATCATTCATGAAAATCGTGTTTGGCAAAATCTACGTGCTTATGGATTACTTATGCATGTTTCTTGAGACATTGATCATATTCCGCATGCACGAGAAAAGAGAATCATTTATATATTTTCAAAAATTGCATTCCCTAACCCTTCTCCTCGAGTTTCACCCATTTTCTAAACAAAATTCTCAAATGTCAAAGTTAGCAAGATAAGGAATTTCTTCCAAGGAGTGACCTGTCACATAGAAGCATTTTATGAATGGGATTCCACTCGTATATTAAGTTGCAATTTTCTTTATACATGCAATGTAGTTATTTTGACTTTCGTGTATAAGTTTTAGTTGGACTGATAATTGTGAGTTTCACTTTATAATTATTTCATATAAAAGTATATTATCTATTTTGGGATGTAACAGTCCATGTGTATGTCTTTTTAGCTTAGATATTGTAATCATTGGAGTTGTTGAAGACTTGAACATGAAATACAAAATATAAAAAAATTGTTATCAACTTTGTTATACAAAATAGTTAGAGATTCACCAAATTTAGGCATGATTGTTGAGAGCTCAATGTATGCATGGCTAAATCCTCCAGGAGTCTAAGAAGGGAGATCAAGAACTGAGATGTACGAATTTCTTTGCTTGAATAGATATGTTGAAAAGTAAATTATAAACCCATATCACATGGCCCAGGCAAAAGAAAAGAACACATGTAATAGAGAGCGACCTGATAAACCCAGATCGCCTGGTCATAAACTGCTTAACAACCTCAAGAAGAGTGCAGTGCCAGGTCGCACTGTTGGCGACCTGGTGTTGAGCGCAATGCCAGGTCGCATGATTAGTGACCTCTCAGGTCGCACGTTAGGTAACTCAAAGGTCGAGCGTACTACCAACAATGAGTGGCAGATAAGGACTACCTACCCGACGTCAGCTGATGGCGTCAGCCCCAATTCAGTACATCCAGCTGTTAGGATGTACTGTAGCAATAGTAACCACATGATTTGAATTAATGTACTGTAGCAGTTCTAGCCACATATTTTAGGGTTACCTTTACTATAAATAGTGGCACATTCCCTGATATAATTATGTAGAAATGAATGAATGAAATCTGGGCGAAAAGTTAAAAATAAAATATCTCACATATATGTTCTTCACTTTCTTTCATGGTATCAGAGCAGGTTTTTACCTAGCTCTGAACACCTCTTTTCCCTCTTTTCTCGTCTACTTCTTCCCTGCCCTTATATCTGATGGAGGGTATCACACCTCCACATCAGGAGGCTCAAGCGAGCTCTCACGCAGTATTTCAAAACACTTCTCCTTCTTCTCAAAGCTCAAACTCAACTATCCAGCTGCAAAATCAGCTCATCTCTGTCAAACTAAATGACTCAAATTATCTACTTTGGAAAATGCAAGTTTACACAGCCGTCAGAGGGTACGGGCTTGAAGGCTATCTTACTGGAGAAATCAGACCTCCACCGCAGTTCACTGAAGGGTCAGTTAACCCAGAATTTCTGCTCTGGGTCTGTCAAGATCAATTGTTAGCATCTTGGCTTCTCTCCTCTCTTTCTGAAAGTCTGCTTACCATGATGGGTCCGTCAAGATCAATTGTCAACATGTTTTTATCTGTAAGCGCATTAATTGCTTCTCAAATCGAGCCTTCATACAGTTTTGGCTTACGAGATCTTGTGATGAATCATGTTAAAGATTTTATCTTCACACTTTTGAGAAGTATGATGAACGTCCAATGATTTTGTCACTTTTTTTTTTGAGCGCATGTCGCATTGCATGTTGTCACATCTTTCTTTTGGTTATTTGTGCCAATGCATGTTGTGTAGTCTTTTGGGAGGTATGATGAACATTCACCTTTCAAGTTATTCTGATTTTGGTTCATGAGATGTTCAAATCAACAATGTCTCAAAATAGAAGATTATGCCGAGAGAGTTTTATAGTAATTATCCAAAAGCCAAATCCTAAACAAACTAAATCTACCAAAATATAAAATGTCTTTTGGGATAAAAGGAACTAATAAACATTAAACCATCTAAGCCAATGCAGTCTCACTGCCATCATCAACACCATAGACGACGACATCATCATCTTCTTCATGACTCTGGAGAGGAAGAAGTTGTTGAATGCAATCTAACAACCAACAATGTCAAATGCAGAATTCATGATTATAATAATGAATATTGTAACTTGAGGAAAGAAAACATGATTTGATTTGTAGACACCAAAAGATGCTCCTGCAAAGTTTACCTTGTTTGGCAATGTCTTCGACCAAATAGACGCATTTTCTTCATCTTATTATTTAAGGAAGGAAAAAAAAGAGTTAGATAAATGTATAATCAGACACTTCTAAATATTATCCAAAAAAAAGATATATGAGAACATATTGACTGTTTAGTCTACAATATTAGATAGATATTAATTTGTTAAACTCTTTTGTTGTTGTTGTTGTCAATGGTCGACGTTGCGAATACTTTGTTGGGCCAGATTTACTTTAAATGTGTTAACATACAACACCACAGTCATCATCCAGCTAGACACACGCCTCAGCACAGTAGTAAGAAGGCTCATGCATGAGCATGCAGCACAACTGGACAAAAGAACAGTTGTGCTCCCAGCCAGCTGTTGTAGCCGTTTGCTAGGGTTTAGGAGATTTAGTTTTGTCCCTTTGTATGAGCCAATGATCCATGTACACGTAGGGCTCCTTCTAGATTATTCCTAATGCTATTTAATAGCTCCTTGCATCTGTAGCCGATCATCATCTGAGAATGAACCCTAAAGAGGATAATGTCACTTTTAGCTTTTCATTTCCAACTTTATATTTTCTGTTTTTGTCATGTTGATTTATTTAAAATGGTATCAGAGCCATGGTTATGACCAATCACTTTCAACCTACAAAAGTTGTCCACCAGAAACAGCCTTTAATTTATTAGCCTTGAAATTTTACCCCTGAAAATGATTACTAGGAAGACTTGAATAAATCCTCCTAATCATGTATTAACAAAGAGATTGTTGACATGTGATATTTGGTTTTTGACGTGACATAAAAGTTTGTAGTTAGAAATATGTGAGTGGTGAATAGTGAGATTTGAGGTAAGTTTTAAATATTATAAGAGTATGAAAGAATTTAGATAAAAAGATTTCAATTAAGCTCTTTTGCAGTCCTTGTGGGGTTTGAATTCCACCATTGTTTATGTCTTGTCAAGGACCTGGTCACTCAAGAAATCTTGCTCAAGGGCATTCTTAAAGTAGAATTGTACCACTTCAACCTTCAAAACCACAAGATTGACAATAAAATTCCAGGTGAACGAGCTTCTCAGCCTTTTTCTTTTTCTGCTAAAATAAATCAGTGTTCCAATCTTGATATTTGGCATCAAAGACTTGGTTAGACAATGTTGAAAGAGTCCTCGGGGATTGTAAAACCACCATCACCAACAATTTAGTCACAATATATATACAATATCAAAAAACCATAACAAATATCTTAAATACAACATCCATGTACCGATCACCATAACATTTCAAAACCACCATCACCAACAATTTAAAAATTTTCAAAACCACCATCATTTTTTAAACAATCTAAAAGCCATTACTGGAGGGAAGAAACCTCCTGGTCGGTACTATACACCATGTCATCAGCGACTTCTACCCACCAATCACAACATCAATCAATCGCAACATGCATATCATATCAACAAACCATAACATACTTACATTAAATACAACCGATCACCACGACATGTAAAAATCACCATCACATACACTTTCAAAGATAATTACATAATTTAACCCTAATTACAAATCAAACTATAATTAGCCCTAATTTAACTCAAATATATGTAATCGAACCAAATTTATAAATAATACAAATTAAACCATATATTAAACCCTAATTACATATTTAGACCCTAAGTATTTACTAATAACTTAATTAGCCCTAATCTAATGCAAATATATATATAATCAAGCTCAATTTATAAATAATTATAAATTAAATCCTATATTAAACCCCAACTGCATAATTAAACGCAAATTCCTAATTAAACTCAAATTATATAACAAGTTCTAGTTTCTATCCTAATTATAAATTAATGACTAAAACTAACCCTAGATAATACCTAATTTAACTTAAACTCTAAAATTAATCATAATTCTAACCCTAAAACTAACCTTAAGATTTTATCGATTACAACAAAAAAAAGAAAAAAGAAAACAGCTTACCTTGGGCGACGACAGTGGACTATCGATGGGCTGGACGGAGTGAGCAAGCTATATGGAGGGTGGCAGCGGCCGGAGAATCGACGACGACGGCTAGAGAAGCGACTCGTGGCTAACGGCTCGTGATGGAGCTTTTTTTTCTCAGTGGAGTTTTTTTTTTGTTGTTGTTGTTGGTTTCTGCATAATGAAAGCAGTGGGGTGTCCCGCTGCTATTTTTAGGGCTGGGACCGAGGGCCATTATTTCCCCTCGAAAAAATGAGTGGATCGCTTTCCCCTCAGGTGTTTTTGAGTAGATTCTAGACCCCATCGATTCTTTTAAATTTAAAAATAAAAAATAGAAAATACGTATTTATCGATCAATTACTATTTTTCGTGTTTCTAAAATAGCAAAACCCAACTCGTGGTACGTTCACAAAAATAACAACGCTTCACTAATTTACGTTTCCGATGGAACAAGTCAATTGCTCGTATTGTGAATATTGTTGATCGAATTACACGACACGTGTAAATACGTACATGCTCGGTGATATCTTTCTAGTAAAACCTAGTTGAAATCATCTTCCGTGACTAAAATTATATGATGTGGTTTATTTTTACGCAATTATATTTTTTAAATAAGTTTCAATATTTTTTTAATTAAAAAAAAATGAGTTCCCTCGATTTTTTCAATGGGAAAATATAATCGGTACATTTGCCCTCGTTAAGCCTTTGGTAATAATGGGGGCAACATTGGTGTCGTGTTTTCGAAAAAATTAACCGAAAGTATTAACTCTCCCTCGCAAATTTCACGAACAATTTTTTTTCTAGGTTTTCCCAACGGTAAAATACTTTTTTTTTCTATTTTTGTTGTGATTGCCTCTCACACAACCCAACGGTGGAGTGCTTTTCAACCGAATGCATCCAAGCTACATATCTCCCAACTACTTCCTCCATCTAATTTTATCTGTCGTGATTGACAATTTCACGCAGATTAAGAAAGATGATTGGTGTTATAATTATAGGTATCAAATTACCATAATGCCTTTTTATTTAGAAAAACTAAAAGTATAAGTAACATTAAATTCTTAATGGGAACTTAAAAAGTAATAAGATTCTCATTTAAAAATGTAAATGTGGCAAATAGAATGAGATATAAAAATTTCTAAAATACGACAAATAAAACGGGATGGATGGAGTACTAAATTACCGTTAAGCCCTTGCATTTGTATGGTCACTCCTATGAATCCAATAACAAAAACATTTGTCTCATCTCAATTAACCTCAACAGATCTCACTATATCACCCGCCAGTCCAACGGCCAAGATTAATTTAACTCATATTTATTTTTATCTTGTGCTCTTCCGGTCACTTCCGAAAAGTGTGTGGGGCCTAGAAAGCCTTTTCTTAGCTCCTAAAAAAATTGCAATTTGTTCGCCGAGCAAAAAATTAGTGAATCGGGTCGTTTCTTTGGCGACGGACCGAATACATAATCTTCATCCGGCGAAAAAATTAATGTATTAATGCTTTTTTCTTACAGTCCGTTACTTCGAAATCCCAAGTCGGCGGATTACTTCATTGATATCAAGGCCTTGTCTTAAATAGAAATTTGATTGCCATGTCTCCGTACGAGGAGATCAAGCTTAGTGTTGCACCTTACACGATGCTTAGGACCGATATCTTTGAGAAATTTCTCGATTATTTTTCACTAACTTAAACATGTCATTAAAAAAAATAAACCCATTTAGAGCATGTTATAATGCTAGCGCGATTGGCTATTGTCGATGTGGCTTGAACGTGCCAAATATCGAGGTGGAATTTGATAATGGCAAGAATCGGACGATACATGGGTCGAATTCTATGATGAGAGTTGGTAAAGATTTAGCATGTTTTGTGAGGAAAATCCAGAGCATTTGGCTTAGATCTGGTCGTATCAGATGATGTGGATAATTTGTTGGTGTTTGCACTTTGTTTTAGTTTTTCATTGTACTCTCAAAGTCAAAGGATCGGGGTTTCTATGGTGCCTTTATGGCACCATTCCCATTTAGTGGGTGCATTTACAACTATTAGATCAATTTTAGATTTTTTAGATTAAGAGATCTATGGTTGTAAATGCAGGGGCCGAGAGACATGGTGCCCTTAAAGGCACCTTAGAATTTTCCCAAAGGATAACATATGGTACCTTTTTTTCACTTTAAACTAACATGTAGTAACTGTAATGTTACTATTTAGGTTTGATCTTATGTTGTACAAATAAGCCAATAACCTTATTATTTGCTCATTAAGGTTGAAATCACATTTCAAGCAATATGACTCTTTTACTACAAACACATCCAACAAAAAGTAAACGGAGCTATTTCAGTACTGGGGTGATTACAGAACCCACCCATAGAGTTTAACTTAATTACAATAGACTCCACTTATCTTTTAAAATTATAAAATTCCTAGTGTATTTACAATCACTCTTGGAGGCTTGTAATAGACTTCATTTATCTTTTTAAAATTACACAAACCCTAGTGTATTTACAATCACTCCCGGAGGCTTGTAATAGACTTCATTTATCTTTTAAAATTACACAAACCCTAGTGTATTTACAATCACTCCCGGAGGCTTGTAGTTTGTATCAAGTGGGTATTTTGAAAGATAACAAGGATAAATTTCGGGGTCAATTTTGTAATTAACATTTGGGATAGTTACAAAAACCACCTTGAGGTTCGGGGTATTTACCTAAAAAAATCGAGATATTTTGAAAATGACATTAAAAGGAAAAAAATTTGTTTAAGTTTGATTTGTTTTATTTTTTCCCTATTTATAAGAACAGCCATATTCATAAATATTACAATTATCACACTGCACCTTTAATTTTAATTTTAAATAAGAATCAAACTTCCATTAATTTTGTTTGTTTTGTTTTTTGTAATTGTCCCTTAAGAACGTTTTATTATTTGTTGAAGTAAATGTTACTTGCACTGACTTGATGTTTCTTTATCGAGTCTAGCTATTATTATTATCATTATTTTTCAGTTGATTTTTAAATCGAATTGGCTGCAGTTATTTGCGTCCTGAGACTGCTCAAGGTATTTTTGTAAACTTCAAGGACTTGTACTACTACAACGGCAACAAGCTTCCGTTTGCAGCTGCACATATTGGTCAAGCTTTCTGAAATGAGGTCTCATATGCTATCCATAATGATTTTATCGTTGCGTGCTTTCTTTGTGTATTTTCTTAATATAGTATACAAGTGTAGCTCATGCCAATCTATCATTTTTTTTCTTTGTGTATTTTCACACATTAATTGATAAATAAAAAAAAAGCGAAATCGGGCATGCATATGAAAGTTTGAGATGGTTCACTATGTTGCGGACTGTTGGGATGCTGAAATTGAATGCTCGTATGGTTGGATCGAGTGTGTTGGTATTGCTGATAGACCAGCATATGATTTGAGAGCTCACACTGTAAGATTTCTTGTGAAATTTTCAAATTCATGTGGTGCTTATACAATTTGGCTCCTCACGTCGATGTGGTAAATACATTTTCTGGTTTCTTATATAATGTGTTATATATATATATATATATATATATATATATATATACACACATATTTTATGCATTGTTTGTATATAGATGATGTTTAGAATTTAGACTCTTAAATCCTTACACAATCATGGACTTTCAGAATCCAATTTTAAGTTCGGGTCGGTAAAAATCCAAACCAAACGTGCCCTATGACTAGGGTTAGGTGAGAGCACGTGAATGATCATCTATGAGTCTGGTAATGTATGTGTAGATTCCGTTTTTTGTGACCTAGGGACAAATATACATTTTGTCAACCTCAATGTTTTATTTCAAGTTTGCCTTTTGTCTTTATGTTTATTTTTTTTACTGAATACCTTTGCCAATTGGTGAAAGGAAATCTCTCTTTCTGTTCCCACCCCCACCCCCGACCAATGAATCTAACCATCGTTAATTTCAGGCCTCAGCAATCTTGATTAAGATAGGAAGTAATGGTGTTGATGCAGCTGGATGTTCTGAAACCACTGTCGAGATTAAGATCAAGATGTTGGATTCTCAAACTTTCACATTGCGAGTGGATAAATGCGTAATATATTTCTCTTCTGACCTTATAATACTCAAAATGGTTACAGTGTATCTAATCTGAGCTCGTTTTAGTTTTCTATGTTCATTTTTCGAGTCGCTACCATTTAAAGGTTAGTTAGTAACACCTCTGAGAAGGAAAAAACGAGTTACTTGTCAACTTCACTCCCTTAAATTGATGGGTTATAGATATTCACAAAAACCATCTTTTAGGTCATGGGTCAAAAAATTTCACTTAATAAAAGACTTTCTATCTTCTATAAACTTTATAATTGTTTTCATTTTTTTGATTATATTGTTATCAGTGTAATGATTATAAATGGCAGTGCATTTATATTATTACCATGTACTGATGGGAAGAGGTGTCTTCGAGGTCAGGGGTTGCCCCAAGTTCCTTTTTTTCTCCTTTCCTTTTTTGTTTATTTTTTATTCTGTCGATGATGGGATTTTAGTATTATTATTATATGAAATGATGTGTGCTGAAATGATGGTGGCAGGTCAGTTGGATTATTTATATTGAAGACCAAGAGTGTGTAAATATATTGTATCCCTTATATGATACTGAACCAAGAAACTTGGTCTGTTTTATTTTTCATTTTTCTTTAATGTGCTGCGTCTTTTCTCTCAGATAATTGGCAGCAATCCCGACGAGCAGTAGAAGATGTTTGGCAGGCATTTTGAGATGGAGGATGAGCTTATTATCAAGATTAGTCGAAACTCACTTGACGCTCTAAAAGAAAATTACGCGGTTTGTATATTCTGGCCTCGGTGTTTAGGGTATTTACAAAAATTACTGATTTCTAATATTTTGATATAAATTTGTTTTCATACTTTTCTTAAATATCTTACGAATTGGCTAATTTATGGTTTATATGTAACTTATAAATATTTTTACTACAAATTATTCAGGACTTATCTATTGAATTTCGTAATAGCTTATCTCAAAGTGTCTTTTAGTGTAGCTTCAAATCTAATTACTATTTACTTAAAACTTTCTGATCTTTAAATAATGCTCGCCCACAGAAATGAGAAATAATGACTGTAAAAGACCATATACATTGGACAGGTTAATGCAAGCAAATAAATTGTGTGTGGATTTTTGTAACTTGTCTCCTAGTGTTGTATTTATTCAAGCTTGAAATTTCAGTGTTGTTAGGTAATTTAATGAGTTGTTTACTTTTATTGATCGATCATTATTTTAAAGCAAGTAATTGGTGCATGTACATAGAGTTAGCTTCTTTCATATGTGATGATATATTTAGTTKATTCTTCAATTTACTCTCTATTTAATACATCTTTACTCTTCTGATGATATATCTGACACTCTAATTGRTTCTAKTTATACTTTTATATTAATTCTTGTTCGCTATTGTAACATATAATAAGTTCTTTTAAGATTTGAAATAACAAAGCTTAATCATATATAGTATTGTTATGGACTTATTTGAAGACTTTATTGAATAAAATGTATCATCATGGTTTCTTACCCTGGAAACCTGGGGCGAATCATATTATGACTTACTAATAAACTGCTAGTTTTCTTTTATATATCTTGAGGTTATATAATGGGCCCGTACCACTTATGATTAATCTGGTTGGCTGTGCTGCTTTCTCATACCCTTGGATGCAGGTACACTTGATTGGAATATATTGTGTTGAGGGATCTTTCTTTGTTGTATATGAGTACATCGAGAATGAAAACGTAAGTGAACATCTCCGAGGTTCAGGTGCGATATTAAGTATGTTAGTGTTTGTTGTTGTTCCTTTTTTTCTTTCCAGTTCTGTATTTAAGAAAAGTTTGTGTGGCTATGCGCAGATATTTGGTTAGTGAGGATTGGGTGTTCTCATTATACGGCTCGTGAATTTTGGTTGGTTTGGTTGAATTTCAGTCAGTTTGGCTTGGTTGGTAATTATGAGGGTGCACTGTGTATGTGATTTGAGCATCTAGACTTTTTTTTTAAAATTTTTTTATGGGGAACTGGATAAAACCAGGGAAGAAAAATATGCACACTTTCTATCTTCGGGGTTGAACTATTTTTTGCTATAGCTCAAGCATTTATCTTAGTTTTATGTATTAGACCTATTTAGCCGGGCTAGTTTTGATGTTGCTTGAGAGTCAGTCACAATATGGGTCGAGTCCCTTTGTGTGTGTTTTTTGGGAAGCAAGTGATATTTAGTATAGGATAATTAAGATGCGGTTTGATTTGCCTATTATGGGATTTTAGAGGTTTTGTGACCGTGCTAGTTGTGTAAGTTTTTTTATTGACAGGGCTGCTTCTTTCACTCCCTTTTTGGTTCTTTTTTTGCTTCCATTAATGGCATTCCAACACCTGTTACTTGTGAATTTATTTTTTATTTCCCCACTTTCTTTTCCAGTTTTTTACACTTGGGGTGGATAGTTGATATGGGCAGAAAATTAGGAAGTCGTGTTCTTTATTTTTATTTCTTTTTCTTTTTCGCCATTTTATTTTGCAGATTGAGCCAATTCCAAGTGGGAATCTGCCTCTTGGGTTTGATCCAAGTACATGCCTCCTGGGTTTGATCTAAGTTCTCTTCTTAATTAATCTTGCATATTCCAAAAAAAAAAGTTTGAGAATAAAACTAAATATAAAAAGAATGGGTTTAAGAGATATTGGAGAAAGTCTACCACCAGGTTTCAGGTTTTATCCAAGTTATGAAGAGTTGGTTTGTCATTATCTCTACAAAAAAATTGCTAATGAAGAGGTTCTAAGGGGTACTTTGGTGGAAATTGATCTTATATGTATGTGTGTGTGGTTGGGCCCAGAATGTTATGTATTTTCTATTGAATCAAGCTTTGATATGGTTTAAACATAATCTTGAATTGATATCTACAATTTTTAGTTCATCCTGTAAATTATGCCTTCATTCATGGGTTTTATAATATTATGATTTTTCCATATTAGCATGATCAAAGCATACACACATGCACAAGTTACTCATTTTTCATGCTATGAATTCTTTAATTATTATTTTCTGTGACGACAGCTTGTGCCGAAGCAATGGAGAGAAATGGGTCGTCGGAAGAAGAGGTTGATGTGAACAACAGTTTTGTAAACCCTCAAGCGGAGGATCGAGAGCTCAAAGGCCAGCTTTTATGGAAATACAGTTGTTATTTGGGCAGCCTCAAGCAGGAATTCATGAAGAAGAGAAGGGAAGCTGCCTAAGGAGGCTCGCCAACAGTTACTCGACTGGTGGAGCAGGCATTATCTTTTTCATGAAGACTTTATCTTTTTTTTTTTGATTTCATATAGTTGAATAAAAAATATTATTGTATTAATATTAGTTTTAGTTTGCCGTGTATTAGATTTTATTAAAATTTGGTGATATAATTAATATAATCACGGTATTTATTATTATTGATTTTGGTGTATTCCTGCTTTCATTTCATTTTTTTTAAACTTTCTAGAAGGTAACTTTTCTATAACCGTTCTAGCAATGGACTTTCCAAAACGGTATTTTTAAAAAATCAATCTGGAAAGTATAACTTACCAGAACGGTATTTCAAAATACCGTTCTGAAAAGTCTCTCTTTCCAGAACGGTATTTCAACTTTTCAGAACAGTATTTTGAAATACCGTTCTGAAAAGAGAGACTTTTCAGAACAGTTTTCTGAAAATACCGTTCTGGAAAGTCGCAATTTCCAGAACGGTATTTCAAAATTCCGTTCTGGAAAGAGAGACTATTCAGAACGGTATTTTGAAATACCGTTCTGAAAAGTCGCGATTTCCAGAACGGTATTTGAAAAAACCGATCTGGAAAGTGGCGGATAAGTATAGGATGGTACCATTCTAGAACAGAAAAATTATTTCTAGAACGCCTTTTTTTTTACCCTTCTAGGAAGTCTGCCAATCCAGAAGGGTAAAAAAGGCGTTCTGGAAAGTCTGCCTATCCAGAACTATGTCACTACAGAAGGTACAGAAAGGCGTTCTGGATAGGCAGAATTACCCTTTTGGATATGCAGTTTCTGCACTAGTGACTCGTGCAGTCACTGGTTCAAATTCTTGCATCGACTGTCACGCCCCGCGTGAAAGGGGCAACGTGAGCCAGACAATTGATGGTGGATTGTGGTATGAATGGCTCCAGATAGTTACGGTAGAGTTACGCTCATATCCCCTTCCAAGTTCAGGCAGGCCGACCCAATTAAATACGGGGAGTTTGTCGCTATTCATGGAATTGACGGTGAAGAGGGGACTAGGCCATCCCTACCCAAACCTGGTCGGGAACTGGAGTCGTTCCCCTGAGGAGCCCAAGGCAGGGCGAAACCAGTACATTGTCACAGAATAAAGGCTGAGCTTCTGGGGAGAGGTGCCGCGCGAGCCTTTGGAATAACGTTAAAAATTTTAGGCCCGTGACAGATTCAGACAATAGACCCTTTAACCAAATAACTTCTTTAAAAGACTCAGTTAACGCAACATATTCAGCTTCAGTAGTAGATAAACTAACAATAGGTTGTAACTGAGACTTCCAGCTAATACAAAAGCCACACAACACAGTGTCGTTTCCCTTTTCTGTTTATTTCCTTCGTTTTTTATGAGCCACGAACCTGTAACCCTCTAGCGGTGATTTTTCGGAACTCGGATAGAAAAGACCCAATCAACCACCAGGCAGCGTCGGAACAGGCTGGGCCTCTGTCCCGTCAGCTTCTTTGTGTCGCCGACGGTTTGTTGCATCAATAAAAATAGGATACCCTGAGTCGATGACTCTTGGAGTTCCCCGTTTCAATTCTGGCCGGAATTCTTCTTTTGCATAAACAACCGCATCTCGTTTATCAAAAATATTTCTCAATGTCCCGGCTTTTCACGAAACGTGAGAAGAATATGATTAATCATCTGCTTCCAGAAGAAATTAAAGAATTTCTTGGTAATCCTACAAGATCGCTTTGTTCTTTTTTCTCTGAGGGGGCTTTCTATAATTCCTTGTTTTTTGATTTACGCTTTGGTATATTAATTGCTAATAATAATTAATTAGTCTCTGATCGTTTAAAATAGTTGACTTGCAGATTTCGGGTCGGGCTGGAGCTTGCTGCTGGTAAAATGGTCGGGCTGTGAGGATTGTTGTTGTTGCATACAAGCTGTCGAGGGCTGCACTGTGGCTATTCGAACGGTGGGATGAGAGTTGAAGAAGTAGAGTGGCTAATTACGGACAGCAAGCTATTGTCCGGGCCGTTAGCGAAGTTCGACGAATATAAAGACGCTTTCGTTGTGATCAAACCGCTGGTACCAGATGATCAAGCGACCACAATAGTGTATCAGAGCGTTCGTCATCCACCGCTCTGGTGGATTTGGGTCCCTACGTGGGATCCTGCTCTGGTAAATTGGCTGGAACCTCTCCGTATTTACTTTCGTAGCGTAAATACCGCTTGTAGTGAGTTTTAACTGCTTGGGGTCTAGCTGGTAGTTTCTAAGTTAGTTCTAGGTTAGTCGAACATGCTTGCTTTGTACTTTTGTTCGATTATTCTGCTTTCGTTGATTTATTATATTGATTACGTGCCATTTTCGTATCTCGTTTATTAGTTTTTTCATTTTTTTGATTGGTTCATAATTTTCTTTGTGCATGTTTTCTTTTGATATATATGATTGTCTCGTTTTTTTACTTTGTGCATTTTTCTTGAAACTTCGTGTTCTTTTGTGTCGTTTTTTCAAAAAAAATTTGTGTTTTAAAAATGACGTCTCTTTCATCTTTTAACTTGGCACCGTTTGACGGAAAAGGTGATTTTTAAATTTGGTGGCAGAAGATGAAAGGTATTTTGGTCCAACAAAAAGTTTTCAAAGTTATTGATTTTTCATTCATTGCTGGCACTACTGCCGAGAAAAAGGTTGAAAATGATGAATTTACGTAATTATTTTAAATCTGTCTGACTCTGTGTTACGTAAATGTGGCAAACTTGATTCTGCAAAAGAATTTCAGGACAAATTGGAAGAGCTTTATACTGAAGCGTCTTTGCCAATTAAACTATTTTTACTTGAAAATTTTCTTAGATTTAAACTTGACTTGTCCAAAGATATTGATAATAATCTTAAAGTTTTTACAAAACTTGTTTTGGACATCAAGCAAACTGGTGACAAGCATATTGATGATTATTCCTGTATTATGCTTTTAAACGCTATTCCTGATTCTTATAATGATGTAAAATCTGCTATTAAATATGGAAGAGATCAGGTAAGTCTCAACACGGTAATAAATGGTTTGAAAAGTAAAGAGTTGATTTAAAAGCTAATAAGGGAAGTAATAGTCACGGCAAGGTTAACTTTGTTAGAGGAAGGTCGAGAAACCATTTTCAAAACCCTCAGACCTCCACTAACCAAAATAACCAAAAAAAAAATCTAAAAAGAAAGACGAAGCAAAGAGTAAGTCTAAATCTCGTCCAAGTGGTCGCAAGTGTTAAAATTGTGGTGATCCTAATCACTACATTAAGGAATGTCCCCTCCCTAAGAAAAACAAACAACAATTTGATAATGCGAACATGGTGTCTTGTAATCAGAATATGGGTGATTGTTATATGGTTATTGAGTCTGATAAAATGCATGATAATGTGAATTCTGTGCGTTCTAATCTATGTGATAATGAGTGACTTGTTGATTCTGCATGCACCTTTCATATGTCTCCTCATAAATATCTGTTTTCGAATTACAAAGAAGTTAAGCATGGGTATGTTTCTATGGTAAATGAGAAAGTATGTGATGTTCGCTTGCATTTTGATTCTGATTATGTTTTGACGCTTAAGAATGTGCGACATGTGCCTGATTTATGTCATAACCTGATTTCTTGTGCTGCACTTGAGGGCGATGGTTTACAAGGTAGTTGGGGTAAGGGTGTTATGAAAATCATGAAGGGTTGTCTTGTTGTTTTCAAAGCTGAAAAGGAGGCGAAACTTATATATTTGCACTGTTGACTGTAAATCTATGCCAAATTCTGCGAACTCTGTGTATGTTGATCATACTGATTTGTGTCATAAACGTCTTCGATACATGAGTAGTAAGGGTTTAGAAATTCTGCATAAATAAGTATGTTTTGGTAAGGATAAAGTTTCTTGCATTCCCCTTTGTGATACGTGTGTTTATGCTAAACAACAACGTGTTCAATTCCCAATTTTCCCTTCCCTAAGAATTTCTGCCTGTCGTGACATTCTTGAGTATGTGCATGCTGATGTGTGGGGTCCAGCTAAATATCCCACACAAGGTGGTAATCGATATTTTCTTTCTGTGATTGATAATTTTTCAAGAAAAGACTTTGTGTTTTTCCTTTGAAAAATAAGTCTTAACATTTTCGAAAAATTTAAAACTTGGAAAACCTTGATTGAAAATCAAACTGGAAAATGGATCAAATTTCTTAGGACTGATAACGGACTCAAATTTTGTAATAACATTTTTGATAAATTATGTGCCGAGTCTGGCATTCTAAGGCATCAGACAGCTCCGTATACCCGCGACAAAATAGGGTTGCGAAACAAATGAATCGTACACTGCTTAAAAGATTTAGATGCATGATGTTCACTTGTGGTCTTTCAAAAAAGTCTTGGGGTGAGGCCTTATTAATGACTGCATATTTGGTTAATAGGTCCCCCTCCGTGCCTTTGAATGGTCGATGTCCTGAGGTAGTTTGGTGTGGAAAGAGATTGATTATTCAAACTTACGTATTTTTAGTTGTGCTGCGTTTGTTCATCAAAAGCTTGATAAGCTTGAACCTCATTCTGTGAAATATATTTTCTTGGGTTATCCGGAGGGTGTTAAGGGTTATAGGTTGTGGCTTAGGAGTGAACTGGGCTTTAAAGTGATTATTAGTCGTGATGTGATTTTTAATGAGTTTGAATTTCCATGTTTACCTACTTCTGTGCCTGTTGTTAATGAACCTCACCCGACTCCAAGTGAGGTGGAGCCTATGCATGTTAATAAGTTTGATGGTTCGCATGATATGCCTGTTGAAACCGACAATATGCCTGTTGATGTTATTGATGATGTTTCTAATAATTTACCTGCCGAAAATGTTCAAACCTCTGATGTGCATGCTGAAAATGTTGAGAATATGCATGATGCGCATGTGTTAGATGATTATCAACTTGCTAGAGATAGGGAGAAAAGAACTCGTTTCAAATATTTGCTCTTACGTGATTATCATTTGACGTCGTATGCTTTTAGTGTGTTTGGATCGATTGATAGTAGTGAACCAAAAACGTATCATGAAGCCTTGGAATCTGCTAATTTTCGTGCATGGTTAAATGCTATGAATGACGAAATGAACTCTTTGCATGTTAACCAAATGTGGATTCTTGTGCCTAAACCTGATGGTTGTCATGTCGTTGATTGTAAGTGGTTATATAAGGTCAAGCATGAGAATGAAGGGGTTAGATATAAGGCTAGACTTGTTGTTAAGAGGTTTACTCAAAAAGTGGGGGAAGATTATACGAAAACTTTTGTTCCGGTTGTTAAATTCACCACTATGCGTATTATGCTTGCATTAGTTGCTCATTTTGATTGGGAGTTGAAACAAATGGATGTTTTTAAAACTATTTTTTTGCATGGTGAGCTGGATGAGAATATTTTTATGAGGCAACCGGAAGGTTTTATTGATAATCGAACCCTGATTTTGTTTTCTTGCTTAAAAAATCTTTGTATGATTTAAAGCAATCTTCTAGACAGTGGAGCAAAAAATTTGGTGCTTGTATGCTTTCTTTAAAGTTTAAACGTAACTCGTATAATCACTACTTGTACTTTAAAGAATCTGTCAATCTTCCTATTTTCTTGCTCATTTATGTTGATCACATGTTACTTGTGAGTCCTTGCATCAAGTCTCTTGAGCATGTTCAAAAGTGTCTATGTGATATGTTTGATATGAGAATTATGGGTGATGTTAAACGTATTTTAGGCATGAACATTGTTAGAGACAGGAAGAATTGTTCGATTTTCTTAAACCAAATTTCCTATGTTAAAAAGATTTTGAATAAGTTTTCCATGACTGATGCGCATCCTATTGAGGTTCCGCTTACTTCGAACATTGTGCTAAGTAAGTCTCAGTCTCCCAAAGACTGAAACTGAAATCGATGCTATGAAAAACGTGTCATATTCAAATGTTATTGGTTCAGTGATGTATCTCATGGTTAGTACTAGGCCTGACATTGGCTATACTGTTAGTTGCTTGAGTAGATATACATGTCTAATACTGGTAGACTCCATTGGTAGGCTTTGAAATAATTATCACGTTACTTGAAATTCTCTGTGAGTTATGGTTTGAGTTTTTACAAATCGGCTGATGGTGTTTTGCTTAAAGAATATGTTGATTCGAATTATACTAATAATAAAGATAGTCGGGGGAAATCCACAGCATGAACAATTTTTGGGGTTGGATAGTATTCGTGTGGATCTCCTATTGTGTGCATTCAAGAGATTCAAAGACAAGGGATTGTTTGGTTTTGCACCAAAATATATATCCTACAACATAAAACTATCCTAAAAATAATCTCAATCTTTCTTAAATAGAAGTAGAAATTAAATCGTTGTTATAAAATTCTGGTCATCTATTTTGATGCTAATTGTCACCTTACATGCAAATTTTGGATTCATGCAAATGCCGAGTAAGTTCGAAAATGACTTTATCATAATTCCTAAAAACTACTAGTACTTTAGGGTATATTTAGACTAGCTAGGAGTTCAATACTGAATTTGGATGTAAGTATTGCATATTCATTTATTCTATAACTCAAAAACTAAATATTCAATCAATAGTTTTTGAAACCTAATATATACTCTATATCTATCATATTTATCATTTATTCTTTAATTTCTAACTCTTTTATCACATTATATAACAGACACGATGAAAGAATTATGAATCCAAATCCTAAAGAATCCTAGTCAAAACATATTTTTAGATTGTGGGTTATTACGAAGCAATCTGATATAAAACTTAGTGGGGCCCGATGGGAATTTCTACTCCAAATAAAAAATATAACATGAAATTTGTGTTGCAACCTGACCGGAAACCCAATATTGACCTGAATCATCACTCCTAAATAATGGTCGGCGTGTCTTATTTACGAAGACACCAAATAAGCATGAACTAACTTTTTATTACGTACGTGTTTTATGTATAACAGCAAACACAAGTATTGTGTGTCCAAACCAAACTGCCACATTTCCAGCTTCTCACAGTTTCTTACCCTTCACTTAAAACTTCAAGCCAATGTTGCATAATCTACAAATAAATCGGCCTTCGAAAATCTTGGGAAGTACGTACAATAATATTCTCAAAAGATGCAAGTGTCGAATTGATATTCACGTCATCTTTAATTACCTCAAATAATTATCTCCTTAAAAGAACCTACCGAAAATAGCAAACATGAAAGGCCCGTTTCAAGATTCCTCGTCTCCCGATATTTCAACAGGAACATCTACAAGCAGCCGGCCTACGAATGATCAAGAATTGGGATATATCGCTGCATCTAGCGACCAAAATGTCACGATGAATAAATCTTTCATGAACTTGCCTTGTGGAATAGATTTGATTCTTGTCCGAATGGTATACTAGTGTTTTCTAACTTAGTCAGAATCTAACCGCTATTTGTAATTTTAATTTTCAAAAATATTTTAATATTTTTTTTAAAATAACTTTGTCTCAAACTTTACTATTTTTAGCTTCAGCTACAATAAAATGCTGACGTCATATTGACATCACAGGTGATGGCAGAGGCAATAGGAACATTCATGTTAGTGTTTTGCATAGGTGGGATAATTGGAAACATGCAATTGATGGGGATTGAAGACGGGCTGATGGAGTATGCAGCGACAGCTGGTTTAACAGTGATACTCATAGTATTCTCCATAGGCTCCATTTCGGGGGCTCATGTTAATCCTGCGGTCACAATTGCTTTCGCCATGCTCGGCCCGTTTCCGTGGGCAAGGGTAATATTTTCGGCAAACCCTTATTTATTTATAGTTTGACTTTTAAAGCACTTTGGACTTTTTGCATCTTGTTTTGTTATTGAAGGTTCCAATGTATATAGTTGGACAAGTTGGGGGCTCTGTTTTGGCAACGTACGCAGGCAAGTTTGTGTATGGTGTGAAGGCAGAGGTTATGATGACTAGACCACTCCATGGAAGCACATCGGCTTTTTGGGTGGAGCTTATTGCAACCTTCATCATTCTATTCTTGACCACATCCTTATTCAACCAACGACAATCTGTAAGAATAATAGTA
Source organism: Phtheirospermum japonicum (assembly GCA_014905375.1). NCBI lineage: Eukaryota > Viridiplantae > Streptophyta > Magnoliopsida > Lamiales > Orobanchaceae > Phtheirospermum > Phtheirospermum japonicum. Next base: position 549,231 of record BMAC01000076.1, read on the forward strand.
ATAATATATTAATTTAAAAAAAGGGCGGTTAAATCTGTATGTTTGCTTACACGGATTAAGTCAGAAAACTCAACTTGGGTCTGATGTTTGGGATTACGAACCCAAGCCCATAATACCCACCTGGGCCTTTGAGAAAATCCTAACGTCCAGCCCAGGCCCAGACCATGTGTTATGTGCATTTTGCTTTGTCATTGAAATAAATTACTCTCATTTGCATTTGCTTCGTCATTGTTTGGGTGTTTTTTATTTATGATTTATCATGCGTAAGCAAATTACTGCCATCTTACTAAAGAATTTAAATATCGCAATCATATGACATTTGACACAATTTCTTATTTCAAATTATCAAAATTACAATGAACTTCCTATCCAATTTAATTTAACCAACCCTATTAATGAAAGCTAAATAAAACCAAATTACAGTGAGTTATGACTTGTGAAATCTCATCTTGACATAACTATATTTTGCTTCACAGCTACAACAATTGTCTGGATTTATTGCTGGAGTGGCAATTTTTCTTGGAGTGCTAATTTCCGGGTAAAAAAAAAAAATACTCTAAAGCTTCATAAATCGTTAAAAAAAATGATGACAAAAATTCTCACTGACTCTACTCTAAAATTACAGGCCTATTTCCGGAGGATCGATGAACCCAGCACGGTCACTGGGACCTGCACTTGTTTCGTGGAGATTCGATCATCTTTGGATATATCTGGTCGCCCCAACTATCGGTGCCATTTTAGGCGTTTTCGTGTATCGTATTTTACGTTTGGAGGGCTGGCTATGCAAATTTGATCATTCACACAGGACGAATTCGAGTTAGGCACAGCTCTTTGCAGTAGAATTTGTACCGATTGATCTAAGACAATGCAAATCCTTGAAAAATGGAAAATGCTTAAATTGAAATTATGTGGCCACAAGTTTGTATTTGTGATGCTAATAACACTTTCTTGTCTTAGAGCATGCCCAGCGGGCAACCTTTTGGAGCGGTGAAAGCCCAATGCTTAGTGGGGCATGCTCCAATGTACGAGCAAACCTTGTGTTAATTTGTAGGTTTCATATACCGTGAGATATAATTCGTTTTTTCTTTGGATGAATTGAGTTTGGAAGTCAAGTGACTTAAATTGATCTCAACTGTAAATTCCTTTTTTTTTTTTTTTTTTTTTGTAATCCCAAAAAAAATAGAAAAGAATTGAAAAAATAAGAAATCTCTATATATATATATATATAAAACAAAAAAATTATAATTTTATAATTCCAAAAATTATTAAAAAAAATTATTCTAATCCTTTTTTATTTTTGTAAGAAATTTGAATAAAAAACCAAAAAAAGTTACAATTTTCTAATTCAAATAATAAAATACAATAATTTATAAAATTCGAAAAATAATAGAAAATCAAAAATGATTCTTTTAATTAAAAAAAATATTTTGTAATGTTTTTGATTATTTACAAGGTTTTTAGTTGTTTTAAATGTAACCATCATTTTTATATCATATTATAAACAGAAAATTTTGGATAAAATAATAATTTTTGCAATATCACTTTATCACTGCGTCACATAACTTTCGTTCTATCAATACTAACGTTACTTTTCCGTAAATCATCTCCAATTCAAATGTAGCATTTTACAAATTGCTCTTATAATTAGATTAGATTGCAAGTTGTTTGGCAATTTATACGATGACTTTAAAGATCAATTATTTGCTTTTTTAATGCAAATAGGGCCTAATGCATTTATAGCTGTGCCCAAAACCAGCCCAATTTAAGTAAAATAAATTTGGACTAATCTCAGTCGCACATCATCGACTCAAGTAGTCCAGATAAGCTTCGGTTAAAATGATAAAATCTTTTGAAAGAAAATGTTGGCTAGACATGGGGTGTACGAGAAAAAGAAATGCATGAGTGGTTTATTGTAAACAATAAAATAAAAGGGTGCGGATATATGCACCCTATTTTTTTATTAATTAACCTCAATAAAAAAAAAATTCATTAATATGCCAAAATTACCCTTAATGTAACTACAGATAATCAATCGTTTTCTGACCTTTCCTCTAAGGGGTTTTCTCCTTCTTCTCTTTTACTACTTCGAAATTTATTTTTTTTTTAATAAAAAGACTGTAGAGAATGTTCGGTTCTGCCTCAGGCGAGACAGAACCTGGATTTTTATTGGGTGAATGATTAGAATTCAACTTTTTTATGCTGAAATTATGAATGGGATCACAGTTAGTCTCAGGAGAACCCTTCATTAACTAATCATAGAACACCGGGCTAATTAACTGGTGCGGCATAAGAATAGAGAAGCTTTGAAGAACCATTAATTTTCCAATATCTGAGCAAGAACAAACAGATCTTTTAAGGGTTCAAAAAAAAATCTTGCAAGTTTATCTGAACTTTAACCCAGGATTATTTCAAAAGAATGAAAAAAGTTAATTTTGGAATTAAAAAAAATATATTATAGGGAATTACTGTCAAGAAAGCATCGAAGAATGAACATTCTTGACATTGTAAAAAAATTAAATAACTTTATTCCTGAGGCATGAGCTTAAGACTTCTGTTTTATTTCTAATTTTATTTTTACCACGAAATCAAACAATCCATGATGTTTTTAGTATGGAAGTTCATTAATTCAGAGGAAAAGAATACAGAGTGTGTCCTTGAATGTCATAGTGGTTTAACTCTGTAAATTATGTGAAATTCTGGTAGAGATGAAGGTGGCGGCGGTGGTGACGGAAATGGAGGTGGTGGCGGTGGCGGCGAAAGAAGGTGGTGGTGGAGGATTGAAAAATATGAAGTTTGAGTGTTCAAAACTTAAGGGTAATTTTGGTATTTTAATGAAAACAAATTTTAGTGGGATTAACTAATAAAAAAATGGGGTGCATATATCCGCACCCAAAATAAAACTGAAAACCAGAAGTTGGCATGTGGATAAAAATAGGATCTAAAAATCGAATAAACTAAACAAAAGTGTTCAGTAATTAAGTAAAAGGAGTTTATTATTATATAAAAAAATTATAAATTTAAAACGCACATCGCTATTCTTTTATATAAATGCTAGATTCTTGAAGGATATGTCAGCTTGTTCTTCTTAATGTTACAACAAAAAAAATAGTTATCCCTTTAATGTTAATTAAACTAATAAGTTAAAAAAAAAAAAACTAATAATTCAATCTAGATATGGACGTAAATATTAATTTATAAAATGGTCCAACCTCCAACAAGTATGGGAACATCACCACAAAAGGAACACCCATTCGAGATTGAAAAGAAAGTGATCATTTTATCTCCAAATGCGCATTAATCTATTAAGAGGGGGCCCATGCATATAATTGAGTTTCATGAGTACAAAATGATATATTTAATCAATTGTACAAATAATTTTCACCTTGTGTGTAAGAATCAAAGAAATCCCTACAACGGAAAAAAATAAAGGGATTGTACAGTGTATAACAATTCTTGCATGCATGTGTTTGTGTGTAAATTAATATATAATAAAATACTAGTAATTATTAATAAAATGGATATATGTTATGTGTTATAACCTATATTAGATTAGATTAGATATGATTGTCATAACTTTTGACTAATTTAACTACTTAAAAAAATGACCAATATTTTGTGGGATCCGAAAAATAAAATTAATAGCAAATTAGACAAATTAACTCACATCCAACAACTCTAAAAAAACACGTATAAAATATTTTATATTAATTACAAATATAGTGATTCGAATAAGGAATAAAGTATAAAAGTGGCATTTTGAAAATAGATGTGTGGTGCATTTTTTTTAAAAAATAAACTCATTAATTATTGAATTGGTGTCAATAAACTCTCGTTTAATGTAGAAAGCTCTAATATATAATCAACCATCACTAATATAATTTATGAATATTGGGCTAAAATAATTGAATTATAATTATACTAGAATAAAATTAACATGGGTTAATTCAATTTAACATAAATTAATTATCTGTTTTTCGTCAAAATACATATAAAATAAAAGTAAGATTTTTAATTCAACATGGGCCAGCCCTTGGGGTGGCTCCGCCCCTGATTGTATATGATTTGTTTTTTTATATATATTTTTTTGTGTGTGTGAGAAAAATGGTAGTTGAAAAATTATTGATTTTCGTGTGAAAAAATAAAAATATATTCGATAAGTCTAAATTTTTATGATTAGAATTGTAAGAAATTGTCTAATTTTCCACTTTTGACATAAACCTACGTGATTGTAATATATTTTCATATAAATTTACGAATATAATGAGAAGTTGTTGGTAAATTGTCTGGATTTTTAATTTTCATTGAAAAGTGACAAGTGAAAATTGAAAATTGTTCAATTTTCAATAAACATTCACTAAATAAATATAATTTTATTTTTCATAATAATTAGGAATTCAAAAATGGAATATAGGATGAAAGTTAATTTTGATCCATCATGAAAGATTATATATGCATAAAAGTATTCTATATAGGATGTTACTTTTTAACATGGAGTTTGTTATCTATTTTACAATAGTATTTCATCTTCTATTTCATCATATGAAAGACTATTACATGTATAAAAATTACAAATAAAACATCATAATTTAGGGATGTTATGCATAGTAATTTTGATTAGCATGATAATTATTTGTTTAGCGAATTAGAAGATGAAACGCTAATTTAAAACAAAGAGTCCATCGATTTTTAATAGATACTGCAGAAAATATAATTGGTTGAGGTTTTTTTTTCGTGTCCATAAAGTCACCTATTGTTGTCATGGCCAAGGTCAATGGACAATGGATAAGTCACAAGAAAATGTGTGGTTCTCGAATACTACTAGTAGCCAATGTCTTAGTCATGGGGTGGTTGAGCTTGTGCTTCACTCCCGATTTTATTTTTTATTGGCAAACATTTGTTTTAGATCCGACTCAATGATCCAATATTATAACTCATTGACTTTTGTATTATAATATTTAATATTTTACTCAAAAATATAAATTTTTCATAAATTTTTGATCGTGCTATGATTAATAGTTTTTATATTGGTACTATGATGTGTTGGCTTTTCAATGCTCTTTTTTATTTGTTCATGTATGAATTTGATTTTCCTGGCTCACTTATTTTGTTAAAATTATATTTGTTTGAGCGAAAAATAATATGATAATTTTTCAAATGTTGCTTATTCTAAATTTTATTATTTCGATTGATAAACAGTTTTATACTTTAAACACTTAAAAGCACGAGCATGTACCTTTTTTTTATTAAATACATATGATAAATTTATTGACTTTTGTAGAAGTTTGTGTTGTAAAAGTGATTGACTCGAGTTCAATCGTAGATGTACAACAATAGAAAAGGAAAAGAAAAACTCACAAATATTATTAAACTTCTCTTTAGTTGTGTGTGTATATATATCACGCTCATAAAATAAACGAAAAAGATCTTAGTATAGATGTATGGCTTGAAATATTCGTGGTGATATATATATATATTTTTTTAATAATATTTTAATTGCTTATGTGTTAGTTTCTAATGCTTCAAGATAATATATAAGCAATCAAACTTACCTAATTAACAATATTTATAATATATATTTTATATTCATAAATGATATATATTTAAATTAATAATATATATTTCAAAATAATATATGTTTATATTTATTTATAAATAATTATGTTTATAATATATATATATACTTATAAATAATATGTATTTATAATAATATAATATATTTATAGTATCATTATTCATAAATATATCTGCATTTATAAATATAATATAATTAATTATAAATATAATTTATAACTTAATTTACATATCTAATATATATTAAAAATATATAAACTCTCACATTTGATTGACTTGGCGAGGCGGTAACATCACTCCTCTATTTACAAGAGGTCGTTGGTGTGAATCCCACCCATACTATATTTGGGATTTAAATTGATGAGGGTCTGGTTGGGTTGTGGGTCGGGTCGGGTTGGGCTAGGCCGCCCAATTTTTTTAAATGATATTTTAAAAATATTGACTGGTATTTTTTTAAATGATATTTTAAAAATGTTGACTGGTGGATTGTTGACGGGTACGTTAATCCCGTCAACAATGAATTTGGTGACGCCAAAAATGCTGACGGACAGTACCCGTTAACAAATTGATTGCTGATAGGTTTGCTGACAGATCCGCCCGTCAACAATCAACGTTTTTTTAGTGCTTATTGTGATTAAAACTTTTAAAAAAATGTATAGAAATTTTATCTTTAAGATTAAAAAAATAAATTACATCATTTATATTTAAATATCATATTTCAAAATCATAAATATTTATGATATATCATAAAGTTGAAAATAGTATAATATATTAATTAATATATTAAATCATCAAATATTATAAGAGTAATAATTTAGAATGCATATTTTTTTTTACTTTAGTCTTTTCGTTCAACGTAGAAAAAATAAAGTTAAATGGAGTCAAAATATAATTATAAAAAATTGACGAGGACAAAAAATTATTACAATAATCAATTATGTGGTTCAAATGGGATCAACCATGAGCCACATATCTGATTGAACAATCGAATAATCGGGTCAATTAATGATTCAAATATGTCTAAGTTTTGAGACATCCGTTGTATCTTCATTACCATTTATCCCATAAAAATTATCAAACTCATACAATAACTATTATATTGCACTTTGTGCATCGCACGAGTAATTGTACTATATATATAAACACAAACAAGCGCGCGCACACACACACTACTTGCTAATTAATCATTGTATGACCATTAAATGCATAACAAACATACATACAAATATAATTGACTCTACTTGATTTAGATTTCCGTATAAATTTATAGCGTAGTCCTTCTCGATAGCCTCTTTTTAGCTGATTGTTAAGAATTCTCAATAAAAATTCTTAATAGCTTATTATGTTTTGTAAACTCTTATTAGGAAAAATTACAAATCGTAACTTTATGTAATTAGCTTATAACTTATTGGAAAAAGATTCACTCTTATCCTTTTATATTGTAATGAATATTTTATTTTATAAGCTAACATATTATTTTATATTTTACAAAAAAAAATTGTTCTTAGACATAAGCCATTTCTTACTTATTATTTTAATTATTTTTCTTATTATTTTCATATATTTTTTCTCATTTTTCTTAAAAAATATTTTAGGAAGTCTTAATTTATTATTATAATATTTTCATGTTTTTATATTTCTTTAATCTTATATATATTGGTAAATTAGCTTTCAATCAACTACCTTGATCAGCTAATATAATAAATACGAATTTAAAATCAACTATCAAATAGCAACTACTTTAATAAACTAATTGATAACACATATTTTCCGTACATATTGAGACTTATTAAACTAGTTTTCAACTATTGTTTATATGTTTTTAAAGTCTTTTTACTTTAATTCCTATTATTTGGACATTATTACGTGTTTAATTATTTTATATTGTTCTTGTATGATTTTGAAACTATTTTGGTTGGATTGAGCTTAAAGATAAAGACATGGAATGGAGAAAGTGAAGAGAAAAGCCAACTGGGCCAAAATTAGAGTAAGCCCACGAAGTCAAAGAGTCAACGGAGCCCATAGACCATTAGCAACCTCATTAGCAGTCGATACTTGACCAGCTACTGTGAGCTGTTTTCAAGAAGACCATTAACGACCTCATTAGTGGTTCATAGTCGGGTCACTAATGGTCCTAAAACGTAACAAAAATGAGTTTAACTGTTGGGATTACATTGGAGACTATAAAAGGAGGGCCAAGAAGCTGGACAAATACATCTTCAACCATCTTGAACATCCATCAATATCCTTCACCACCCATTAGTTGGAACCATCATATATCACCAAAAATACTCCAAAAAGTGTGAGATAGAGGAGGGAGTTTAGAGGAGGAACACGAATATTGAAGGATCAAATCCATCATCTCTTACAGTTTTATCGTTTTATTCAGTTTTTCTAATTAATATTATGTGTTCGATGAAATGTTAGATAAATGTCTAATTATATCTAGCTAGTTCGTTCGTATTCTGGGGTTTGGTAAACTATGAAAGAATAATATTTTGAACTTTTCTTTCGATCAAGCATTTGTTCCTTTCAATATTTTTTATTCTTGATTTATTACATATGTATAATTGCTTGACAAACTTTCATGTTTATTAATTTTAATTTATTATGAGCCCAAACGATGGATTCAATAAGTTATTGCCAATAACCACGTCCACTGAATAGAAACCGTTCTGTAATTTTCCAGTGGTTGCCGCAAGGAATGCAATTGGGCCACTAAAATCCTGCCTAATGGAGAGATAGTTGGAGAGGTGACAAGTGAAATGTGAATAACCCATCCTCCTTTCTTTGAAAGAAGGGGAGCTTTCGGTTCTGTCGATGTTTGAAATAATTTTGTCTTCTCCATATTACTATATCTCTAGAGTCAATAATTTTATATGAGGAGGATCTGATGAAATAGGATGAATTGAGACAGTATTTTGTAAATATATAATTATCTTGAATATATTAACCAGTTCTTTATTTTCCGATCGCCTGGAAGCGACAAAAGAAAGATCTTGTTGTTTCTTCAACTGACCATCTATCAGAGAAAAACGATCCGATTTTGTAGGATTCCCAAGAAATTCTTCGATTTCTTCCGGAAGCAGATGATAAATCATCTGCTTCTCATGAAAGACGAGTTTTGTTAATAGTACTACGAATTCAATACACTCTAATCAATATGATCATGGATTTGAGATATGAGTGATCTTGTTAAAATCTTTTAAACTTTTAGGATTTCTAAGTACAATTGACAATGTGTCTCACATTTATAACTCACAGTTTAACCACTATGAAAGAAAAATTAAAATACAATTGTGATAACATATATTGTATTGTATAATAATAATGCTTGGTTGATTGAAAATGTCTTACATTCAAGTATGATCATTTTTCTATTTTTGTGTTTGTAACTCATTGCTGCACAATCAATTGACAAGTTTTTGTGTTTCTAAAAGTATGATCGATTAATAACTTTTTATAACTTGATTATAATTCGAGAGATGAGATTTATCAATAAATTATCTCAATTTTTTAAATTAATTAATTTAATCAACAATTAACAAAATCAATCATCACTTAACTTTTTAAATCATTCCAACCGATCAAAGCCTATAGTTATTTCACTCTTGTACACGATAAATAAGCTGCAGACCATAACATAGAAGTATTCTTTCCAAGTTCATTCAACGGACACGAAAAATAAATAAAATATAAAATTGATGGGGATAAAAAGATAATGTTTGCCAATTAATAATTGCCTACATCGTAAGAACCTGCCCCTGGGGCCACTGCCAAAACCGTGGGCGTCGTCACCAGCTTATAAGTTGCAAAAGAATGTACCAAAATTTTCATTCACTTCTTTTTACATTTTATCACATCTGTGATCTATTCATCTTTCTTAAAAATATAATATTGTTATTAAACATCGTCTCATGTGAGACAACTACTCACTTACTCTTTTTTCGCTATTGTTATATTACATCAGCTGTCATTTGTTTTAAGGATGAGAAGAGACACTCACCAACTTAAATTACATGGGGATATCTACTTTACCCACTTTACAATTTTAAGAATTATTAACACATTATCTTAAAAGATAATCCATTTGAAAAACATCTAATATATTTTTATAATAGAGTTAAAAATAAATTAGTTGGTTCGAACTGGGAATGGCTATGGGGCGGGCCAAAGGCAGAAATCCTCGTCACTCACCTCGTGCTGCCCCATGCCCGTGTGAATATCCACTAAACGAATACCAATGTATTTTTTTAAGTTTTCTACGAGAATCCATGAATATTTGTTACCACAAAAATAAATAATGAAGAATACCTCATTCGATTCTAAATAAATGTAAGTTTAGAACTATTGTATATTAGTTATTTTTGACAATTAGCGGATAGTTAGTAAATGATTGTATTAACTGTTATGGGATAGTTGATATGACTAGTTAATTGGATTAGTTGTTTGTATAAAAGTATTTGGTAATTATGAGTTGATAGTTGTTTGATTGTATAAATGACAAAAAAGAACATTAACACAATTTATTGTTGGATATTTTATTTTATTAATAATATAGAATTATAATATATTGAGTATAATTAAAATAATATTTATGAAATAATAGATATTATTTAAAATTATTACATATAAAAGTTTTTTGATTTGCAAATTTGCGAATATATTAAACTTAAAATGGATAGTTATTACTACTATTTAATCAAGAAAATAGTTGTATATAATTTTTGTCTGTAAATTAATAATGTGTGCGCGCGTGCGTTTTGTAATTTGAGGACAAAATTGTCATTTCAAATCATATATCAAATCTCTCTTCACAAAAATCTCTTATAATGAGTTTTTTTTTTTTTTTTTTCAAAATCGACGTTTTGAAACCAAATGGTTAAATCTAACATCTATTTACAAAACAACTCAATTAAATGATTTACCTAGTCAATCATCTTAATTGAAGTCAGACCTCTCATTTCATTTCAAACTTCTAACTTTCAAACACCTGAATTCACAAATCTATCATTTATTTAATTACTACCCCTTAAATAAAGATTTTCGTTAATTCAAATGAGAATGAGATAGAAATAAATTTGGAAAAAAAAAGTGAGAAGTGCCTTGAAAAACAGATAATTCATAACAAGATTGGGGAAAAAAAGACGCTTGTTTAAGATCAAATGAAGTGTAAAAGTTTTATTCTGTAGTTGCATAAATAAAATAATAACTTTTAAATCATGTAGCCACAAATAGGTTTTGAGGTTTCAAAATCTCAGTTTAGATCCCGATTGTGTTAAATTGAGAAAAGAAATCTGACCGGATAAATATTCACAATACCTTGTCGTCACAAGTAAGAGCATTTGGTATTGTGTATTAGCGATGACCTATTAATGACAACAAGTTTTCGCTATTCTTCTTATTAGCTACAATGTGGGTGTATTAGCGACGACAAAGAGTTTATTTGTTTTTGTTTTTTTTTATTATTACTACACATAATATAAAGTACTCCCTCTGTCCCATTGTGTATGTCGCAAGTGAACATTTGACGGAGATAATGAAAAATGATTGGTGTTATATTCATAGGTATCAAATGACCATAATACACTTTTATTTAATATAATTAAAAGTGTGGAATAATAGGGGTAAAAGAAGTAAAGTAACCTTTAATTCTTAATGGGAAAGTAAAAAATAACAATAATTATCTCTTGAAATGTAAATGCGACAAATAGAATGGGACAAAAAAAAATCAAATTGCGACAGATAGAAGGGGACGGAGGGATTATAACATGTTCATTTATTTTTTTTAATTGTTCTTAGTTATTCGTGGATATTTTGTTATAATATGCTTGACTATTTGACTTTTGACCTTAACTTTATTAAGAAAAATAAAGGTATAATAAAGTTATTTGGATAGTTATCTGTTTCGAGTGCTTTTACACTGATATTCAGTAGATGAGACTTATCTTCATCGTCTTGATTTATCCAATGGTTATATAGTAACCATAGTTTGAACAGTTGAGAGAACATATCCATCATTGGTGACTATGATCAAGAGTTGTTTCATGGAAAGGGTGACTGGGTGTCTCAAAGAGAGAAGGGATCGTCCATTTATTTGTACTGCCATTGATTGCGACAATGGGGTAAGGACCCAAATTGAAGCAAAATAGCGAGCTAAGAGTTGAGTTCAATTTTTATTCAAAAACATTAATAATTGTAACGAAAAATCTATATTTTTATAGATAGTCCTTTTTATCATGTTTTAAACTTTAAATTATGTTATGGCATGATTTATATGCATCTAAGGTTTGGTTGGTTTTTTTTTATATAGGTTGTTTATATATCAGTGTATTAATTATATTATTATTATTAAAAATATAGTTATGTTTTAATCAAAATAATTGGACGCGGTTAGTTGAATCCATTGCATGATCGATATGTTCGCTCTTCTTTCGATATACGCATCGATTTGTTCACTCTGCTTCCGGTTTACATGCAAATAAGTTTGACATTTAATTGAAATATATTTAATTTTTAAGTTCTTTTCGTAGTTTTGCTTGACAATTTGTTTGATATACTTATCTGATATCAATTTATGCTATATTGATTTATATTGGCTTTGTTAACATTACATATTTCAGTTGACATGAAACTGACATGGTTTATTAATTTGCATCCACCCCAACAATGAAAATAAAGACGTGTAGTATTATACTGAAGTAACACATGCATATATGTTGGATACTGTACTTTAAAAATGTGACTAGGATTAAAATGACAACAATTCTTACATATGCTAAGACACTTCCTAACAAATGATTATTTTTATACTTCTACATATATTTAAACTTTTAGCTTTGAGTTATGTTATATTTATTTGATTATTTATTACGGGTTATATTAGATTTCTTGACACTTGTTTTATTTGGTAAACAGTTATCAAAAATTTCTAACTATGATGTATCTTCTCTCTCTCTCTCTCTCCAAAATTGAGTTTTGATATTGTGCTTACTCCTCGAATGACTGTAGTACTATTTGATCCTATATTTCCCTTTTAGATTCCAACGACAAAAATAGTGATCGTGTCATATGGAACGTCAATCAACAAAAGTCAAGAATAATCTCTCTCATGTTAGGCTTTTCTTGAAAAATCCGATTTTCAATCACGACCAATGATATAAAGAGTAGCCAGTTGTAAATATTTAAAAATACTTGTGATGATGTTAATAAATGTACTAGAAAAACTAGGGGGAACTTCTACGGTGCCTTCACGGTACCATTCCTCACATAATGGGATTTAATAGGAACCATTAGATTAAATTTAGTCTTTTCAGATTAAGAGCTTTATGGTTGTAAATGCAGGGGGGGGGAGCATGGTGCCCTTAACGGCACTGTAGAGGTTTTCCAAACTAGGAATATCGTTGTAAAATACATTACGTCAAATAATAATTCTTTTTATGAACCAAGTTAAAAAATTAATACTATTTGATCTTCAATATATATATATATATATATATATATATATATATATATATATAATATTATATTGCTTAACTCTCTATATATAATAACTCATCTAATTATTCTAAGTAACTCAAAGACGATAATATTCAATTAATTTTATAAGAATACACATTAAAATAATTGCTCGTACAACCCACGGGGGATAAACTAGTATATATATTAAGAGAGGGGTTTAGAGAAAGAAAACAAACTATGCAGGAGAACACAAAAAGCCAGGTAGAAAAGAGGAAAAAAAAAACCACATAGGATTAGTTTCTTGTTTTTTGAGAGATAGTTCATGACTATTTAGTTTCTTTTTTAAATTAAAAACCCACGTATGATTAGTTTGTTTTTTCAGTTATGTAGAGGTTTTATTAACATAACTAGTTTTTTACACCCGTGCAATGCATGGGTAGAAAGTTAAAATATAAAAATATAAATTATATTAATATTACTTTTATTAATATCTACTATGTGAAGATATAAATAAACAGAGAGATAGAGATGAAGAGAAATAACTAAGAAATCCACACTACAAAAATTAAAAATCGAATCCACACTATATAAATGAATGTTAATATTATACGTTATTGAATAATTCTTTGTCCCTTACATTATTGGTCGTGATTGATTCTGAATCGTCATCACCACAAACTAATAACTTCAAACCCTTTCGATGGGTGACACGCGACAAAGCAATATATAACTGACCATGAGTGAACACAGGATTCTTCAGATAAAGGTCGACATTCGAAAGTGATTGACCCTTACTCTTGTTTATCGTCATCGCATATGATCTGAAAAGCAAATATTTCCTTCGTTTAAACTTTGAAAGGTATTCTAATGTCAAAAGACGTTAGACTCATGCTGGGAAGCAACACCTTTTCGCCTGCCTTCAGGGGCGGATCCAGAATTCTTAATTTGGGGATGCCACTTATTAAAAGACAAAAATAATTATGTGAAATGGCGAGAATTGGCTCGTGTTATATCAAGGGAAAAAAACTATATTTTTAACCTTTTTGGTGTTACGATAAATTAGAGAGAATATGAAATAAAAAATAAGAATGAATAAAAAGGAGATAGAGAGGAATGAAGGAAAATAAGAAAGATATATTTTTACTTCCAAGTTGGTACCATTAGTTTGTGAGAATGTGGAAAGAAAAAAAGAAAAGGTGAGAAAAAAAAGAGAGAAATGGGTGATATTTTTTTTAGTTTTATATTATTATTTTTTAAGGTAAATAACGAGAAATAGAAAAATAAAAGAAAGAGAGAGTGGTGCTGTTTTTAATTCTATATTTTTGGTTTTAAGTTTTATTAATGAGAAAGAAGAAAATAAAAAGAAAGGAAAATGAAGGATAAAGAATATATGAATTTGTGGATAAAAATAAAGAAAAAAGAAGGAAACTAAAAAGAAACAAATGAGAAAGAGGAAAATAATAGAAAGATAGAAAACAAGAGATAAAGAGAAAGAAAAAAGAAAGAAATTAAAAAGAAACAAATGGTAAAGAGGAATATAAAAAGAAAGATACAAAAATATAGAAAAACAAGTGATAAAAGAGAAAGAAAAAAGAAGAAAAAATGGGCAAGAGTAAGAGTTGAACCATGAACCACTTGAGAAGAGAATAAGTACATAAACCACTAGACCAAGCTACAAATTTGTAAGTTTGGAAGCCAATATATATATAACTAAAAATAACAAAAAATCATAAATAGTATTAAGGTTTTGGAATTTTTTTGAAGGGGCCATGGCCCCCTCAAGTATAAAGGTAGATCCTCCCCTGTCTGCCTTTGCACCAGTTAGAACTTTGCAATAAAGGACGTGCGTGGAAAGTCTTGTAACAACCAATCTCGTCCCGTTACATAATCTCATGGAGTGGTCTATGTTCCTCAGTAACATAATGGGGTTCCCACCTTCAGATGCAATTCGTGATTGGGCACCCCACAATACTTTATACCATTCAAGAGTTCAAACTTGTGCAAATTACTCAAGAAGTCAATCCCACCGTCGGATTTTCCAAAAAAAAATTTAAATAATCTCATAATCTAAATTTACAATTCATTCATAAAAAAGAATTAATAAAGTAAATTAAACTAATCCACGTGAATGAAAATTAAAATAAAATTATCAAATGTACACTTTACCAGATGCATGGTTTTAATTAAACACAATAGATTCAATAAAATTACCAGATAATACATTTAAATTACTTAATAATAGAATAAGATGTTATTCTAATATCTTAATCTAATTCAAAATTAATAAAGTATATACATACATACACATATATATAAAATTAATGAGCTCTTCACTTCAAATTATGATTACAAACAAATTAAATTGACTCTACGATTAATAATATATTATAGATTAAATTAAGTTAATCTACATTAATATGTGAACAAAGTACTTAAAAATTAATAAAATACATATATACATATATTTTTCTTTTATGAGAAGATTACTAGTGTCATTAAATAAAGAAAACATACATGAAGCATTCTAAAAATTATAAAGAAACAACTAAATTTTAAAAAGTCAACAAAATAAAAGAAAAATACGGAGAAATACTAAATAGAATGATTTATCAAATATATAAATATATATGTAATTTATAAAATATTTACTTAGTAATTTAAATTTATATAATTATAACTAAATCATATTGATAAAAAATTTGAAAATCTTAATATAATTTTACAACTACAAACAATTCGAAATAAATTATTATTCATAAAATAAGAAAATTAAATTAAATTAACCTACATTAACCTACATCGCACCCTTATTTTTTGTAAACCTGCCAATGGTCAGGAATTAATTGATATAATTAAAAAATTACAATAGGAGTCTTCTACTCCTTTCATGTCAACGATCCAAAATCCTCTTCTTCCCTCCACCTTATGGATTTCGCTTCTGGACAATCTTGGGCGAATATGGCTGAAGACGGAGTTTCTACTCCTTTACGCAAAGTTTCAACGAGTTCTCTTAAGCGATGATTTCTTATGAACCGCTAGTTTCTTTATTTTTCGTTTCTTTTTCATTGATTGTTATGTACTCAAACACTTTTCTCCTTTTTTAATAAAAGCGCCGCAACTTAATTAAAGAAAATAGAGATTGATATTTAAAAAAAATCAAATGTAAGTAGTACCATATATAAGGTTTAAATTAAATACAAATAAATAATAAACACATTTCATAAAATACCTTACATCATATTAGATAATCAAATATATAAACAAAAGTAAATTAATCTACACGCATGGGAATTGAAATTAAAAATTGAAATATATACAATAAACGCATAATTGATTTAATTTAAATACAATCGATGAATTTTAAAAACATCATAATCTAATTTTAAATTTTCTATAAATTTAAAATAAATAAATATAATTTAGAAATATTTGATAATAGAATTAATCAAATTCAACCAATTTAAAACCCATTAAATTGATTAAATCTAACCCAAACCATAATTTATTCTGAGTCCACTTAATAATTTAGAGGCCCAATTATTTTGAGTCCAATTTAAAATATGATAAGCCCAACCATAGATTCGGATCCTAACTCATAACATGATCAGATAACCATAGGTATAAAAGTTGGTAATCCTAGAAAAATTGAAGTATCTTGAATTTAGATCAATACTTTACTAGATAGCCTAATTTTTTTAATTTTTTTTGTTTATATCTTTTTTTCAACAAATAAATTATATTCAGGTAAATCTATCTTAAGTTTTTTTATTATTATTTTATAGTTTGATATTTCTCTAATTAATGCATTACCTTTTTTTGTTTCTAAAATTTTAATACTAATATTTTTATTTCTTCATTACATTTTCCTTCAAATGTTTATTTTATTCGATTAATAGTGTATTTTTATTAAATTACTTTTAACTATTTTGCCTGAATTTATATTTTGATAAGTTATAGAGCCAACACATGATTTTTCTTAGTGTATTTTTTATAGGATCATTTAATTTTATTTTATTTTGATATCCATCACGTTTGATATAATTTAATG
Source organism: Phtheirospermum japonicum (assembly GCA_014905375.1). Lineage (NCBI taxonomy): Eukaryota > Viridiplantae > Streptophyta > Magnoliopsida > Lamiales > Orobanchaceae > Phtheirospermum > Phtheirospermum japonicum. Next base: position 566,311 of record BMAC01000076.1, read on the forward strand.
AGAAATATGATCATTTTACCAATATTGTATTTTGAACTCAGAGAACTATTGCAAGTTCTCAAAATTATTATTTTAATTCTTTATTTACTCAATTTCGAAATCCTTCTTTTTCTTCTCAAGTCGGTTAAATACACTACTTGATGATTTAGCGGATAGTGTAATGGCAATAATTATATCGCTTATATTGATCAATAATTATACTAGTTGTATTTGTCTACATCACATATTTACAAAATTTATTATACAGAAATTTGCATACTTTATTAAATCATGTATTTACGACACAGTGAAATAATAAAATATTTAGTTCATATATTTTCTTTTATGTAGTGATTATAATGAGTTTGAGATCCACATATGTAGACAAGTTCGACCTAAAAATAAATAGTCATGTATTAATGATGTATAATGTTTCCTATCAATTTTCAAAAATTTCTTTCGGTGATGTTTTAAGTGGTATTTAATATGTGATGACGATCAACAAAAGTGAAGGATACTCTATTTCTCACGTTGAGATTTTGTTGAGCAAGCTATTATTCATTCATTATCTTTTTTTTATATCATGGGCCCGCGGACGTCTCTATAATTAACTTGGATTTGGGTTTCCATCGGCACACAGGAAACATAAAACTGAAAACTAGGGTCCATCCACAGTTTTAGAATTTAAAAAAATAAATAAAAAGTACTTGGAGCCGTGTATTGGTTTTATTGAGAATACTATAAGCAAATGACGAATTATTTTTGTATTGCTTATCTTAACTACTAGTTTAATATTAGATTCGATCCATTGAGTTTTAATCAAGGCATATTGTGTGAGACAGTCTAAACACTAAACTTTAAATTAAAATACCCCAGAAAACACAAAAATTAAACTAAACAGAAAAAAAAAAAAAATGAAAAAAATGGTTTAAACCCAACTAAAAATCGAAAAAGAAAAAAGCACTAAAAATCCTAAAAATTCGTAAGAAGCCTAAAACAATCAAAAAACAATAAAATAATAAAATAAAATAAACTTCCCTAGAAAAAACTCTAAAAACTTAAAAATTGGGCTCTGCCTAAATGTACTTCGAATTAGGCGGGTGTACATAAGTTATTGTCATTTTAATTTAGTTGAATACCAGGAAAGGAGAAAAAAAAGAAAACCCTCCAAAGTTTGGTAATTTTCAAGACTTTTGGTCTCTTGAGCAAAATTAGTTATATTACATATTTTCCCAAGTAAAGTCTACAATCTATATATATATTAAAGAAGAGGTCTGGAGAGAGAAAAAATACCACGTATGATTATTTTCTTTTTTTTAAGTTTTGTAGGGATTTTCTTAACATAATTATGATAGATACCTTATCTAATTAATTATGATTTGGTTTCTTTTTTTAATTAAAAAAGCCACATAGGATTACTTTCCTCTTTTAGTTATATAGGAATTTTCTTAACATAATTATGATATATACCCTATTTAATTAATTATGATTTAGTTCCTTCTTAATTAAAAAGCCACTTAGGATTAGTTTTCTCTTTTAATTATGTAGAAATCTTCTTAATATAATTAGGATAGATACTATAATTAACATTAAAAATAATAAGAATCAATATTATATATATAATCACTTAGATGTTATTTTTAGCTTTCTTTTACGTTTTTTTGTTATTTTTTTCATTTCGAGTCGAACAATATCTAATCAAATTTGTAATTTTTTCTCATAAATAATTTGATCACTTTATTTAATTAAATTATACAAAAATGTCCAATATAATATAATTTGATATTATTTTTATTGGCTATCAACATGTTGTTTATAAAATATTA